>CAIGQV010018106.1:7187715-7250128 GCA_903798115.1 Danio jaintianensis | reverse complement strand
TTTGTGTTCAACAGACGTCAATCAATGTCATTCAAAAAACTCATGAATGTTTGGAACCGTATAAGGATAGAAAGTAAATAGCAAGTCAATTTCATTTTTAGGTGAACTATTATTCATACTATTGTTAAACCATTGTTGTTAGAAGGGATACAGCTGTGGCTGGAAGTATATGTATTTTTTCTTTTACTTATTAAATAACCTGTTGAATTGTGTTTTATTACCCCTCACAGTAATGTAAAAAGAGTAATTATTGTTGTACAGTCTCACAAGCTTTATGCTATATTGATGTGCGCATGCCAAGTAGCCGCAGATGTATCCCATCTAGAATTTACCATTTTAAAGGGGCTATTATTTGATGACAACTTGAGTTTAGCTTACCTGTCGAGAAGAAACTCCACAAGTTCAGAACCTCATTTGAAAGCCAAACATTCCCTCAAATTCCTCCATCTTGTAAAAGCACTGCAATTGTTTGCCCTTGTTTTACTCCCTTGTCTGTCTCTGTGTATTTCGGCAAGTCTTGAGTTTTGGTTTGCACTTCCATAAGGAAATCTGAATTTAATTTCTCACGTATCTGGTCACTAAACACCCTCTGGCTCAGCCTGCTTTACTGTAGCCACGCCCCAATCTCTTTCAGTTGGTTGAGCTGGAAAGTGATTGACAGATTTAAGTGAATGTTCTCAATTAAATATGATTTTTACAGTAGTCATTAATTAGTAGGTTAAAAAAATCTTATTGGCTTCACCCTTATGGATTAATAGGGTATATGCAGAAGGACATTTAATTTTCAGTAACCAAGTTAGATCCGATGAACTGTTGTGCCGTTACAAAATCACAGCGTTTAAGGTCTGTTTTCTTTAAAAATCAATGATCTTCACTGCCTGATTGATATACGATATAAAGTGGGTCTCCGAATGTACAAGAAGCACTGCATCAAATTCCATTGTTCCTCGCCATGTCTTTAAAACATGAACATTTATTTTACCCCAGTATTTTCAATGAAGTTTCTACTCTTGCCTGCTGCTCCTGACGGCGCTTGCATTTAAACGACTTTTCATCTCGTTTTATGTTTAAACAACTAAATGAATGCTTAAGCCTATTTAACTGATTATATTTTAAGTTCATTACAACATCGATGCTGTAAAAGGAAGCTTGTGAAATTGAAAATAGTCACATTAACCTTTCACCGGAAGTTTATCGGTAGGGAAAAAAAACACTAGCTGTATATATACCCTATTGGATCTTGAGCAGCTTCAAAGGGAAACTGTCTAAACGTTACAAAAACATATTTTTTTTAAAAAGCATTAACGTCAATGTGAAATCAAAATGTACAATGTTTTTGTTACCACACACTGATATTCTTTAGGTGAACCATTAATAAGTGCAAGTGAACCCTCATAGCAAACTAACGGTAATAGGGGCGTGGTTAAGAATTTTGTTGCTGAAGCTGTCAAACGTCAACAGAGAAGAACCGCCATTGCAAACGCAGAAGCAAATGGTCAGACTTTGAAGTTTACCAAAACAAACTTTTGCACTAATTAATTGTGCACCTAGAGAATAACAATGTGCGCTAGCAAAATAGCATTGTGAATTTTGATTTCACACAGACTTTAAAATGACACGAACTCACCAATGTAGCACTTCAGAAGTAAAACTGATTGCCTCTCGACAATGTCTTCCTTTACATTCCATGTTTCAAACCCTTTTGACTTTTAAGTGTGTTAGAGCAAAGCTTCGCAAACATTTTTGACTGTATTTTCGTTGGTTTGGTGTCAGTGTATGAGTCCAGCTTGGGGAATGTACATATTCGATCACTGTGAAAAACTGAATTCCATTATGAAAAACAATGTGTCGCATTTGCTGTGACGTTTCTGAATGCCATCTCTTCGAATAAGTTTTCTTTTGTTTATTGGTTTGTTTGTTTTTCTGGCTATTACTTTTCTGGTTATTTTCAGGACTGTGTGTAAAGAAAAGGGCACTGATTGATTTTTAAACAGATATTCATTCTTTCTACTCATGAATAAACCCTCTCTGTCTGCTTCAGTGTATTCTCTCATTCTGTTCTATAAGACCATATATAGTCTAAAAAATGAAGTGGTAAAATACCAGAAAATGTACTGGCAGCTCATTAGCCCTTAGTTTTTGTAACATAATTTGCATAACGAATGCCAAAAATACATTGTTAAATAAACTGCATAGTTAAATTTTCAACGTCTGTTGGTGGAGCTCAAAGTTAATAAAGATATATATTCATAGCCTATATGCTTATACAAAGGGATAGTTTTGTCATTTACTCGCACTCCAATTCCAAGCTTTTATGGGTTTCTTTCTTTTGCAGGACACAAAAGATATTTCGAAGAACGCCATTCATTTCCACTGCAATGTTTTCCTATTAAAGAGAAAGTTCACTCCAAAATGAAAAGTTCCTCGCTCTTTATTGAACTTTTATGAATTTATATCATCCGTCGAACACAAAACTAGATATTTTGAAGAAATGTTGTGGGGAAAAAAGCCATTGGCGTCCATATAAGCGCAAAGATTAATATGGAAGTCAATGGCTGTTTTTCCAACATTCTTCAGAATATATTCCTCTGTGTTCAACAGAAAAAAGAAACGTAATAAAGGTTTGGCCATTTAGAAAAATGAAAACTAATTTAATTTATGGGAGAGGTATCACTTTGAAAACCTACACAGGACTACAGCCAGGGATGGGCAGTATTTATGATATTTTGGAATTTGTATTTGATAGGGTTTATGAAAATGGGTTAATATTTTGTATCAAAATACTTTAGTGTCTTGTATTTTTAAAATACTGTAAAATACTTTGTAGGAAGTCTACATGATGACATCATAAAAATGTGGCCTCTGATTGGTGCTTTCTCAGTTATTTGCCTAGGCTTGAGATCAGAACAGAAAATTGATTAATATTGAAGAAGGTGGTCAATGCTTGGAGCATGGATGGAAATTATGCAACACACATAAAGAAAATAACAGACAAATGGCATAGGTATATTTGAGAGCAAGTCCACAATCATTGAAAATAGTATACTAAGACCAGTAATATTTAATGGAAGTATAGTGTACAATGCATTGGCATCTTTGCTTAAGAAATGAGATGGAATAAAATATCAGTCTAAAAACAGGAATATGGAGCTGACGGCACATAATCATTCTCAGTCTCAGTGCTGCAGGGGCAAATGCAGAGGAAGTATAAAAACAAAGATTGTGTACTGGTGTTCACTAAGGGGGTAAACTGAGACTCTTCCAGTTAAAGAGGAACTGAAAAACTCTTAGGAAAATGAGTAAACTGCACAAATACTAGTAGTTTTGGATGGATTGCTGATGTAGATGTTAAAAAATGTAGACAAACAACATTAAAATAAGTCCTACAGTGGTGACTCCTACAATACTTCATTGGCTGTTTCAAATGCCAGAAGTTGATCTGCAGGTCAATAGGTATAGTTAATGAAGAGGAAAGATGTCTGCCTAAAGATGTCAAAATGGCACAATACATAACTAAAAATGACTAAAACTGGAGATTTTAGTATTTTTAAAAAATCATGTTTTTACATTAATTATTAAAGATTTCAATTGCAAAAAGAATCTATATTTATTAAAATAGAACTCTTCATATATCACCCTTTTAAAATATACAGTAAGACTGTTAAGAGATGGTGGCAATTTTACTGGCCACGCAATGGATAAAAACACAATGAAGAGATATAGTACTATATTCCTCATTCCTATAGTACAGTAACTCATTATCTGCATTAGATGATTTTTACAGTGATTTAAGAGAACATTTTCAAAACAGGACTTTATGAAATTTGTACAAAATGTATACCTAAGAGAATATATATGTACATGTATATCTAAGAGAAACAAAGGTTTATGAATATCTCCTCATGTACAGGAGTAGAGGTGAATGAGTTGGCAGAGAAGCTGACTTATACTTGCTCAGAGAAACGCTGTTACTGTCAAACATTGTTTAGTTCACTGAATCAGTTTAATGATGAAGGGATTGATCCAATAGGCCTTTTGATGGAAGGTTTACGAAGAAATGTCATGCTCCCTTGTAAAAAGTATTTTGAAGTATTTTCAAAATACAGTATTTTATTTTGATACATTTGTGGCTGCTGTATTTTGTAGTTTATTTTAATACATGTAAAACTGAGGTATTTGGTATTTAATTTTAAAATACATTTCAATGTACTTTTGCCCATCACTGACTACAGCCACTGTATGCTACATGAGTTATACCATGTATTAGGCTGTATTATAGACTATAGTTTATCTAATGTATAAATCATTTTTATTTTATTTAGAACATATGAATGTACATCCGCCCCATTTTCTTGTAGCAATTCAAATTAAGAAGAATCTCAGATTGAAAATCAGTTTTTTTTAATAACCACAAGATGGCAGTGCTGTAGAAAGATGAAAAAACTGTTCGCCAGACATTTCACAAGAAACCTGATTGATGAGGGCTGAATGAAATATTTGTCCATTTCCAGTTCTTCATTGAAACACACTTTTTCTCATGCAAAAAATGTACAAATTGTCAGACGTAGTGTTAATTTTAATCAATTAAATAAATAAAAAGGTTTGTATCAATATAAATTATGAAAATTGAAAGTCTCTTGTGCTAAACAAGGCTGCATTTATCAGATTATGAATACAATAATAATGTTTCTTACACATCAAAACAGCATATTAGAATCATTTCACTGAAGTAAACGTGCTGAAAATGCAGCTTTGCCATCAGCAGAATAAATTCATTTTAAATATATTAAAACAATCATTTTAATAATTAAATTAATGCATCCTTAATGTGCTTTAAAAATATATATTGTCAAAAATCCTAATTATTTCAGTACCTCTGTGCTGACCTACAAAATCAGACATTTTTGTGCCCAGTATTATTTTAAGGCCAATCTTTTAAACACAAGAGTGTGTTTTCAGGCCCTGTTGCCCTTGTCATCCTGGATTACACATGGGGGAGGGAAGAGTTAAAGTCTACCTGAATGAGCCTGTCCGGTATAAGCTGTGCAAGAGCTGCTTGAATGTAGATAAACTGACACCATTAGTTCTTACAACTGCAGGAAGAGGCGTGTTAAGAGGATTAATATGTTCCTCATTTAGATCCTGGATACTTTTGGATATGCTAATAGTCTAATCGACAGCGCGTGAATCACATGGACAAACAAGCTCAAAAAGTATTGTAACATTTTGATTAATTTGTTCACAAATAACATGTATAGTACATGTATAGTAATTGCCTATAAACCTTGGAAATTATATAGATCAATATCTAGATATCTAGGTCAATATCTATATAATATTTCTATGTATCCACACTAATACATAAAAGGTTAGTTGTGGACTATACAGTATGATTACATTTACACTATGTACTTATACTCAGCAGTAGTTTATGCATTTTATAAGGTTATTTTGTGATACATAATTGCAATTTAAAAGCCACTGATTGCATGAATTTCACATTTATTTGTTTTTATAATAAGCCTATTTTTTCCTGTTAAAGGGAATGTTCACCCAAAAATGAACATTTACTCATTATTTACTCTCCCTAAAGTGGTTCCAAACTTTTATGAGTTTCTTTCCTCTGTTGAACACAAAAGAAGAATAAACAAATACTATTGAAGTCAATGGTTCTGCCAACGTTTTTCAAAAAATCTTCTTTTATGTTTAACAGAAGAAAGAAACTCAAATAAAGGGTGAGTAGGTGATGTCACTGGTTGCAAACCTGATTAAGTTTTTTTTACTTCTGTTGAACACAAAGGAAGATATACTGAAGAATGCTGCAAAAATGTATATTTTGTTCCCACTATGGATGTCAATGGCTGCTTTTTCTCCATCGTCCTTCACAATATCGTGTTTTGTGTTGAACAGAAGAAAAAAATGAATAAAAGTTTAGAAAAACTTGAGTGTGAGTAAATGGTAATTCTTTAGCATTTTTATAGATGGTGATGTAACATTTGATGATTGTACATGGTCATATATATATATATATATATATATATACCATTATCATATCCTTAATGAATAAATAATGTATGATTTTTGTGCATGTACATGTACACAAAAAGACTTTTGCTACTTGTTCAAATGAATTATTTAAAATGAGTTGAAACAACAATTTACAAATGAAACACATTTGTAAAAATGATGAAGTTAAATTAATTGATTTGTGTTGGGACAATATGAAGGACAAGTGTGGAACCTGGCATTCTTTACAGTGTATATATGTATATACACACACTCATTAGGGTAAAATAAGTATTAAACACGTCACCATTTTTCTCAGAAAATATATTTGTAAAGGTGCTGTTGACTTGAAATTTTCACCAGATGTCAGTAACAACCAAAGTAATCCAGTCATCCAAAAAGTATCGAACACGTGAAGAAAGGGAGGTGTAAAAAGGCATGGAAAGTCCAGACAGCAGCCCTACTCCTCGTCAGTATGAATGAATATTACCTGCTTCAGTCCCAACACCTACATTACCAGAGGATAAACATGAAACCAGGCTGGACATTTCAGCAAGACAATGATCCCAAACACAGCCAAGGAAACTCACAACTGGTTTCAGAAAAGAAAAGAAAACTGCTGGAATTGCCCAGCCAATGGCCTGACCTGTATCCAATAAAAAATAAGAACTAAAGATCAGAGTTGATAGTCGAGACCCACAGAACCTTCAAGATTTTTTGACTTTGTTGAAGTTTAGGGAAAAAATCTACACCTGACCAATGCATGTGACTTCATTCTCCATACAATAGGTGTCTTGAAACTGACATTACCAATAAGCCTTTTATACAAAGTAATAAAAACTTTTCAGTAGTTCAGTACTTTCTCCTTATGTTATTCCATTGTTATTACACATACATTACATATGTAATTTCTGCAACAACAACAAAAAATGTTTTGGTTCATTTGTCTGTCTGGATTGTTTGGGTTTTTACTGAAATCTGGTAAAATTTCATGTCAGCAGGACCTTTAGAAGTACATTTACGCTGTGTTTGCCCAGCTACCCGGTGCAATTTATGATTTTTTTTAACAAAACAGCATTTTATTCTAGTGTAAAGTCTAAAAGTAGATCAATCCAAAACGTCTATAGGCAAACATCTTGAGGATTAGCTGTTGATTCCTAGAGAGATAAATCGTTTTCCCACAAAAGTAGTTTATTCAGCATGGTGAAGCCTCTCTTCCATTAACATCCATCCCTTTAACTGCATACCGGAAAAACCATTATACTATAATGGGGGGCATTCCATACCCTCTTAACCCAAATAGTTGGCTTTACTAGAACTTGGCATGGAAACCTGTTGCTTTAAACCACTCAAAGTTTTTTAAACAAGGTGAAACTAAACAGCCCTAGTTAAATTAACACATAACTTACTGTGTTAATTCACTTTGTGTAAAACCTTAAGTGATTTAAAGCAACAAATATTTCTAGTAAAGCCAGCTATTTGGGTTAAGAGTGTGGTTTGCCACCATTTGCACATATACTTTCAAATACAACCATTTAATTGTTTATTGTGCTTCTTGATGCATTGATACAATGAAGTTTAATTCACTTAAAAACTGGATTGCCTGCCATATCCTCTGTGTTGGTATCACTATAGCTGGGAATGAACTCTGCTACTCGGATATATTTACAACTGTTTTACAATCATATCTGTATCTTTATTGTTCTAGGTGTGAACGTTTCTAATGCTACTATTTTAATATATTTTGTGTAAAAAGAGCCCTATTTTCACAATGATTGCACAGAACAATAAGGATAAATGTTCATTGGCATTGACTTTAATGGACTTTCTCTGACAATGTAATAAAGCGGCAACAGTTTTGAAATGAGTTTGCGCATAATGCATGATTGGCGGATTAGTCTGTGAAGTGGAAGCTGAATGGGATATTTTTGATGCCTACACAAACTGACACAACATATCCACGGATGTCAGAAAGCACAAGGCTTTCTCTGATGCACAGACTTTAACCCTCCCTGTGAAAACATGCTAAAAGGAGCAGCCAAATGGACAGAAGCGAGATTACAAGGTCTTTGTTAGCTCTGCAACTGCGCTGGATGAGATCACAGAACGCAAGGCTGTGACCTGGTTTCCCCACGTTACCATTGTTTGATGACGGTTCAGTCAACTTGACGGGATGGAAAAAGATTAAACGAGAATTGAGGATATGCAGCAGACATTTTGTCTGGACGGGAACCAACAAAACCATCTATAGATGCGTTAAAACTGGACAGTGTTTATTATGTTACTTAGCATAAAAGATCTGCGTTGCGTGTCAGAAGATTTGTTTTTGAAAGAAGTCACGAATGCATTTATTTGATCAGAAACACACTATACATTTTTAAAGACATTGTGTAATATTGTGAAATATTATTGCAATTAAAATGATTTGAAAGGAATTAAAATGTTATTTATTATAGTGACCGCAAAACTTAATTCTGAGCATTGCCAGTTTTAAGTGTTATATTATCCTTCTGATATTATTATACTATGCTGATTTGGTCTACTATGATCTATGCAAAAAAATTTTAATATTCATCAAATAACGCTGATCCTGAAAATGTATTAAATTTATTAATAATAATTTAATTTATTAATATAATAATATAATAAGAATAATTTCTGAAGGAACATGGGTCACTGAAGACTGGAGCAATGATGTGAGAAATTCAGCTTTTCATCCTAAAAATATTTAGTTTTTTTGCACATTATTAATAACTTAATAACCAACAATAACTGATAAACAAACAAGTATCAAATCAGCATATTATAATGATTTCTAAGGGACCATTAAAAACTGAAGACTGCCGTAATTATGCAGAAAATGTGTTTTTTCCATCATAAAACAAAGGTTTTTTCATAATAAAAATATATATTTCAAATAAATAGAAATTGGTTATTTAAAGTGTAATAATATTTTACATGTATTTTTATCAAATAAATACTTTATTTTAATAAAAATTTGTTAAAAAATATAAACTAATGTTTTGACCAGTTCTGTACATCTTTGTTGAATGTTCTTGTTACAGAGCACCAATAATCTCACTTTAAACAGAGAGAAAAAAAGCTTCAAGGTCCAAGTTAATTTCTTGGAAAAGTTTCAGATTAAGTCTACGTTTCTGAGGATAATGGGCCCCCTGCTTAGGAGAGCAATCTGAACTTTACCAAGGCCAAGAATATTTTATAACAGCAGCAGAACCTCCTCCCACACACGACTGTGGGTACAGACATCTCACATTCATGTTTATTTGATTTAACCACCAAATCGAAGCAGATACTACAGTAAACCTGCTGGGCTAAGACAATGTCAATAATGTAGCATTCCCCTCCTGCTGGATCTCTGCCCAACACTCCTTTACCCACATAGTAAAGTTTGGTGCCTTCTGTCCCAATCAAAGAGATAAGAACATCTGCACTGTTAATATAACACTCTTCCCATGGGATCACTTAAAGCCTCTTCATATACAAAGAGTAGTTTAGTTCATGACCAAATATATCAATAGAAATGTCCCAAATGACAAACACTGCACTATGCATGTATACACAACCCTGTAGTGTTTGAGTTTAGAATCATCTCAAATGGAACACTAACATTATTTTTTAAATTGTTTTCATTATTTTACTAACTGTAAATACAAACGGGGGGCGGGTTTTTTTTATTTGAGCATCATTCCCTCATAGCAAACAAACGGTAAGAGGGGCATGGTTACGAATATTGTGGCTCAAGCTGTCAAACTGACATCAATAGTAAAGGAACAACACTCCAAAAGTGGAAGCAAATGGTCAGACTTTAATTAAAGATTACTAAAACTATAAAGAATAGCAACGTGTGCTAGCAAAATAAAAACTGTAAATTAGATTTCACACAGCTGATATATTAGGGAAATATATATATATATATATATATATCAGGGAAATAAATCATCAAATGAACAAATAGTACCTCTCAAGTAAGTCAGTAAGTCAAGTGAGTCAGTTATTACAAACACAATTGTAATAAATGGCATAATCATTTCCATTGGAGAATTTTGTTTGCACAATTTTGTTTGCAAACCTGGAGTGTTCAACATTCTACCACACTTCATCAGGGTATTTCAAGTGCACTCGTTCTTTTTAGAATTTTCATTGTGGACGCACTACACTACTTAAACTACAAAATGGCATAGAATAGTATATAAGAATGTGATTTGGGATGCAGCATCCTGGTTTCATGAGGAAACGTAACTACTTTACATTTTGTCAGTTTAGTAGCTAATTCATACTAATTTTAATTCATACAAGTTCATTCATTCATTCATTCATTTTCTTTTCGGCTTAGTCCCTTTATTAATCTGGGGTCGCCACAGCGGAATGAACCGCCAACTTATCCAGCATATGTTTTACGCAGCGGATGCCCTTCCAGCCACAACCCATCTCTGGGAAACATCCATACACACCCATTCACACTCATACACTACGGACAATTTTTTAGTTTACCCAATTCACCTATACCGCATGTCTTTGGACTTGTGGGGGAAACCGAAGCACCCGGAGGAAACCCACGCGAACACAGGGAGAACATGCAAACTCCACACAGAAATGCCAACTGACCCAGCCGAGGCTCGAACCAGCGACCTTCTTGCTGTGAGGCGAACGTGCTACCCACTGCGCCACCGCGTCGCCCCTTCATACAAGTTCAGTCATACAAAAATGTAAGATTTTTAAAAGAAGGCGTGGCACCAAACCCCACCCCTAAACCCAACTGTAATTCGGGGATGAGCAAATCATACCCAGATCATACCTAAATGTATAAGAATGAGATTTAGCCACTAAATCAAAAAGTTAGGAATTGGTGTGAGATAGTGTTGGACGCACCCAGAATCTTATAGTGTTATAGAAGGATATGGTTATAGTGTCCATGTACAAGTTTATAAGTGAAACAAACATTATTTCGGTCTTTCTGCTTCTTCTCATGTTTAATTCAGTGTTTTACTTGTCACTGCTTTGAAATTATTTGTGAAGTTAACCTGTTAGCTTTTACGATACACTGAGTGCTTAGTTACAGGAATAGACTACAGGAATGCTAAGGGGTTAACAGTTAAAAATAAATCATACAGCTTGGCAATTACACAGCAAAAACTTATGACTTAATAATAATCTGCTGAAGTTTAATCTGAGCATCAGAATGTGAAAGAAATATGATTTAAGTGATTTTGAATGTGTTGTGGTTGTTGGTGACAGACAGGCTAGTCTTACTATTTCAGATATCTACTGATTTTTTCATGCACAACCAACTCTAGGGTTTACAGAGAATGGGATGAAAAGGAGAAAATGTTCAGTGTGTTATTTAATTCTGAGAATTCAGAGGGATATTTAGTTCTGTGTGTGAAAATGCCTTGTTGATGGCAGAGGTCAAAGGAGAATGATAATACGATGGTTTGATAACAGTCCATTCTGACTTCACAATGCAATGTGGATCCTTTATTGCACCGTACAATACAATTTCTGATGCAATCGAGCTGCTATATGTAATCATATTCTCTTGTTAACCTACAGTTACATCATTAACTGGACCCTGTACTTTAGTAGCTATAGTATTTTCTACTGACTGTGCAATTTACTTAACATGATTTATTATATTGTTTATTATAAAGTTACATTTAATGATATAACTGTGTAATAACACAAGGTGTTTCCTGCATAAACCTTCAAATTTTGTACCACCTCTGCCTTTTGACACAAATCAGGCAGGCAGTCACGGCTACCGGCAGACCCCAAGTGAAGCTCAAGGACTGCTTATGTGTTTAATTACTTTTTATGTTAGCCTTCTTAAATAAAATAAGGTTTTACTTGATAAGATTACAAAATGAACACAAAAAGTGTTTGTTTTAAGTAGCTCAAATTTCATGATGTTATTCAGGAAAAAGCCTGAATAACATATAACATTTAATGGTCTCAACTATTTGCCCATCTCTCGTTCTGCTATTTTTACATATCAGAGAAGTCAAACATATATGCTTTTCTGGCTAGCTAAGATGAAGATTGAACATCTGATACAAAGACAACAGTAAGTCAAATAACGACAGGTTTGGAGAACAGCATCTCCTAACACACAACACATCAAACCTTGAAGCAGATGAGCTACAGCAGCAGCAGAAGAAGAAGAAGAGCACACCGGGGACACTCCTGTAAGACAACAACAGCAAAACAAAAAAGTTACAATTCACACGGGCCCATCAAAATTGGACAAAAAGATCAGAAAAGGTTTGCCTAAACTGATGAGTCTTGATTTCTGGTGTTACATTCAGATGGTATAAATGCCAAAAAAAGCAGCTCTGAATGCAAAAGGAAATCAAACCTAATAAAGTGGACAGTGAATTTGCAACATAGTGCAGACTACAAAAGAACACTTTAACATCAAATTAGATTAGATTTAATGTTATGATCATTACATGCAGCCACTGACTCTGCAAATGCTTAATCTAATCTTAGCTGATTTCAAAGCTGTGGCTGAATCAAACAAACTAAAAATCTAATTCAAAATTAAACAAAAGAAATTGAGAAAACTTCAAAAACGTGCAACTAATTGATCATTTTACAGAGTAAATCATATTTTAAAAAGATTAATAATACATATGTGGATAGTATAAATTGTGTTACATCTTAAAGATGTAAAATTTCCAAACAAGGGTCTTTTATTCCACTACAAGCTGCCTTTTATACCATTTTTTTTAAAGGTACCTGGTAAAAAGTCCTCTGTCTTTTGTTTTTACTATTTTATCAACAATTTAGTAAACAAGTATTTGGCAAGGCAACAAGATTAAACATTAAATCTTCATTTATCAGTTGTATTTGTTGAGTTGTCGATATGAAAATGAATCATTTACTAAAGTACTATACCATAGACGTCACCTTTAACGTAGAAGTGAGTGAATGGAAACGCCCTGAAACCTGATTGGTCACTTGTATTGAATTGGTGGATATAATGGGCGTGTTACTATTTGTTTATACCTACGTCATACACAACTCCTGGCCACAGTGGTCAGCGTCAAAACGTAGAAACCGGAGCCGAGGCTGATCACTTGCACACGGGCAGACAAAGTAAATACCACAAACCGAAGTTCCCCGCAACCCTTCGCATCAGAAGCCAAGAGGTAACTATCTACTCTTTTACACTTATTAAACGTCAGCTATTGAGATAAATAAGACGGTTTGGTAATAATCCATTATGACTCCACAATGGATCAACGTGGATCCTTTATTGCACTGTACGGTGAATTTTCTGATGCAATCGAACCGCTTCATGTAATCATATACTCGTGCTCCTTTACAGCTACAACATTAACGCTAGCTTTTAATGTCTGCATATTACATCTATTAGCCATATTATTATAATCAAAAACAATATGCAGAAATGTATGTATAATGGAAAAGTGGACTAACGTTAGTGCACTCTTGTCAACAGAGCAAGGAACAATTAAGTGAATTAAGTTAGCTGTCAATATGATCAACTTCATCATTCATTCATATTCCATCCTGCAAAATTGTTTACATGTAACGTTACCAGTACTGAAAATATTTATATATCCTACTCCGTGCGATGGTTATCATGACTTATCACATTGCTTATTTTAAAATGCAATTTAATGATATAACCGTAATATAATGGTCACGACAATTCGTCTGTCTGTTATCCTTTTATTTTGCAGGATTATTTATCGGAGGTTGAAACATATGTGTGTCTAGCTCTCTAACACAGAGAACGTACCGCATTCATTTAAATGTCATTTCAAACCTGTCTCGTGTTCTTGTCTAAAATTGTTCTATATTTGATTCAAATTGGTTACAAAACGTCGCGTTTTTACTCTCGGCGCGCTTCATTCATTCATTCACTCGCGTTCCCGCTCGTCAGGCACATTTTGTATTGAAGTTGTCGTCACTGACCCGGAAGTTGTAACGTTATCTGCTGTAACAATTGCATCAGCCCAAAACTGACTGGTACCAGTTCTGACTGGCCGGTTGTCGTGCCCACCCCGTTACAAATTATGAGTTTGAATATTATGTCAAAAGTAATATTTGATTCACCCCGTGACGTTTGTTGTGTTTGTGTTTTAGCCAAGCTGAAAATGTAATTTTAAGGTGGGGCTTTGTTTTGGTAACCAACACGAGTTCAATTTGCATCACGTGTTGTATTTATTTCTTGTTTTCATACATTTTACAATTTGCATACTACATATACAGTTCATTTTTTGTAACTTGCCACTAGGATTATGATCGTGGGTACTTATTTATTTAAACTTTAATAATATTTTAGGAACATTCAGACTCTTGTCTTTGCAGTGGATTTCATCCCAAAACCAAATGCTTGAAGACTTGATAGACTATTACTTTAAATTAAACATTTTCACAATAATCTGACAGATTCTTTATAGCCGTCTACTGTTTGTTAACACTTTACAACAAGGCTCCATTTCTCAACATTAGTTAAACTAGCCTTTCATTCATTCATTCATTCATTTTCTTTTCGGCTTAGTCCCTTTATTAATCTGGGGTCGCCACAGCGGGATGAACCGCCAACTTATCCAGCATATGTTTTACGCAGCGGATGCCCTTCCAGCTGCAACCCATCACTGGGAAACATTCATACACACTCATTCACACACATACACTACGGACAATTTTAGCCTACCCAATTCACCTATACCGCATGTCTTTGGACTTGTGGGGGAAACCGGAGCACCCGGAGGAAACCCACGCGAACACGGGGAGAACATGCAAACTCCACACAGAAATGCCAACTGACCCAGCCGAGGCTCGAACCAGCGACCTTCTTGCTGTGAGGCGAACGTGCTACCCACTGCGCCACCGCGTCGCCACTAGCCTTTCAATGAAAACTAATTCTTAATTTGATGTAAATTTACAGTCTGGTTTAATTGCAACCAGAACATTTGATGCTGTCAATTGAGAAGCCTGGTTTGTTAATTGAGAATTAATTGTTGCAAACAGTTTTATGCAAGTAATAAATTATAAATAAATATATTTTTTAGAAAATTTAAAATATAGCAAACACAATGGGATCTTTAGAGACAAACAAACATTTGGTAGTCATAATGTTGCAGATCAGTGTTCAGTTTTGGTTTGAAATGCATCACAATATTGAAGTTGTTAGGAAATTCTGGTTCACACAGATTTTAAACAAACTATGTTTCGAATTCAGAAACCCTTGTTTTTAGTGACACCACTTTTAGTGGTTTAACTTGTCAGCACAAAACATACAAATGAGTGAATGCGTTTCAGTTCTATGATATACAATGAAGTTGTTTATCATTCCTTGCTTAGAAGTAAACCAAGTTGGCGATGTCTTTGCAGCTGCTAATAACAAACATCCAGACTGCATCCACGCTGCTGAAAGCGACATTTAAATTTGTAAATATCCCTTGTTTTATAACAAGGAGTTCACACATTCCTAATTGGAAAAAAAAAAAGTAAACCACAGATGAAACATCTCAAGCTTCAGCCCTCAAGCTTGAAGCGTCTTTGGTTAGTATTTTGCACTGTGGAGCCCCTTTAAAAGGGGTCTGTGTGATGGCATTTCGCCAACTATTCGAGAGGTTGCCAGGTTCATTCACAGCAGCATGTGCCACCCTGAGGCCTGAATAAGACCGTTTCATAACCATGAACACTTGAGTTCTCCAAGAACGAAGCTCTCATGCTGGTTTCTGCTTGTAATATGGCACCAGTGGGCTGTGGACGCCTAAAGAGTTTTGCAGTATCTCCTTCTTATTGTTTGGTATGAGAAGACACATATTCCCATTCTGTGTTTATGTTCACCACATGCAGACACTTAAATGTCCATTTACCCACAGATATCATGCTTTTAGGCACTGCTTATCAGAAGTAATACTACCCTGGTTTAGTCAGAAGCAGAGCCTGGGAAAGATCTTTTTCCTACAAGGATTTAGCAAATCCTGTTATGAGGGGTAACAGTAATACATCTTAATGTCTCTCAAGTGGTCAAACGATTGTATCGCGAATAGTTTACAGTATATTGCAGCATGCCAATTATTTGAGGGGAAAACAAACCTATTATACCTTGGATATTGGGTTCAGGGTGTTTGTTTTGAAAGTTCCGATGTTGGACTAACACATTTACTGACCTGCAATACAAAATCCATTGTGCAGAAAGCAGAACCAAAACAAAAACAACACCTAATGTAAGCCAATCGAAAGCCTCACTCTCCCGTTAAGAAGGTTAACTGGTTGGCGGGTCTTTGTGTAAGCCTCTTAGAATTCATTGAGGTATTTATTTTGAGAAAAGCCCAGTGAGTCACTTCAAAACACTAACATTGCACATACACACACTCTTGTATGGGATACTTGAATCTTTAATGTACATGATGACTGAATAAAGATAGACTATGGCTGCTGCACTTTAGTGTTTTTCCACATTTTAGCCTTAGCTTAAATTTTAGCATTTAGCTATTACCATTTTTGATATTGGTTTACAGACCTTGAGCCAGATTTACTTACACTTTATTAATGTTATAAAAACCAATTTTTTTAAATGCTACTGTAAAAATCTGGTTAACTGTAAGTTTCCTTTATATACAGTGAATAACCATTAATTGGCTTTCCCAGAATTCAAGGACACTTCACTGTTTTGTGTTGTTGTTGACATTACTATGGTTCTTTTTAGGGTTTTTTTTCATCAGTGATGTACATTAGAGGTTTGTGTTACATCTAATGTTGATACATAATGTTTATTGCATTACTTTAGTGTTATAGATGTTACCATGATAGTGTTTAGTAGTAACAACTTCTATATATTAGTATGTATATATTAGTATGTTTCTCTTCTAGTGGCTTTTGGTGGTGTTTTTCTTTGTATAACTACTATAAAAATGTGTAGATGTTTGTACTTCAAAACATTGGTCTATTAACACTATAAATTAATGAAATGAAATTAATGAAATTACTTGATTGAACCACACCGTCATCTGAGCTGCTTGTTTGCCATTTAATTTGCTTTGGTTAATGCACTGCATGAGACATTATGAAAATGAGCTGTTGCATCTGTGTTCTTTTATTTGCTCATTGACAGTAGAATCGATCAAAATACTTTCTACTCCCACTGCGCTGTCAATAAATTTGAACTAAGAAAAAGGAGCTGTAAAAACTGAAATTTCTAGTGAATATACCAGCAATGACAAAATAGCAATTTTTAATATTATAAAATAGTAATAATTACATTAAAGGGATAGTTCACCCAAAACTGAAAATCCTGTCATTCTTAACTTACCCTTCCCTTTTCACAAACCTGTTTGAGTTTCTTTCTTATGTTGAGCACAAAAGAATATAAGTTGGACGCCTGTAACCATTCACCTCTATAGTATTTGTCCTCCATCTTTTATTGATGTCAATGGTTATCAGTTTCCAGCTTTCTTAAAAATATCTTATTTTAGGTTCAACAGTAAAAAGAAAATCATAAAAGTTTGGAACCACTAAATGGAAGTTAAATGTAAGTTTGTACACTGTAAAAAATTTAATGGCAAAAAGTCAAGACAACAAATATTTTTATGTTGGTTTAACTTATTTTAATAAGTTAATCAGGTTTCAACATTTTTTTAAAGTTATACAAAGTTATACCTAATATTTTAGTCAGTTTGATTAACGTAAGTTGAGATGACTAGAAAAGTTCATTTGATTCAACAAAAAGGCCACAAGAATACATTTTATTGACATTTTTTACATTGTTGTTATTAACAAATACTGTTAAATGCTTAAATAAATCAATAGTAGACAAAAACTTTAAACTTAAAAATTGGCAAATAGTAAATTTTAATAACTAGGTTTTCCTTCAAGTACTAAAATTACTAATACGATTAATTGTACTTGGTTACACCACATAGCACAAAGCTCCTTTTCTAGAAAATTGTTTAACATTTTAGCACAACCAAACGAAACCAACTTGCAACAAGTGTGTTTAATACTACAATTTTGTAAAGAGATTCTTCTTTAATTCTGCCACATCCAAATCGAAGCGTTACTGCAAAATGTGTAGGTCTCGCCGTTTCCCTCAGGAAGAACAGGCGTCATGGTATTCATGAATTTCTCATGGCCAGATCAAAAGCCTTCCAGATTTAATTTCGCCTACGTGTCACCCAGCCATCCTCGTGGAGACCACAAGAAAGAGATTAGCACTGCCGCCCTCACCACGGCCTATCGTACATGTGTGCACTGTACAGCGCGAAAAGTAACATTTTCAAGGCTACTGATATCTTTGCACTCTGTAACCTCGTTTAACCGGTCAACACGTCCGAAGAAAGGCATAATTCTGGATGACCACTAGATATATCAGTGCCGCAATTAATGTGTCATACATGCGTATTCATTTCGCGATAACAAATAGATGCGAGTAGGGAAAGAAAGCATCCATTGTGTGCGTTGTGTAAGGCTTAAAGTCCTGAGCCCTTGCCCAGACTGAGCTCGATTCAAACCGCTAAGAATCTTGCCAGCTGCTGTGCCAAGTGAAACAAACCATCTTGCAGATAAAAAGAGTCTATTTCAGCTCCTCCATTGTACAGTGAGTTACAGGGATGTTTTTGTTTTTCTCACCCCCTCCTCGGTCCTCTTTGTCAAACCTGTCTTTGATCCAGCACACAGAGTTCTCTGCAAGCATTTCCACAACTTTCATGAAGCCATTTTTAGCCGTTTTCATTGTTCTGGCTTTGTTGTTTTTTTGCTATAAGTGTTATTTATAATTGTTAAATAATTATGGGACGGGAAGTCAAATCGTCACGATGTAGCAATCCATTATGTTCCTACTTTCTTCACTGTCGTTTGCATCCACGTTTGTGTGGTTTTGCTGAAGGTTGAGTTGTGACCTCATTTGTGAATGTTTACAAATCGTCATTTTTATATATGAGAAATGATCTTTACATCTTGCAGTTCTAAGTTAGGGAAAACACAAATTTGACTTTCATTTGATACTTTGTATCTCACAATTTTGACCTTGATTGTGCATGTTTTGAATTGTTAGTTAATATCTTTACATCTTTCAATTTTGAGTTATAGGGATAGTTCATCCAAAAATTAAAACTGTGCCATCATTTACACTGTTAGACTTTTTATTGTATTTTGCCATTTTATTGTATTTTGTATTTACTGTTGCCAGCATGTTACCGCAACTGCCCCTTTACAGTAACTTACCTGTGAATGTATTTTACAGTTGCAAGGCGTTACCGCAATTTCATTTGATAGGAAATAGCTTTACCGGAACTTCTTTTTATGGTATAATTCCCTTTACCACATTTTAATTTTACAGTATGACAATTTTTACAGTACTTTACTGTAATTTATTTAATTTACTAGCAGTAAAAAAACTAAATTTTTTTGTATTTACTATTGAATAAATTCCAAACAAGTGACAAATTTTTTCATTAACTGTCACATTTGTTGTACTACAGAAGCAGTACCTAATTACTTTGATTACAGTAGAATACCGCAAATTACTTATATGCAGTAAGTTACTGTTGACGTTTTAAAATGACCCACAATGCAGTGCACACTACAGTAGTGAACTGTAAAGAATGTATGTGGTATTTTCCTGAGCATTTTTGCAGTAAATAACTGTAAAATTGCAGCAAAGTCTAACAGTGTACGCTCTGGCTACTTTTTCCAAAACTGTTGAGTTTATTTATTTTGTTGAACAAAACATAAGGTATTTCAAAGAATGTTGGAACTGGCAATGTAGTATTATACTATATTACTACTATACTAATATTAAACCATATTTATTTTCCCTGCTCTTTCGATTCTTCAAAGTATCTTCTTTTGTGTTCAGCAGAAAAAAAAACTCATAAGTTTGGAACCACTTGAGGGTGAACAAAATGTGTGTACTGTACATTTTCCATCTGGCTGAACGATCCTATTACTAGTACAATATGTAAGATATTTTTAGACCAAAGTCTTTAATATGTCATGTGTTAGACTGCATTATAACAGAACCGTAAATGTATTTAGTATGATAAAACAGTGGAAATTCTTCCCCACATGATCATGACCGGAAGAGGTCGACTGTGGCATAATAAAAGCTGTGCTGTTTTCATGCTGTCTTGTTGTGCCCATCAGCAATTGCTTCATCGGTATTATTTGGGTTGGCAGATTTCAACGTTACTACAATTACAATATGTTTTGAACACTTTATCTCATCCACGAACATGATTTTTCGAGGAGTCCTGTAGGATGTAATGAAGACCACAACTTCCATGAAAACTCCTCATGGGCGTCATCAAAATATGCCTTCATTTGTTTTGAATGCACGCCTTCTAGTGGCACAAATGACACACTGTGCCTCCTTTACAATTGTCCAATCGTTGCAATTTTAAAAAACAAAGTCTGAAAATGTCATGAGGAATAAGTCAGATGCATTAAATCATTGAACTCCATGCAGTGGGAATCAGTGATCTATGTTCCCGTTTTCTTCACTGTTGTTGCGTCAGCGGTTTTGTGGTTTTGATAGCTGTGCTGCAACTCAATGTTCAGTTGTGACCTCGCCTGCACATGTTTCCGAATCATTTGTGTTTGGCTCAGCTGTAAACGTCACCAGCGAGAACTGCTTGAAATGTCAACATCGGTGTACTGCTGTTTGCTCAGACGTAAACATGACCATGTAACCCGATGAGCAAGCAGGAGCGCTTTGGAATCAGAAAACTCCGATAAGGGGTTGAGCAGGTCAATGAGATACTGAAAGGTTCACACAGAACATTGCGGAGCTTGTTGGTTGTCAGAGCTTTTACATGAGCTGTTATAATTGAGCTGCAGCAGGTTTTTGTGTGGGCGAGTCGAAGTCTTCAGCCATCTGTCTAAATATACAGGAGACTAAATCGTGTTTGAAGGATTCTTTCAGACTTGTACGGTTTCAGTCAGACTGTGACAACTTAATAATTTAAGAATGCTTCAAATCAGGCTTCTAGGTCACATCAGAGACATGCTGGTAATTGTGTTAGGTACATATGAGTGATATATGAGGCACGGTTTACACAGAAGTCCATGGAAACTTGTTTCTGCCACTGAATATAAAACTAGGACTTTCTTTATGTCAATAACAAGTTTATTTCCCAATTCAGAGTTGAAGGGATGGTTCACACAAAAATAAAAATTCTGTTATGGTTTACTCGCCCTTGTTACTTGTTTCAAAGTGTTTAAATGTCCTTTCTCTGTTGAGTTTAGAGCAGTTTAGAAACATCCGTTGACTTCTATAGTATCTTTTTCCTACTATATGGATGTCAATGGCTACAGCTGTCCAGCAGTCTTCAACATATCTTGATTTGTGGACAACCGAAGAAGAAAGTGGTTCTAAAGACAATTCTTCTTTACAATACTTTAGAACCACTTGTGGGTGCATAAATAGTATGAAATTGTCCTTTTTTGGTGTACTGTAACTTTAATGTATTTTTTTCTCACAATTGTTCATTTATATGCTCCAAAAATAATGTATAATTTAATTAATTCACAATTTTGAGCCTTATCTTGCAGTTTTCTTTTTCTCTAAATTGATGATAAACATAAAAATTATGACCAACTTCTTGTGCAAATGTTTTGAAAGCCACAACTCCTCTTCAACTTACTGAATTTTATTTATACAGTAGCATTTCCAAGTGGCAGCAGTATTTTTTAAATAAATATTTCTCTTTCTAATCGACTTTCTTTCCATTCAAGAATCATGAAAAACAGCGTCACATTTAAAAAAAAAACATTCGCAATTTATTGCCTGACTTTTCCTCCAGCACGTTTTTTTTCCTTCTTCTTCTGGCTCACTGTGTAATATACATTCCATTTCTACATCCACCCATAACCACTATTTAATTGAAGGCCAAGAATCTGGAGATTTGGGACACAGCGCTCCTTGTCCTCCAGGAATTTGGGCCATCTTTGTATTTACTTACTACTTTGGAGAATCACAGAATGGTGCATTCACTGAAGTCTGGCAATGATTTGTAGTGAACACTAAGTTCAGCAGTTAAAAAAAACACAGAAAAAAACAAGTTCTGACTAGAACAGTTAGTTCAAAACTAGACGTACTGTCTTATGCAACCAACTTTCACACATCCAGATGTGTCTAATCATTCCTTCCTCTTTTCTGGGCTCTTCTAGGCAAATAAAAACCAGCACAACCAAGAACCTCACCAGATCTCGAATTAACCATGGTGGACAAGGTGGCCTCGTTTGGACACATTCTGCTGCGGCGGCGTGCGCTGGATTTTTCAGGCGAGGAGACACGGTTCGCTCGGTGTCTGTCCACTTTGGACCTGGTGGCTCTAGGCGTGGGATCCACACTGGGCGCTGGAGTTTATGTTCTGGCTGGAGAAGTTGCGAGAGAGAAGGCTGGTCCTGCTATAGTCTTATGCTTCCTCGTGGCTGCTCTTTCCTCCATGCTGGCTGGATTGTGCTATGCAGAGTTCGGCGCTCGAGTCCCGAAGACTGGATCTGCATACTTGTATAGCTACGTAACAGTGGGTGAAATATGGGCCTTCATCACTGGCTGGAACCTCATTCTCTCATATGTTATAGGTAAGTGCGTCTAGTACTACAGTGCCCTCCAATGATTTTGGTACTTTTGGTTAATATGAGCAAAGAAGAAGAAAAAAACGTGTTTAATGATTGAATGAATGAAAATTATCTTGTTTTCTCTTCCTCATGTGGTTTTAAACCTTTATGAGTGTCTTTCTTTTATTCTGAACAATGTTGGTTGTCGGGGGTGCCAGCAACCACCATTTTTCAAAGTATCTTCTTTGTTGTTTAACTGAAGAAATAGTAACGCTTTACTTGAAAGGGGTGTTCGTAAGACTGTCACGACACATTTATAATCATGATACGACACATGTCATAAATATGAATGAGATTTTATGGATGCTTATGACAACTGTCATTAAGTGTCATTTGCTCAGTTATGCCATTTTAAATGCCATTTTAAGTGACATTATTTGAGATGTCTTAGTTATGACAACTTGACATAACCAAACACATCATAACCTGTCTTTGTTATGACAACTTGACATTATCAAGACAACATAACTTGTCGTAAATCAGTCATTAACATGATTGTCATGAGGCCATAATAATTGTGTAACAAAAACAAAAAATATGAACAACGCTGTTATAATACACAATTATAATGCCATCATGACAATCATGTTTATGACAGATTTATGACAAGTTATGTTGTCATGACAAAGACATCTCAAACTATTTTTGCTTTTAAAATAACATAACTGATTGAATGACAATGAATGATACATAAAATCCACTATCCCTTTAAGCTTTTGATCTTTCTTGCCTGAAGGTGCTTGAGTTGTTTTTGAACAAGTGTAGAGGCTTTTTTTTCTCGAAACCTTTTCAAACTTTTTGTGGTGATGTTGGTGATTTTGGAGACTTTCAAAGTTCAAAAACAAACTTCTGCAAATCTCCAGCTGTGATTCTTGGAGATTTGCCACTCACGCCACCATCTTACAAGTGATAAAGACACACACACACACACACACACACACACACATGTTTGTTTTTGTGAAAAGTGAGTACATTACATAGGTTTCCATTGATTTTATACAGCACAAACCGTATTTTGTATTGCCCTCACCCCACCCTACCCCTAAACCCAACCATCACAGGAAACAGTGTACAGCTTTACTCTCTGATTAAACTCATTCTGTGTGATTTATAAGCTTTTTGAGAAATGAGGACATCAGCTGTGTCCTCATATTTCACCTCCTTTTTGTAATACCTGTGTCATACCTATGTCATTATACAGATTTGTGTCCTGACATGTCACAAAAACACGTACACACACACACACATACACATCCTCTTCCATATTCACTTACCAACACTTACAGATTTTTGGAATTTCATTTTATTATTGTCCTTATGGTGAAAATTCTCAGTGTTTTTGCTATTTTCCGATAGCCACTAAATAAACTAAACTTAGTGAGTTTGGCTGATAAGTTACGTCATATTTATACCCCTGTTATTTATACCCCCTTGCAATTGTGAGACGTACAGTTGGATGTTCTCCATGAGTAGTTTTTGGGGCACTGTAGTTGATGCACATTTGAAAGAAATCCAGAACTGAGAGGAAAATGTTGGTGTTTGTTTTTCAGGTACAGCTAGCGTGGCTCGAGCTTGGAGCTCTACGTTTGATAACTTGATTGAGCAGAAGATTTCCAACTTCTTCAGGGCATCGATGGCCATGAAAGTTCCTGGGAAAGTTCTTGCTGAATATCCAGACCTGTTTGCCCTCATTCTCATCCTGCTTCTGACTGGTGAGCAGTCGGAAAATAGACATTATCATTTAAGTAAAATGAAATGAAAGTTTTAAATGAAACAGCAAATAAAGAAAGGAAAGTATATATTTGTAAAGGAAAAATTATATATATATATTATAAGTTCATCAATCATTTTGTTGCTTGAAAAGAATAAAAGTTAACTGAAAGAAATGAAATGTCAAAAAACAACAACTTTAAAGGTCAAATTAAAAAAATTAATACTCACAACAAAATTATTGAAGCTTTAACAAAATTATATTATTTTGTGTATTATATATCATTATAAAAACATAAACTAATTATGAATATAAAAAACAGCAATTTAAAATATAACCCTGAAACGGAACATACAGATTGATCTTAAATTGATAAGTCGGACATGATATTTTATAGGTAATAACCACTGAATTGAGTTTTAGACCACTATGATTAAATGAATAAACAAACAAATAAACAATAAAACCCTAAAAAGCTCAATCAATTAAATTAAATGCTACATATCAAATTTAGGCAACACAACTATATGGATAATTTACTGTGGATATTTGTAAAATATTACATTAAATAAAAATGTTAAACATTAACTTTAGGTTACAGTTACAGGATGAAGAATAGATTTTAGCTGATTCAGATAAAATAAAAAGTAATATCAGCAGATAACCCAAATGGCACTGCTATATTGTATAAATCTCTATTATTATGAGGAAATACAATTTTTGGTTTATATATGTTTAGATATATTAAAATTGTGAGCTAAACAACTTTTAAATCTGATTCTCCTTGTTGTTTTTGCTCCTCAGGGCTGCTTGCTTTTGGTGTGAGCGAGTCTGCTCTGGTGAACAAGATCTTCACCGGGATCAATCTGATCGTGCTGGGCTTCATCATCATCTCTGGCTTCGTCAAAGGCAACACGGCAAACTGGAACCTGACCTATGAGTACTTCATCAACGATACAAACATCACCGAACCAGAGTAAATCCAAACTTTGAGCCACAGACTGCTTATTTAGCAGAGCAAATGCAGATCTCCAAGAGTTGTGAAGTGGATAATGAGATTTTCCTCCACAAGATTTAACACATCCGTTTGTCCTCACAGACGGATAGAAAGCACATTTGGAAGTGGAGGCTTTGCTCCGTTCGGCTTTGGCGGCATCTTATCAGGCGCAGCCACCTGTTTCTACGCCTTTGTGGGCTTTGATTGCATTGCTACGACAAGTACGTCTCTGAAATGTCACAGTCATAGAGCACGAATACTGATTTTGTTTTTGTCAGATGAGTCATAAATGTGTGTGTGGTTGACTTTAACCATGTTTTTTTAAATATATAGGTGAGGAAGCCAAAAACCCGATGCGCTCCATCCCTGTGGGCATCGTGGCCTCGTTGCTCATTTGCTTCTTTGCTTACTTTGGTGTATCAGCTGCTCTTACTCTCATGATGCCCTATTACAAGCTCAACACCCAGAGTCCTCTGCCCGAGGCCTTCAGTTACGTGGGCTGGGCACCGGCACGATATATCGTAGCCGTGGGTTCACTCTGTGCTCTTTCCACAAGGTAAATCCAGGACTTTTTCTGTCTGTCTTGTGTGCTGTGTCCCAAATCACATATTATTATTCCTGAGTAGTATTCGAAAAGTTTGTAGTATGCTTCAGTATGTTTTCCAAAGTTACCAGGACGATCTACTATTTCCGGTAGACATTCAAAGTGCTGATTTGTGCACAATGTTATGGCTAATATTTCCCATTATGCTGGGTGCATTACAAACGCGGAGCAGTGCGACACTTGCTCTAGTTTACTCAAAGGATGTTTTTTACATCAAGCAAATTTTCCACCCCAGTTGAATCATTTGAACTTCCGCTGAAGATGCGATTGAGGTGAATACCACATGTTTACAGGAAACGAATCACGCATTACGTGCTATTCATGCCGACTGATGGAAATTCACCAATATTCATGCGTTTGCATTGCCTTTGTATCTAATCTATTCAAGCAAATGCTTAATTTTGCTTTTGGTGTACTTTCGGACATAAATTCAGTTAGAACTACAAACAAGTTCTAATCAAGGGTAAAAAGAGTTTAAAAACGTCAAACATGGCGGCCTATAAGCTCATGAGATTAATGCCTTTTAGGTAGAAATGATTAATATCTAACCAGACGAAATATACTTCATATTATTCCATTATATTCATCCGCAACAACATTGTGAACGTTTGTAAAGACAAGTTGGTCAGCAATTTTTGAATTATGAAGGAGATTTGTCAACAATAGCAAACCTCTTCTTCATAAAAGAAATATATAAGAGGAGAAGGGATTGTGTGTTTGTCTTTAACATTTATCTGAATGTGATGTGTTTTTTGTTTCACTTAGTTTGCTGGGCTCCATGTTCCCTATGCCTCGAGTGATTTACGCCATGGCCGAGGACGGGCTGCTCTTCCGTTCACTTTCCAGGATGAACAAGAGAACCAAAACTCCTCTGCTGGCGACTATTGCATCTGGAATAGTGGCAGGTTTGTGTTACAGCTTATACTGATTTTGCACAACATGCGTCATGTGGGCTAGTCCGCATTGAAAATGTTAATGAGACAAGAGTAGCCAATCAGGACATGGACTTGTTTCTTTAATAGAGTGCAGCATTAATAACTTCATTCCTTTTCTCTGTAGGGGAACTGATTTTTGACAATAACTGATAAACCTTTAAAGGAAGACCTGTTTTGAGGTTGTTAATTGATTGTATATGCTTTTGTTGAACCCTAATGTTTTCATTAACTTCTGTTTTTTTAAAGTTCAGTTTGTGCTGAAAACTACGTTACCCATGAAAATCCAGCAGTCAGAGAGTACGGCACAATAGGTGTTTAACTCCACCCACTGAAGCCTCTCTATGCTCTCAGAATACTTATATATTTGCATATTTTGCAATAATCTTGAAATTTGTTGAGGGTTTGATTCCCATGGAAAACAACCACAGAGAAAATGTGTATCAAATGCACAACTACAATGAAACGTGTTGTTTCTATAGATACAACTAACTACTTTTTTAATAATTATTTATTAGAGATTGTCATTTACAACGCTTAATAAAGATGGCATAAGAAAAGGCTGAATAATTTAAAGAGATATGATGTAATGAAGGTTATATTAATATGATGGTTAGTCTTCAAATGTTTGGTTTAAGGAAATGAATGTAATTCCAGTATAAAAGCACATTTTCTTTTAGTGTTCAGAAGTGCAGGTTTGTATACCATGCTATATTTTTCATATTGTATATTATATATTCAGCCCCACATTTCAGCTCCACGTGATTTAAATGGTCTTAACATTTGATTGTAAAAACCTGCAGAAAAATCAAGAAACCAATTGAGTGTGTTGTTGTGGCCCTTAATAATAAAGATGTTCAGCTTTAGCTTTTATCGCATTGTATTTATCACATGATGTTTGACCTTTAATAGCTGGTGATATCTTAAGGTAATGTTTGTAAGCTTTGTCATGTTATGACTGGATAAGATTTCAAACATGTTTATTTTGTCTTTCAGCTCTCATGGCGTTTCTGTTTGATCTGGCTGCGTTGGTTGACCTCATGTCCATCGGTACTTTGCTTGCGTACTCTCTGGTAGCCGTCTGCGTTCTCATCCTCAGGTGGGTTTAAACCAGCACCACAAACACTTAGTCAGTCTCGATTGTTTTGAGAAGCCAATGCCATACAGTACAGTTTTATTTCATAGATGTTTAATCTAATCCAATGGTGATCATTTAATTTTACGTGATCGTTTTATGAGCTAAAAGGATTAAATTTGAAAGCCCCAAACCTCTGAGTGTTATTAAGCACATTTACATGCAGACTAATACTCTGATAACTCGCAAAAATCAGCTTATTGAAATAACATGTTGTCCCAGTTTACCAATAGCACGACAATGCAAGTATACTACGTTTACTTTATTAATAAATAAAGGCTTTATTAATCGATCAGTTTATCTCCCAGTGGTGTTGTTAAAATTAGCTAATATGCTAATCTGACTCTCAAGTGTTTAATTTATGTCAGTTATCACGTTCGTGAAGTGGTTAAAAACCAATGAAGAGTATTGCTACACATCAACAGGAAACTTATTGCATTATTATGATCCTCTCAAGATGCAACATTGTGATTGTAGCACTTCTGGTGCATGGGATGAGAATGCAATTCTATAGCCCTTTGGGTCAAGAAAACATCTTTTTTTTTGGTATATTTATATAGTTTGTGGTATATTTCCTCCACACTTACTTTAAAAAACATTTTCTTCATCGTAAATCTGTAGTAAGGATGTGTTCCTGTTACATTAAACCAACAGAAAGTATGGTAATGTGTTTACATGTTCTAGCTCTGGCAATCAGTTTATATTTGTTGTTTTTGGCCTTACTCTGATCAAGGAAAATTCACGGAAAGTCAATTTTAGATGACCACGTCCATTGACGTCTTAAACACACTTGGGTTAAGAATGTGCATGTAAACATTGTGTGTAAAATGATTGCCAATGCTTCATTCTGTCTGGTTTAACATGTACATTTCTTGTTTCCAGATATCAGCCGGGAAACCTGAGCTCCTCCAGTCAGACTGAGAAGCTGGTGGAGCTGGTTGGTGGGGAGAAGGTGGCCGTTTGTGGAGACAGTGGTGATGAATATGGCATAGAGCTGGATGACAGTCCTCGCAAGGAGAAATTCACTGCCAAACTCCTCCTGGTTCCCTCCAAAGACTCGCCAACGGAAATGTCAGGAACTATCGTCTACGGCACAACTGCAATTATCTGTGAGTGTAGATTGGTTTTTCACTTCCTGAAGGCTGATTTATACTTCTGCGTCAAGCGCATGTGTATGCTCTGGCGCAGCCTACGCGTGGTCGCATAGCCCTCGCCGTGGCTATCGGCGACGCTGACGCGCAGCTCTCAAAAAATGTAACTACACGTCGCAACGAGCAGAGCAACACAAAACAGTGCGCAGAAATATAAATGCGCGGCAACGCGCAAGGCATGTGCCGTGGGTCACGCCGATCACTCGACACAGAAGTAAAAACCAGGCTTAATGAATGCAAGAAGAAGAAGACGTAGCTTACTTGAAAAGGAAAATGTCTGAAAATATTAGCCAAAAAAAGTGCATGCACCGCAATCAAAGTTCAAAATAGTTCAATAATTCACTTTGCGGATATTCCGCTCATGTACACATATACTTATCCATGAATTAACCACACATGCTCACCAAAAATAATTAGCATAGATATTGCACTTCTATTTAGTATACTTGTTCCTGCTACTTGCAATGGCGCTACTGTGCTGTCATGGCAATGCTGGTAAACTGAAGCCTCTCGACTCGTTCACTGTTAATAAAATTTCACAATAAAAAAAATTTGAATATTTCATTGCCTTGTGTTTAGAAAAAAATATATATATATATAATTTATTTGTTTGTTTTTTTAGGCTTACAATAATTCTATTATTTAATAAAATAACTATTATTTTAACTATTTTAAATATAACTTTAATAATAATTACTATTACTAATATTATTACAAAGCATTTTAGGTTTGAGTGTTTGGCCAAATGCATCCAAGATTTTCTGTTTCAGCTCAGAATTTAAATTTCAGTGCATTCCTGGAATGTATATATGCTGTGAAATTGAAGAAAAAACTGAAACAAATTCAGGGCAAAAAACCAAATTAGTTTCAGGAGTTCGTTTCAGAAATTCAAAAAACATCTTATCTTGAAACACATTTGAGTTCTTATTGGTCTGTGTTGATGATGATGATGATGATGATGATGATGATGATGATGATGATGATGTTGTATTAATTAGATGGTGTGGCTCTGAGGCTCCGCCTTCTTTCACTTGCAAATCTTTACAGCTCATTTCCTCTGTTCAGTGCTTTGAGATCACATATTTGAGTAAATATATTTAAAGAGGTCATATTAAATTATTTTGTATAGATATCTACAGTGTATAGACCATTTTGAGGGATGTAAACAAAAATGATAGTCTCAACGTATTTCCTGTTTTACATTTTTAATTTCTATATCCTCCGAGAATCCAAAAAGAGCCACATATTGATAAATAATGTTATGTTAGCTGTTTTAACATTAAGTTATTATATAATTGCCTCTTGTTACAGTTATGAAATAGTTTGATATCAGGAAAAGTTCAATGGTTCAATGACTGCTTTTGTAAAATCAGCACATGATATCTTAATATCGATCAATTATACCACTGAATTGAGTTAAAAACTCAATACTTAACATTACAATCTCTCTCTCTTTATCAAGTAAATCCAGTAATGCTGAATAAAAGATTAAAAAAAATTTAAATGATGACTGGGTAATCAATACAAATCTTGATTAAAAATATATATATATTCACAAGCTCCAATTTTTGATTCTTGATTGATTCAGTAAATACTTTTTCATATATGTAAGAATCAGCAGTGAAAATAATGGAAATAATGGAAAGAAATGAAAAGCCACAGACCTCTATATTACTTTTTAAAAAATATATATTTCAAGTACATAAAAACAGAACCATCTCTTTTATTTAGGATTAATGTGGAAAAATTGCTCCTATGTCTCTTCTTAGAGACTTGTTTCTGCATGAATGTTGTTGATTTTGATGAGTGATGTGATTGACTGATGGATCTGGAAGTGATTTCTAACTCCAGCATCTTGTGTTGTGTGTAGCTGTGCTGATCACGGTGCTGTGCGTGGTTTTGGCTCAGCGTCTGGAGTCCATCATGAATCTGGAGATCGTGTGGGTGACGGCGTGTGTCATTCTGGTCCTACTGTGTGTCCTGTGTGTAATTGTGATCTTCAGGCAGCCGGAGAGTAAAGAAGCTCTCACCTTCAAGGTACCCAATGTCCCCGATTATTGATTTTGGCTTTTAGTTATGCTACAAATATTCACCTTGAGTCTGAGCGCAAGCGTTGAAGTGACGTAAATAGAAATGCATTATTAGATCCAAGGTTATTTTTGTAATTAACACTGATACTGTTTGTCTAAAACATTTTTGTAAACACAAATAAAAATGTCATTAAATGAAAACCTGAAATAAATAAAACTATCTAAAACAGTTATTTAAAAAAAACTAATAAATAAAAAAAAAAAAACAACTAAATGATAAATAATAATCTTATTTGAAACTTGGCAGAAATGTTCATATAATAAAACAAATATCATCATTTTACTTAAAAATAAATAAATAAAAAATCCAGTAAATCAAGACAAACACTGTCAAGTGTTCTCTTGTTTTTTTCCATAGCTGTATATAAGATATATAAGATCAGGTAAAATAACTTATTATTAATTGTGTATCACTAATAAATCTCGAAAGTAGTTTTTTTTAGCACCAAAAGAGAGTTTGCTCTGGATGTTTGTTAAAAAAAGTTTCCTTGCCCTAGTTTTTTGTTTTTTTTACATTTCTGTTCCCAACTCATGTAATATATACCATCCTAAATGGGATCTGTTCCTTTATGCAGGTGCCTCTGTTGCCTTGGCTTCCTCTGTTCAGCATCTTTGTCAACATTTATCTGATGATGCAGCTGGACATGGCCACCTGGTGCCGCTTCACCGTGTGGATGGCCATCGGTGAGCACATCTGTTCATCTCAGAGCATTAGTTCACTTCCAGAATCAACATTTCCTCATCATTTCCTCACCCCGTTATCATACAAAATGTTCATTTCTTACTTTCAACAGAAAAAAATAATTTTACTTTCAAAAAGAAATGAAGGTTTCTATGAAATGAAAGTTCTCTATATGATCCCAGCTGAGGAATAAGCAACCTAGCAAAAAATAATGATTTCATATATATATATATCAATGCGAGAAAAAAAAAGACAAGATTACATTTTTGCCCAGCCGTAGTTGAATGTACATGAACATATATTTTAAGAACATGACAAAGATCATCTTGCTAGGTGACGCTCTCTTTTCCTCTCTGTATGCACCAGACACCTTCTTATAAGCACCCCAGTGCTTTTTGGAAAGCAATTCTGAGTGTGCTCCACACAGGTGAGTGGGCTTGACAAACCAGCTGTAGGACACACTCTTTTCCTCTCTGTATGTTAACTAACTTAGACTTGTCATAGCATTTATATACTGCTACTCTCTGATGATTTGAAGTACTTCTTTTAGACTTGTATGTCACTTTGGATAAAAGTGTAAATGTAGGTGAGACCCTCATTCCTCTTGGAATGTTTTTCTCAAATATTAAACTTCGGGTGAGTAAAGAATCATCAGGAGATTTTCATCCTGGAAGTGAACCAATCTCTTAACTACAAAAGCATCCTGTTTGTTTGTGTTTGTTTGCTTCCTTTTAACTCTCCAATTTCTGCTCTCCATTTCCAGGTTTTGCGATCTACTTCGGCTACGGCATTTGGCACAGCACTGAAGCCATGAATAGCTCAGTCCGAAAATACGAGCCAGCCCTTCAGAACAAAAGCCCTATCTATTTAGGTGGTGAGGAGAGTGAAATTGAGGGCATTTCTCCTTGATGAAGAAAAACAGAAAGAAAGAAAAAACCCAACAGGCATGTTTCCGTTCAAGTTTACAGATTTAATGTGAAAAATCATGGCTCATTTATTGTAGAGACTGCCCCGAACCTCTCAATTCAGGTTGCTTTTAGCAGAAGCGTAAGTGTTTCCCGTTAGAAGTGCAGCCTTGGCCCCTCAGTGCTGTAGCTGTTGGTTTAATGTCCGTTCGGCTGCTGCTGTAATTCACTAGTACTGTAACGGCCATGTTGTCTGGCAGACAATGAGCTGACTGTGTACAGGGTATTATTTTTTCATCATCGAGGTCCAAGCACATTTTCTTGGTGTGCGTGAAAAGCCTTCCGAGTCCACAATGTTTTTTGTCACCTTGTGGATTTTCAAGGTTGTGAAGTACAACAGAGGCCCCTAGTGTTGAGAATGTGAAAATGGCAATACCTTCAGACAGTATTTGAGGTCATTGGTTACTGTTAGGCGGAGGAATTGAAGAATTAAAACTGACTGACAAGCTTTTTAAAATATTTAAGCATGGCTGAAGTCCCATGTGTATGAGAGTCGTCCAAAGAGTGCGTGGAAAATAACAAAACCCTTTTCATTCTCCTAAATATGACAGATGTATGCTGTATGTTGGGATACTGGGATCAGCCATTAAAATGTAGTATAGTATTTTTAAGTGTGTATGAGAGTTTTAAATGGCTCATATGAGGTCAAGCCAGAAAATGTTCCATCTTACAAAACAAATACTAAATTATTTTTTGGGGGAAAACCTGTTTTATATGGATATTTATAGTTTACCCATTCATGCAAGTTCCTTAGACTTGATTATTGTTCTTCAGCAAACTGTATAACAGTACTTCCAGACGCTGCTTAAAAAGTTGCTATTGTAACTATTGTTTCTGCTAAAACTAATTACATTACCGTTGTAACCATAAGTGGTTGTTTTTTGGAACAAAGAAAATATTTTTTCTTCAAGAAAGTGTTCAGTTGTAAAAGACGTGATATATATATATATATATATTTTTTTTTTTATTATTTTTTTTTTTCTCGCAAAAGTATTAAGCAGCACAACTGTTTTCAACACTGAAAACAAGAAATGTTTCATGAGCAGTAAATCAGCATATTCTGATTTCTGAAGTATCAAGAAGACTGAAGTAATGGCTGCTGAAAAATTGGCTAAATTTGTTTACGCATATGTGTTTGCTTCAGTTAAGCTTGCAATCACGCCATGTCATAATTACAGAAGTCCAAATTGTGATTTTAAATTCGCTGAAGTATACTTTACACAGACCATCACATTCACAATAAAACTAAAGTATACTTTGGCCTTTGGAATTTCGAATATCATTTTAAATGATAATTCACTGTTTTTGTAAATGAAGCTTTGTTGAGCATAAGAGAAAAATATTTTGAATGGTCAAATATATACACTTAACTGTTCATTTGGCAGTAATAACCACTGCTGACTTGAAAGATTCTGAAAGTTACTATTATCGTTTGAAGGACTATCTGTAATAATCTGACTTGAACAGTATTAGCTGAGCAGAAACTGTAGTTACTGTGCTAGCTTGTTAGTAAGGCTAGTCTGCAATAATAACCAACTCACAGGTCAAGGGTTAAACTTAAATTTGCCTGAAGAATGAAGATCTAACAAAACAGGCTTCGAATGGCCTTTCTTTCATATCTGAAGGTGTAGATACTTGAGAAATAAGTGTCACTATTTTTCTTCTTTTATTTGTATTATTATTGTTTTTTTTCATTGAAACTTGTTCTTGGCAGCTTGGCTGTTGAGCTCATGTACCTTTCTCTATTTTTGTTCAATATTGTAGAGAATTTGTAATGTAGTGTATTACTATTGTCATTTATCTTGTGCACACATCATATCTTTTTAATTTGTTTATAGTATGACTATTTAACCCTTTGGGAAGCTGAGTTTCAGCTCGTTTCAGCCAGTTATGTTTGGTTGTGTAGTTATTTTTTTGTTAGTGTGTTCAGATAATCAGAGAGAAACGAAGGCTTGTCTATAAGACGAGATGGAAGTTTAAAATCACTTTTTAAACCACTTTTGTTTAATTTAAAACCACTATTGTTTTTAAACCCATTGCTGTCTTTAATGAATTAACATGATTAGAAGCCTATTTTTGTATAGCTTTACTATCTGTTTCGCAATCAACTGAAAAAGTTGTTGTTTACATGTACCAGACATGTAAAGTTTAGCACGTAAACATGTCCGAACACTGTCTGATTCCAGGCATTACAAACTTTTGATTCAATATGGAGGCTTGTGTCTCCTGTAGATCAGTGCCTGATGTTTCAAATGTACCTCAAAGTTTGTTGGTAGATATCAATAGAAATACCAAGTCCTGTTATATGCCTTTGAGATACACTTGTAGTGTTACATGGTCTGTTTATCAGTATATGAATATATATATTTTGTTTGTCCTTGGGTTTTTTAAAACTGTAAATATTCATGCCATGTACAAAGAAAATGACCTGTATTATAAAAATTTCAGTTTTTTTCCCGTTTTTTAAATAAAATGTTTCGCAAAACAACTGGATGTTTGTTATGTATTCTCAGCAAAATATATGTGAGGAAAATCATTTTTAGACACCAAATCTTTTGTGTCACACATTTTATTGATAGTTCATCTCATCTCTCACACAAGATGAATAAATACGCAGTTAATAGTCATTTCAGTCGGCTAAATGACATGGTATTAGTCTGTAAGTCAAAAACGTACATTTCAGCAGCTTCTGACCTCAAGTGACTCCTTTGCCTTTCAATGGACGTCTGGCTATCAGTTTCCAAATCACATTTGTATTCAACAGAGGAAACTAATAAAGATTTGGAAACACAAAGGGTAAGCAAAAATTAAATTGTGATTTTTGTTGGACGAGCTATCCTTTTAATTTTAGAAATTCATTTTTAATTGTACTGAAACATGAATTTAAGTGTGCGTTCGGAAGGGAAAAAAGCAGTAATCACATACTCTGTGAATGTCTCCCCCTGCTGTTGAATTAATGAATTCAAGGTCCCAAATACACCACTATTTAAGTTTGGGATTGATTGCTGCTTTTGAAGTCCAAGTTCACCAGAGCTGCGTTAAGTAATTAATTTCAAAGATCTTTTAAATAGTTTAAACGTATTAACTGCTACTTTTGATCATTTTAATGCATCCTTGCTGAATGAAAGTATTAAAGGGTTTGTTCGCTCACCACAAAATTAACATTCTGTTATCATTCACCTATTTACAATTTTTTTCAAATTTGTTCATGTCCTGTGTTCTTATAAACGGGCCAGTGTCTGTAAAAAATCAGCAGACATGTTTCTTCCACTGGGGTTAGTTACTGTTCCTCCAAAAAAAAAAATTCATTTATTGCCTAGAGGTGGTTGTGTTGAAGCAAGCCAGAATGCATGTTATTTATATATATATATTTATATATATATATATATATTTATTTATTTTTTTTATATATATATAATAATTTTTTCAGGGTTTTCACCTTTAATGGACAGGACAGTAGAGAGTATTGACAGGAAAGTGTGGGGAGCAAAGAGAGGGGAAGGATTGGTATAGGACCTCGAGGCGGGAATCAAACTCGGGTTGCCGTGAGTGCATGCGTCGACACACTAACCACTACGCCATTGGTGCCGACCATGTTATATATTTGATATTTATATTCACGCATGCCCAAACAAGTTGAGTATAAACTAAATCTGTTCATACAAATTAGTTTTAAAATGTCAGCCAGGTTGAGCTTAAAGGGACAGTTCACCTAAATATGAAGATTCTGTCATAATTTACTCACCCTCCACTTGTTGCATATGGGTTTGAGTTTCTTTCTTCCCTTGAACACAAAATAAGATATTCTAAAGAATGTGGGACAAAAATCATCCATTGACTTCCATAGTATTTTTTAAATTCCTACAATGGATATCAATGTTAAATGATGAGGAAATGTTCATTTTTAGGTGAACTATCCTAATGTTTGCTGATCAATGTTTAATCGTGAATAAAAGCTTAACTAATGTAAACTGATAATGTATCTTCAGAAGAACTGGATTAAACATTTACTTTTTGATCTCTTTACGAATGTTTTGAAGCATAGTTTTTGTCAAAAAACAAAAAACAAACAAAAGTCTTGTGTATTTGGAACGACATGAGCGTGATTAAATGATGACAGAACGTTCTCTGTTTTCCCCCCATCAAACAAACTCTTTAATTCCTTAACAAACAAACAAACAAACAAACAAACAAACAAGAGCAATCACCGTAAATCATTTTTAAAAGGCTAACTTTAGTAAACACTTAAAGGGCTATTCAGTCCAGTGTGACATTCGCCTTGATCACATTTGGTGTAAACAAAGGATCATTGTGTTCCTGCAATCGTTTACTCCGACCTTTCCCACAACTCCATTCTCCAGACTTGTCGAAGCTTCAGTGAGTTCTCCGGATATACTAAAGTTTGCAGACCTGCAGCTCACACTATTTCACCCGAACAGGAGGTGTGTTTAAAGTAACTATGGAAGCAGGAGACACCGATCGAAGGGCTGGAGAGTATTTGTGGGTTTCGCAGTAATGGGAATGTCAAGCTGAGGGAATGTCAATGAGGGAAAAGGAGTTGCAGTAAAGTATGGTGAAACGAGAGTCTGGTGATCAACAGAGGCAGCGGCGGTCACTCTTGGTCACCTCCTCGGACGAATGCACCACATTGGGCACGAAGCCGCTCTTGACCCCCTCCCAGCCCTCCTGGATGGTAATATCCCCACATTTGACCAGCTCGAAGATGTCGCGTGTGAGCTCGGTAAAGGCCTTCTCCACGTTTATTGCAACGCGGGCCGAGGTCTCCACGTAGCGCATGCCGTAAGCTGCTGCCAGCTTTTCGGCCTCCTGCTGGCTGACCTGCCGCTGTTGCTCCAGGTCGCACTTGTGTCCCACCAGGATGAAGACGATGCTGTGCGGCTGTACGTGACTGCGCGCCTCCTCCAGCCACTCGTGCACATTCTGGAAGGAGCGCCGATTGGTGATGTCGAAAAGCAAAAGGCCACCCACAGAGTTGCGATAATAAGCCCTTGTGATAGATCTGGAGCACATGCAGAGGAGAAGAGCAGATGATTTTTAGACAGCCGCTGGATCAGGTTGTGTATTATGTCAGGAATAAATTAATTAATAGATGGATTGAGCTGTATTTTATGTATTTTATGTGTTTAATATCATACTATGGTGCTGTTGAATGCTTGATTTTGATTGACGGATGTACAGTTGAAGTCAGAATTATTAGCCCTCCTGAATTATTAACCCCCCCTGTATATTTTTTTCCCCAATTTATGTTTAAAGGAGAAAAGATTTTTTCAATACATTTCTAAACATAATAGTTTTAATAACTAATTTCTTATAAAGGATTTCTTTTATTTTTCTAATCTAATATCTGATATTTTACTAGATATTTTTCAAGATTCTAGTATCCTGCTTAAAATAAAATTTTGGGGCTTAACTAGGTTAACAAGACAAGTCATTGTATAAGAGTGGTTTGTTCTGTAGACAATCAGGGAAAAAATGTTGCTTAAAGGGGCTAACAATATTGACCTTAAAATGTTTTTTTTTTTTAAATTAAAAACTGCTTTTATTCTAGCCAAAATAAAACAAATAAGACTTTCTCCAGAAGGAAAAATATTATAGGAAATACTGTGAAAAATTCCTTACTCTGTTAAACATAATTTGGGAAATATTTGAAGACAAAACATTTTTTGACTTCAACTGTATGTATGTAAAGATGCAACAGTATGAAAACTTGATATTATTATTATAATGACCACAATTATCACAGTTATTAATATTATCGCGGTTTTGTTAAAATTACTTGAAAATGTTCAAAAATAAATGTCGCACACACTGTGGATGCCTGCATTTTAGATTTGTTAACTTATGTTTGTATTATTTCATGAACAATGCTTTTTTTATTAGTACACTTGATTTTCAAGGTATTTTATTTATTAGTACACTGTACTCAAGGTATGGTTTGTCAAAACCTGCAATTGGAAATCTACCACACAGGGATCCATGTTTAGCTTGTTTTTCCACACAATTGCATAAATCTGCTTTATATAAGCTAAAAAGGGCTGTGCGTTTTGACGGAAATATCTAATTGCAATTTTTCTGACTGATTGGTTGATTTGCGATTTAATTTTGTGAATTCTGGCTTCAGCTCAGTATTCTCAATAGTGTGCAGCACACACTTTAAATGGAATGTAAAATTTACATGGTTTACCTTTAAAACAGTAATCATGATGACAAGGTTTTAAATAAATAAATCTATTAAAGTACAGGACAAAAGATTATAAACCAATTTATATGTTTTTACCAAGATATTGCATTTTATTTACTGAAATAAAAGACCTAAACCATGTTTTTTTTAAATATTTGGTATATGTAGTATAAGCTGAATATTTGATTTATTGAATTATTGGAAAAGTAATGCATATACAATTAGGCATGGTGCGATAACAGTTTTAGAATATACTGGGAATGAAATTATGAGTAAAGTCCTCACATTGTTTGTGTAAATAAAAAGTGTAATAGGCATCAGCTTGCATTTTTACTGAATTACAAAAAGACTATTATAGATAGGGTTACTACTATTTTCTATTTATCAATGCTTACTATTATTACTGATATATTTATCATTTGCTAACATTTTTGGTAAAAAATGCTGTTTGCTGTGTTTCTTGCTTTATTTCAATGTGATATCTGAAAATGTATATAGCAACCACAAACTACCTGTGTAGGTAAAGTAATTGAACAACTGTGTTTTCTAATCAAATAGGGCATATCAAACAACTTGTGTCTTTTAAAAAATAGCTAATAGGCTTATGGGTAATGGATATATTTACTCACACCGGTTTTAAACAGTAAATTTCTGAAAATCAGTTTAAAAATCAAGGTTATTTAAAACTATACCATTATTACCTCTGTGTAAGCTACAACAACAACAACAAAACCATTTAGTGAAAATGTAAATTAGCATTTGATTGGCCAAAAATTTGACTTGTGCAGGATGAGTCATCAATAGTTTGGTTTCCATTGAAGAGAAAGACTTCATATTTTAAACGCATCTATCTGCTAAAAACATTTGTTTAGGTGTACACTAGTGCTCAAAAATGAACAAATCTCCCATTTTGATTTCTTTAAGCAATTAAACACTTCATAGAGCTTTGATGTCTGCATGTAAATATTATCAAATACCACCAGATGTACCTGAATCTCTCCTGGCCTGCTGTGTCCCAGATCTGAAGCTTGATGCGCTTGCCAGGTTCAATCTCCACCAGCCGGGAGAAGAAATCTACGCCAACGGTTGGGTCAGACACCTGTGCAAAACGTCCTTCTGTGAAGCGTCTGATCAAGCAAGACTTCCCCACCGTCGAGTCGCCAATGACAATCAGTCTGAACTGGTACAGCCATATAGCTTCCATATCTTATGTGATCTATCAAGAAATAACAGTGTGATTAGATTACACAGTAAAACAAATACTCAAGGTAGCTACAGTCTAACATTGGAATATTCATTCATTCATTTTCTTTTCGGCTTAGTCCCTTTATTAATCTGGGGTCGCCACAGCGGGATGAACCGCCAACTTATCCAGCATATGTTTTACGCAAAAAACATTGGAATATGCCAGTTGAAATTCAGTCAACATTTTCTCATTTATGAGCTTTCTATTTTGATTTACTGAACTCAAAGTCTTTACTATGATCTTAAAAGTAAATAGACTAAAATAGACTATAAACTGAGCATTGTTCTTTAAATGTACGGCTATTATTCGTGTTTTTGAATAATTACCTTAATACATATAAAATTCGCGACCGTAAATTTGCAGCCCAAACCAAGAAATACACTTTATATTCGAAATATTTGGCAAATTAACATGACCGAGGTGAAATTGTCCAAAAGTGGTAGACCATATTAATTGTAAGTGTTTATATGAGGACAAGCATTTTGTTCTATAATTAAATGTTCATACAATATGATTTAATAATAAATAATAAACAGTTTCATGCTTCCTCGTTGTATTAAAACAAAGACTGGTGAACAAAAATTCAGTCTTTTTGGTAAAGCTAGTTTCTCAAGCTAGCTAAACATAAAATGCTTGCAGGCCTACGAGTCGAGGATCGCACTTATTTAGATAAATCGCGTTATGAACGCATATTACACACACGTTATTACCTTCGTTGTGCTTCTCAATGTATGTGGATGGCAAGCCCCATATTCTTCGCTATCTTTCAGTCGGGAAGCATAAAACACCGTGACGATCCCAGGCAAGGCATCCAAGTACACCCGAGTGGTTTTGAGGATAATTGTGCAACTAGTCCCGCTTTGAATGTGCACTAAATGACCAAACGAATGACCATGGTCGACCCGGGACGTTTGCATCAACACCTGCTGCTGTCGGAATGCCCATCAGTTCTTTGTAAATTCATATTGTAAATCTCATGATTAGAGATAACGAGATGTTTGTGAAAATGTGCTGATGAAATGGCAGTATCATCAGCATCATATAGCCTGACTCATCCTTCATCAGTACCATTACCGTAATGGCCGATGGAGCGACGCACTGCTGGTCATGTCCCAAATCTCCAAATCTGCTCTCTCAATGAACACTTCCGGGAAGACAACAACTGAGAGCCATGCTGAGCATCAGTGAATTTCAAAAGAATTGTCAAAAATAAATAATATGACTTGTGTTGGATTAAAAAACAGTTTGAACGTTTTAAATCTGTATTTAAAACATTAAACTAAAATACATAGACTATACAGCCAGCCAGGCAGAGCATTTTTAAAAACGCTGGTCTAGGATGGAGTACTAATTTAGATATTTATATGCACCAAAATGGCAGACAACCTATAGAGTGCAACAATATGGAAATAAAAACAATGATTGATAAACCACTAAATCTTTATTAATCAATCATATGCTTTTTATTCATTCATTCATTTTCTTTTCGGCTTAGTCTCTTTATTAATCTGGGGTCGCCACAGCGGAATGAACCGCCAACCTATCCAGCATATGTTTTACGCAGCGGATGCCCTTCCAGCTGCAACCCATTAATGGGAAACATCCATACACACTCATTCACATACATACACAAATAGCACATGTCTTTGGACTGTGGGGGAAACCGGAGCACCCGGAGGAAACCGGAGCACCCGGAGGAAACCCACGCGAACATGGGGAGAACATGCAAACTCTACACAGAAATGCCAACTGACCCAGCCGAGGCTCGAACCAGTGACCTTCTTGCTGTGAGGCGATCGTGCTACCCACTACAAGCCCCATATGCTTTTCAAATCCAAATAATTTAAAATATATACAATTAAAAATATATATTTTTAAATAGTCTTTTTTAATAGTGGAGTTTGAGCAGAAAGATAACATTACATATGATGCTGTGCAGAAATTCCACCAATCAGATCAGAAAGTCATATTGAGTAGCACAACAGATCTTTAGTTCCACCAACTCAAATGAAGCATAACAAATGATGATCAAGCGTATTTTCCAGTAAACTGTAAATATATATTTCACTGAGTGCAAGTAGCAACATTAATTTAATGTTATTAATTTAATGCTATATGTTTTTTGCCATATTTAATTTGATTGTTTCCTTTACAGGTGGTTTGGTTTGGTTTGTGGCTTATAATGACTTAAGACTTTAAAAAAAATCCATTTGGAAAAAAATACTTGCAGATCCGGTGCTGCTGAAAAAGGGGGTTGGCACTAATGCACTTTATAGTGGACCATACAAACCAATGGCCTCTTATGATGAACAATCACGTCTATAATTATCACTTCTTCTGTTACCAAGATAGACAAATATATATATATAAAATAAGACATAAGTAACAATCATACAACATTTTTAGATGACACATATCATGCAAAATTTGTGAATGATACAGAACGTACATAAAAATTAAATATAATGAAATAAATAAAAAGAGGGATTACCATATGATAATACATCATATTTGAAGTATTAAATTGTAAAGATTTTTTACATTACTAGAGATGTTCATTATTTCTTGTAATTGCGGTCAAAGACTTATACAATATTTTTTAGTTTCTTGATTTTTAATCAAACAGGGCTTTTTCGGACTGGGCGTGATTATGACGCTGCACGAGTTAATGGGCGTGGCCGTTGAATTCCATCGTCATTTTTGTAGGCAACGACAGCAAACTGAAGAAGCTGAGTTCATCCGTCTTGTTCTTTTGTTTGCATGATTTTTGTTTAGTTTTTTTCTGAAAAAAAAGCATTTATTATACCTTTTAATTTATTAATATTGGTTTTGCATTTAAAAAAACGTCCACTTTGTTTTCTTTCTCTTATGGAAGTAAATGGGAAGGCAAGCTTGTATCACACTACCTGTGGTTGTATTTAGTATTTAGAGTCTCAGTAACATGTTGACACAGCGGTCTGACATAACTTTCACCATTATATAAACTTTTCAAGAGCGCGTGCCTTCTAAACTGTAATCCTATAACAATGCTCAATGGATAAGCTGTGATACATAAGAACACTCATGTGCTACAAACTGTAAAAAAGTAGGTCAGTGCGTTTATGATTCGGGTGTTTACTTTATTTTTATTTTTTATATTTTTATTCTCTTTTCTTTTCTTTTTTCTTTACGGCGTCATGCAGAAAGAGCATCTGTTCAAAGTTCTGGTCATCGGAGACCTCGGAGTTGGAAAAACGTCAATAATCAAACGATACGTTCATCAGATTTTTTCTCAACACTATCGCGCGACTATAGGAGTGGATTTTGCTCTGAAAGTGCTTCACTGGGACAGTCAGACGGTGGTCCGGCTTCAGTTATGGGACATAGCAGGTACGTCATTCATGTGTCTTTTTTATCCAAATTGTGTGGGTTTTTTACATTACAAGATGCTGAATTTATCATTCTTAATTATTGATGTTATTAGTGTGCTCGTCAACAGACATTGAAGTATTAAATACCTCTATTAGTAAACTTATAGAGTAGTATATATATATATATATATAGTTATTTTGAGATTTGGTTTAATATGATAACTTATAATAATTATGCTATTGCCTAAAAGTTCTTCTCTCTGAATTCCCTTGACTGAATGTGAAGGAATGTCTTGAGTTAATCTCAGCTGGTCTCATACTCGTGCTAAAGTCACATGAGAGTTTCAGACCATAAACACACACACAGACAGACACACAAACACACGCGCATATACACACACACACACAAAAATGAATGCACTAATACTTCAATTCATCTTACACTATTTACTTTCTTAGTGAACTTTGGCATTCTTGAGGTGAACTATTAATCTTTTAATCCATAGAAAAAAGTTACACTTTATTTTACAATGTCCTTGTTACCATGTTACATGTACTTACTATAGTAATACCAAAGGTTGCAAAATGACATGCAATTAACTCTAAACCTAACCTGGATGAAGTAAATAGTTATTTAATATTACTCATGTAGTTACACTGCAACAAGGACACCATACTCATGCACCACTTGTTTTTTTCTTGTGTTAAACACAAAAGAAGATATTTTGAAGAATGTTGCAAAGCAATTGACTTCCATAGAATTTGTTGTTCCTACTTAGATGTCAATGGCTGTTGGTTTCCAACATTCTTCAAAATATTGTCTTTTGCGTTCGACACAAGAAAGAGCAAGTTTAGAACCACTTGAGTGTGAGTAAATGGTGAAGAAATTTTCATTTTTAAGTGAACTGCCCCTTTAACTGCACAGACAAACTACATTGTTGGAAAGAAAACAAGTATGATTTTTTTGTTTTTTAATTAAGAATGTAAAGCAGAGGTGTCCTGAATCACCCCGAAGGGGGTTATTTTGTAGTGTAACAACCATCAGAATGTACATTATGCTGCTTATTACATGGCTATGCCACACAACTAAACAGATACAAAATTTTGATTTGAGACAAAATATTTTATTTCACAAGAAAGTGACAAATTCTAACTAAAAACATGTCATGAAAATTGTACTGCTATAATATTTATTATGCTGTGTTTTACCACATAAATCTTTAAGGGGACAAGAGGCATTGATTTGAAATTCTTCTGTAATTTTACCTGTTTGTTATCTTATAATCCATCATATATTAAGATATTACGGTCCTAATAATAGTGATGTCCTCCGTTTTAAATTTCAGTATAAGACAAGATGGCATTAGTTAAACTAAATTCATATTTGCATATTTCTTGCCTGGATGAGCCTGTGTTGTCATTTTTTGACCAATTATTATTATCATGGATGGCTTGATTAACCAATCATAATCATGCACTGCAGAAAAAAAATTCACCAATGAATAATAGCCAATCAGAATCCATCCAGCATAAAAAACTTGAGAATTTAAAGTGGCAGACAACAAAATGACAGCATGTGTTTATTATAAACAGAACAGTATTGTGCACTGGTGTGGGTGCTAATATAGTTCACACAAATGCTAATATATTTCACATAAAGCTTTTTATAATTCACATAAAGCTTTAACACTCGAGGGTTAAAACATGTTGTTATTTATAAATGCTATTCATATCCAAATGATGTTTAACCTTCAGTCTTCCGTCCCACATTCATCACAGGACAGGAGCGCTATGGGAACATGACGCGGGTTTACTATCGGGAGGCCGTGGGAGCCCTCATAGTGTTTGACGTGACCCGATCCTCCACGTTTGACGCAGTGCTGAAATGGAAAGACGACCTCGACTTGAAAGTCTCCCTCAATAACGGCAAGCCTGTCCCAGCTGTCCTTCTAGCCAACAAAGCTGACCAATCACGTGAAGGCCTGTGTTCCCAGATCCCAAAGCTTGATACGTTCTGCAAAGACAATGGATTCGTGGGCTGGTTTGAGACCTCTGCAAAGGTGAGCAGGTTATTTTGTGACCCCGAGAATCATGTTGTTGTTGTTTTTTTTTAAGACATTAGAATTTTATGGGTGCTGAATGTGTCCAGGATGATCCATCGGTTCTGCCCTGTTTTCACATACAGTTGAAGTCAAAATTATTAGCCAGAGCATTTTTAACAGAGCAAGGAATTTTCCACAGTATTTCGATAATATTTTTTCTTCTGGAGAAAGTCTTATTTTTTTATTTCGGCTAGAATAAAAGCAGTTATTATTTTTTTTAAGGTCAATATTATTAGCCCTCTTAAGCATTTTTTTTATAGATTGTCTACAGAACAAACCACTGTTAAGCCTTTAAATTGCATGTTGAGCTGAATACTAGTATCTAAACATTATCTAGTAAAATAGTATGCACTGTCATCATGGCAAAGATAAAAGAAATCAGTTATTAGAAATGAGTTATTAAAACTATAATATTTAGAAATGTGTTGGAAAAATCTCTCCGTTAAACAGAAAATATACAGGGGGGGGGCTAATAATTCAGGAGGGCTAATAATTCTGACTTCAACTGTATGTAGGGGTTTTTGTATGTTTAGCTGTGTTTGCATTTAGCACAAATACAACAAGAATGCATTGTGCTCGTTAACAGGAAGGCCTTTGTTTATGATCTACATGCCTGCTTTAATGAATTACACAGTTATGTGTGAAAGGGGAATGTTGAATTGGCATATTGAATTGATGTGACAAAATGCTGATGGTAGGTATGTGTGCATTGAGTGGCATTTCCAATTATATATCTATAATACATATATATATATTATCTATAATTATATATATGTATTAGAATAATATTGGACTTTTGTTACATGTGCAAACACATTTTGTTCATTTGTGGTCAGTAAGATGTCTTTAAAGGAAATTAAGACTTTTATTCCACAATTTTGCACTGATAAAAAGTGACTGTAAGAACATTTATGATCTTGCAAGAGACTTACAATTTTACTGAAATGTTTCAAGATAAATATTGTTCTTTCTGGTCAGAATCTTCACCAAAATGTATCACAGATTGCACAAGGATATTACACAGTATAATTGTTTTAGTATGAATAATAATAATAATTTTTGAGATGAGTAAGAAATTAGTTTTTTTTAACACATTTCTAAACAATAGTTTTAATATGTAGTTTATAATAACTAATTTATTACGTACTTTGCCATGATGACACATAATATTTTACTAGCTATTTTGCAATTATTCAGCTTAAAGTGCAATTTTAATGGTTAACTAGGAAAGTTAGGTTCATTTGGGAAGTAATTGGACAACAGTGGTTTGTTGTGTAGCCAACTGAAGAAAATTTATTAATTGATAATAATGTTGCCATTTTAGATTTTTATTATATATTTTGTTAATTCAAGCCAAACTAAAAGAAGAAAAGTATAAAAGGGAATATTGTGAAAAATTGGCTCTGTTAAACATTACTTGAGAAATATTTGAAAAGAATTCAAATTTACCAGGAGGCCTAATAATTTTGCATTCATCTGTAATAGAATGATTTATGAAGGATCGCAAGACTGGAATAATTATTGCTGAAAATGGCATAACAGAAATATATTGCATTTAAATTGTATGTCATTGGAAAGTTGTCAGAAAATAATTTTCATTTTATTTATGAGACTTAAAAAAACATGTAAATGTCTTCCTGGCCCCAAACACACACAAATACATGTGTGTGTGTATATATATATATATATATATATATATATAGTGTGTGTCTGGGAATAATTAAATTTTTTACTTTGTGGTTTTATTGACTGAATGACACTTATATTCTCTGTTTCATTTTATTCCCACTTAAGGAAAACTCAAACATTGAAGCGGCAGCTAAATGTCTGGTGGATCACATTTTAGCCCACGATGAAAACACCGTCAACAACACAGACCCAGATGTGGTGGCCCTGCCCGGGTACAACAACAACACCAAAGAGGGGGTTCGATCCAGATGCATGATGTGTTCCAAATCATGAACACAAGAGGATATGAATCACTGAGAAACAAGTAAAAAGATGTAGCAGGTTATCATAGATTCAAGGGGACTCAGCCATCCAATATGGCAATATCGAGAGATGAGCCATGTAACAAAATGATGGGGACCGTGAAGAAGAACTGTGCTGATTATATGTAGCGTGAAATCTCACAAAATTAAATATGCTGTGCTGGTGGAGCGTTGATTTAAACGATTTGATTCATCAGTGTTTTGTTACAGGTGACCCGTGTTTCATTTTAGCCTGGTATCAACTATTTTCTGACACTAATCTTGGTTAAAAATGTATTTCTTGTTCAGACAATTTGAAAGCAGGTATGAAAAGTGATTTATTGAAAGTAAAATGCAGTATTTTGTTCCTCCATGCTCTTGAATATGTTATTCAGGCTACCTGAGGCAAATGTCACATGATCTAAGCTGTATAGACTGTTCTTTCTTTCGGTGCTATATATAAAGTATGCATAGTATTACACCGCTGAGTGGCATATCCCTCATATTACAGCCTCTGGCCACTTTATTAGGTACACTTAGCTGGTACCATATTCAACCCGTTCAGAACTCCTTAATTGATCCACTGATCCATTCCTCAGACATTTAGATCCATTATTGACATGACGACATCACACAGATGGTGCAAATTTGTTGGCTGTATACACATGATGTGAATCTTCTGTTTCAGCACATCCCAAATATGCTCTGCTAGACTGTGGAGGACATTGAGTGTCACTGTCATGTTCATGCTTTATTGCAGACCTGTGGTTATTTTGTGTTACTGCTGGCTTATATCAGCTTGAACCATCCTGGCATCATTTTCGCCCAGATAACTGCCACTCTGTGTATATTTTGTTCTTTAAGCCCTGGAGATGGTTGTGTGTGAAAATTTCCGTAGATCAGCAGTTTTTAGAAACCAACAGCCAAACCACATTCGCTTAATTGCTTAAATCACCTTTGTTTCCAATTCTGATGCTCGTTCAGCAGATTGCCTTGCATGCCTAAATGGTTGATTATGTATTTGTGTTAACAAGAAATTAAAACGTGTCTATAAATAAAGTGGCCATTGAGTTTATGTGTGCATTAGAATAATTTTTGACATAAGATTTGAGATTCTGATTCAAAATATACATATGAAGAGAGTGCAAAAGCCTCTAGTGCCATCTGGAATTTTTTTCTAAAATGAGCATTTTTTTCAGTCTCCATATGTGTAGGTTCAGACATGTCACTTTTATGGCAAAGAATAGGTTATTTGTATTGCTTTTAATGTGAAATAACTGAACATAAAAACAGGAGGCTGAGAAAAATGCTCATTTTGGAAGAAAATTTCAAACAGCACTTAGAGATTCTTGGATCTGATCTCTTCATATGCATTTCAGCAATTGCCAGTAATTGTATTTAGCAGAGATGCATTAAATGGATCAAAAGTGTTATTTGTAATCTTGTAAAACGCATGAACAGCACAGCTCCGAGCTAGAACGTTGCCCCGCAACCTCTTGCATTAAAAATAAAGCATGCAGTATTTTTCCTTCATGTAAGCTCTTGAATATGTTATTGTAGTCCTGCGCAATTCAGCGGCTGTGCGATTAAAAGAAGCAAGACGCACTATTAAAGACTCTGAAATGGCCGTCTGATGCATTCTTATGTACATACAGAGGGAGTTTTAAAGCAGTGCGGAAATTCCACCTTAAGGTGCCCACCCCAGATATTCTGACACAGGCCAATCGCCCCCCTCTCCAGTCACCTGATTCTGATACTGCCATTTTGCGCGGAGCGTCCGACTGTTAACTATAGGAAATTGGAATTGTTGCTTCATCAAAGATGTCATCGACGAGATGCTGAATTTCCACGTTTAGGAGGACCTCCGCTCCATCTGGGATACCCGTCTGAATATTTCACCCTCTCCGTGGCGCATGCATTCATTCATGTTAACGCGCTGAAGGAATTTGGAAAATGATGCTCGGTATCAAATTCCGTGATGCACCGACTCCGCGCATGCAATGAATCAAGGCGAGATTTTCCGCTGCTAGAAATATCGATAACACTCCAATCGAACCGGTTTCGCTCCGTTTTCGTCCGTTCGAGCAGCAATTACATGGTTAACCGGCAACACCGGAGGCTAGTGAGTAACACGGTGTCTCTTTTTTGCGCGTGCTGAACGGTAGGCCTATTTAAATAACGATCTGTCATTATATTGCCATCGTTTCAGCGCGCGATTTTTGCCGTTATCTGAATGTCAGAGCATCCTCGCCCGTGTCCGGTTCGCATCAGGGTAGCGCTCTCCGCAAGACCGACTAAAGCCACGGAGCAGGCTCCCACACACCTCTGCAGTGAATAGATTTGTTTTGAGAGACGATTTATTGACAATCGTAATATGTCGGGACAGTCCATCACGGACCGGATCGCCGCGGCTCAACACAGCATGACCGGATCTGCGATCAGCAAAGCCGTGTGCAAGGCCACGACGCACGAAGTCAGCGCGCCCAAGAAGAAGCACCTTGATTGTAGGTTAAAGCAGAAAAAAACGCAGCGAAATGTCACCCGTTGTGTTGTGCACTTGTCATTTAGATTCTCTCTCTCTCTCTCTCTCTCTCTCTCTCTCTCTCTCTCTGTGTCTCTGCTTGGCCGCTCGTTTGCTGGTATTTACTACCTAATTCAGATGATTACAGCAGATCATTTCTGGACTGCCATTATAGAGTTCATTTCATCAATTAACTGAAGGTCACCGTGGCACGTTCACGGTTAATGCTAATTTGAATGCGTGATTGACACGCTGACCAATTTGCATACGACAGGGAGCTCGCAGGCGTTACACATTTTTATTTATTTATTTAATTACACATTTGCTCGCAATGCATTCTGCTTTGATGATGCATTCCACAACGGAGAAGCTTATCAAATCATTAGAATTCAGATTATTATGGTGAGAATCATTATTATAGGAAACACAATGTCAAGGGCATCGCATGATGAAACAAGCTCAAATTGCTTGTGAGTGAAACCGGTATTCATGGTTTTCTCCACTGTTCTGGTCTGAGTCACTGAAGGTGACAGCAATATCAATGCAGTGATGTTTTGTAGCTTAGGTGTTTTATATTGGTTGATCTGAACATATATGCTACGTTGCATTTAAGGCGAGACACTGCAGGCAAAAACACTTTTTTCATGCAACTGTCTTTTTTGAAAATTGCAGCATTTTGACTTTTCATGAAGTATTTTTTACTTAGTTTAATGGGAGAAAACATCCAGAATAGGCTACAATTTACCTTTATTCATTGCTCTTTATAAGTTTGTGTCTGTAGATGTCATTTACAGTCTATTTTTAAAGGCCATTTTCTCAAAATGACCTCCTGCCATAAATCACTTCAGCAGCACTTACGTACACCGCATTGTGTATATTTTCAGAATTATGGAGTTGATAAAAGAGATTCCTAAAACCCCCTTTGTTAAAACTGAATCTAACGTGGCACAATAATTTTGAACCATTCAATGTTATAATGCATATAGCACATATTTAATCAAATAATAATAATGTATAATTAGCATATCTAAACAACATTATAGAAAGATTATAATACCAAAAATATTCTTAATGTAACCAATCAACTGGGTGATAATTATTAGTTGTTTTTTACGCTATTCACCTGCAGGGTCTTGCCTTATAAATGAGGCTTTTGTTAAAATACACAAAAATCTATTTACAGATTTGAGTCTAGGGTGAACGGTTTGACTGATTTTATTATCGCTTCAAGTGTGAGCTTTGACAGAATTCATCTTCGATGTGTTAGACACACCATTTTAAGATTCACTTCTGGATTCTGTGCAGGTAAAAAAACAGTAACATCACTATTAATAACTAAGCGTATAGTTGATTAATGTAGCTGGTTATCAATTAAGCTGTCAGTTAATGAGTCCAGAGCAGATGTCCTGTGGGGGACATAAAGAAAGCAGCCTGCAGATCTAATAAACTGCCAGGCTCATCCACAGTAATAAAGGTAGCAGGTGTTCGCGGAATATGTGCTAGCATTCACTGACACAGTGAATATTATCTGTTAATTAGTGAGAAATCAAGTGTAACTTTTGAGTAACTGCTATTCAAAGCAGTGTCATGTCTGATAGGAGACCGGGATCATTACAGATTGTTCTCTCACAGCGAAACTGCGCAGTTTAGCTTAATATAATAGTAAACCACCGAAGTAGACAACTGATAAGCATTATAATTAATTTCTAGATTAATGGAATGAAATATGTTTTGCTTTTCTGTCATCGTTGACTCACTGTCACATCGTTTCAGGTATAACACTTTTGTTCATATTTTTAATCAAGTCTGAAACATTTCCTATACTAAAATCTATTCACACTACAAAACATGCATAAGAAGATACAAAAAATATCTACACCCAGATGAATAAAGTAGTTTAAATAAACTCTTCTGAGGAGACATGACAGCTGAAACGACAAACTACAGGTTTCATTTAGGCTTTTATTCACATAAACATTAATCGGTGAACATAAACAGATGCTCAACCAAACCTGCTTGACACCCAAGAATGAATTTCATTGGTTCTTGCGTATCAAGCAAGCATGGCTAAGCTTCTCTGATTAAATGTGAATGGTGAAAACATTGTTTGGCGATCAAGTTTTATATGTGAATAAAATATTTTTTATCTATAATATTTTTGGGGAAATGTCTTGGGTGAAGAGACTTACAGTGGAGGGACATAAATCTCCCAGATTTGATTAAAGATATCTTTATTTGTTTTCCGAAAGTGAACACATTTTTTTAATGGATTAGGAACAATATGACGGTGAGTAAACAATTTCCAAATTATGGAATAGATTCTAATGTGGATTTTATACCCACCATGTAGCCTGAAATATGTGAACGCCTTAACAAAAACCAACATTTGATTTCAAAACCATTTGCCTTTAACAGTGTGTAAGTCCTTCCTAACTGCTCATATCCTTCTGGAAAGCCAGATGTTTTAACAGGGAAGCAGGGATTTGCACAGAAGAGAATCTCTGGCTCTCTGTCAACGTTCTGATTAATAATTTGAGAGGTGTTTAAAGGGGTTCAGGTCTAGGCTTTGTGCAGGCCATTTGCACTTACAAATCATTTCTTTATGGATTTCACATGAATGAGCCCGTACGTTTTTAATGGCCTTGATACATTTAACTACATAATCTGTTCGTTGTTTTTTAAGAGCACAAACCACTTAAATATTCACAGTTTCTCTGGGTTGTGACTTATAGTTATGTGTTTAAGTATTCTGTAAACTACTCTTTCCATTTCTTCCCAATATGAAATAAAAATGTAGTTATTTAAAGCATTTTTTTTCCATAGCGTAATAAAAAATATGCCATGTTTTTAGATTTTTAGAAAACACAAAACCAGTGTTTTAACTTTAGAAGGGTTAAGAAATAAATATTTGGTGAAATAACCTTTTGTTTTTCAATCAAGTTTCTGAAAAAATAAAATGACCCCAAATCACAGTTTTTGCTAAATTACCAGAGATTAGAACAGTTTGCTTATGAAAAAGCCATTTTGAAACATGTTGCTGTTGTTGAAACAAAATGCCGTTGTTGTATAAAACATTGTGCTGCTTAATATTTTGTGGAAACATGATACTTTTGTTTTGATTTTTCGATGAATATAAACATATGTGATGTGAAAAACTGTACTATTTGATCAATTAAATGCTACCTAGCTAGCGAAAACTACTAATTACTTTCCAAAAGATCTTTTTGATGAATAACCTTTGAACAAATTTGTATATCATCTGATAAGTAGACCACTAATCATCCTGCATCATGTACAGTCATCACTTTGTGCTCTTGTCCACAGATCTAATGCACTGCACCAATGATGTGAACGTGAATATACCTCACTTGGCTGACACATTGTTTGAGAGGACAGCAAATCAAAGCTGGGTGGTGGTCTTTAAAGCTCTCATAACTACACACCACCTCATGATGTACGGCAATGAGGTAAGAGTCACTGACTGAATTCTTGTTGTTCTTGTCAGTTTCTCAGTGGACCGTAGTATGTCACAAAATCAATGTAGAAGCACTTGCCAGGATCATTCTGGCAGTTTTTTAAAAAAAGTTTAATCGTTTTCTAGATGTGAAACATAACATTTATGGGTTTTATATATTTTAGGAAGATATTTATTTGGTTGGCTTGACAAGGCCAACATACTCATCTACTGTTTAAGCTCCTTTTTCAATTATAAAATATATATTCTTCTTGAGGTTTCAAGCTACAACCACCAGACTTTTTTGAGGGGGTCAAATCTTTTGAACATTTAAATCTTACTGAATATTTAACCTGCATCCACTCAGTTCAAGACCTTCAGACCTTCATCTTTCTAATTGTCCAGCTAACTACCACAACCCTAGCCTAGGACTACTAAAGCAGGATTAACAATTCTAGAAAACTCACTAGCAGTGTGTTAGTTAATATTTATGAAACGTTAATTTGTTATCAGTGTGCTAATCTATGCTAGAAATGAACATGTTAACAATATGCTAAAAACATTAAACCATACTAGAAACATGTTAGCAACATGTTAATTCATACTAGCAATGTGTTAATAGAAGGTTGCTAACATGCTAATTCATAATTAAAATATGTTAACCATGCTAGAGACATGCTAATTAAATAATGTTAATTAATAAAATTATTAAGCATGTTAGAAACATGCTTAAAACTGTTAAAGCGTGTAAGTCTTGTGGTAAAACATGATAAAAAAACACACTAGCAGTGTGTTACTTCATGTTTATGAAACATTAATTTGTTACCAATGTGCTAATCTATGCTAGAAATGAACATGTTAACAATATGCTAACTTATGCTAACAATGTTAAAACATACTAGAAACATGTTAGCAACATGTTAATTCATGCTAGCAATGTGTAATAAAATGTTGTTTACATGCTAATTAATCATAACAATATATTAATCATGCTAGAAACATGCTAATTAGGAAACATACGTTAATAAAATTTTAAAACATGTTAGAAACATATGCTAGCAAAATGCTAAAACATGTAAACCATGTGGTAAAACATGCTCGAAGCATTCATTTTTATCAACTTTCTCACAATTCTCTCTCTGAGTAAAACCTTCAAACAGAGAAGTTTAAAATTTTCAGTCTGGATTTGTCAAGTTTGTTATCAAACTTCACTCCTTCATTTATTCTTTTTCTTCAAAGTATGCTTTACTGACCACCCTGCACTTGTTTGTTTGTCTTTTACATTTGATCATCCAGAGGTTTATCCAGTACCTTGCATCAAGAAGCACACTCTTTAACTTGAATAATTTCGTAGATAAAGGCGCATTACAAGGTATGCTTTATCATGAATAATGCATTCACTGCATCAGATTTGTGCAGCATGCGAAGCTGTAAATGGTCTAAAGATTTGTATTGTTGAAAATCTCTTCTAGGTTATGATATGTCCATCTACATTAGACGCTACAGCAGGTATCTGACCGAGAGGGCTCTGTCCTACAGACTCGTCGCAGCTGATTTCACCAAGATGAAGAGAGGGTGAGACGTCTGCTCTTTGGAAATGTCCCATAATCAAGTGGCCACATGACAGAGCATCTTTTGAAGCTGTAGACCATTCAGGTTGAGCTATGTTTAACCTCTCACTGTCATGAAATGTTGTCCACAGGACTGATGGAGTGATGCGCACCATGAGCATAGAGAAGCTGATGAAGACTCTACCTATCATTCAGAATCAGCTCGATGCCCTTTTGGACTTTGAGGTATGCAAAATAAGACTGTTTGTGAGTAAAACAATTACAGTGAACTGTTTCGCATGTTTTATACATTCCCGCTGACCCCCTTCCTGAGTGAGTTTTTTAATGCGACATCTATTTAGAACGCAACACTTTAAAGTTTCCATGCCGATGCATTAAGTTTATCTTGTGGCACACTGACTGCAGCTCTGATGATTTAAGGTATAAAGGTATAGTTCACCCAAAAATGAAATTTCTCTCATCATTTTCTCACCCTATACTTGTTTCAACCCTTTATGAGTTTCTTTCTTCTGTTGAACGCAAAAAAGAAGATATTTTAAAAAATGTTAGAATCATGTAACCATTGACTTTCATAGTATTTACAGTATTGCTTTTATTATGGAAGTCAATGGTTACAGGATTGCAGCTTTCTTCAAGATATCTTCTTAAAATAAAAACTCATAAATGTTTGGAATGGAACTACTTGAGGGTGAGTAAATAACATTTTTGGGGTTAACTATGCCTTATTGTTTATCTTCGAATCCTGACAAACATCCTAATTATATTCATTAATTGAATCAATGAATGAACTAAATCAATTACAGCTTAAAAAAAGATGACATGTGATGGTTTGATGGGTGCCGCCATGTAAGCCTGTGCTTCATTGAAAAAATTATTTGTGATTATGTTTAAAATGAATGATTATTGCCGCTATAGACATCAGCATATATTTTACAAACCATAAGTATTAAAGTAGTAATAAATTGCTAATAATGACAAGCGTCACACGCATCTTTTTCTCTGGCTCCGGCTGGGCCACTTGGTGTTTTTGTGTGAAGTTTGCATGTTCTCCCCGTGTTTGAGTGGGTTTCCTCTGGGTGCTCCGGTTTCCCCCACAGTCCAAAGACATGCACTATAGGTGAATTGGGTAAACAAAATTGGCCGTAGTGTGTGTGTGTGAATGTGAGAGTGTATGGGTGTTTCCCAGTTCTGGGTTGCAGCTGGAAGGCCATTCGCTGCGTAAAGCATATGCTGGAATAGTTGGCGGTTCATTCCGCTGTGGCGACCCCTGATAAATAAGGGACTAAGCCGAAGGAAAATGAATGAATGAATGTTTATATAAGATGCACATTATGTATATGTCATGATAAGACTATTATTGCTGTTTACTACTCATTATTTATTTACTTATTGTTTTCTGCTTATTATTTTTCTGTGTAATCTACTTTTATAAATGTTCAGTGGTGTCCAAAACTATTAACGCTTGTCATATTTGACGTTTTCAGTTGTTTTTGTTGAACTGGCTATTACAATACCTATATAATGAATGAATGAAATCTACAAGGTCAACATTATGCTCTTTAAACCATAGAGTAGAGCTATCATGAGGAGATTTAAGTAATTTTCCTTACAAAACATGAAACAAGCTAGGAGTAATTCACGTGCTGCTGTAATTTCTGCAAAATGTGGAGATACCAGATATCAAAGTTTAAATTGGATCAAATCTATATTTTGCCCACCAGATATATATAAAATACATATGATTAATGAATCTTCATTATGTTGACTCTTGCTTGAATTTATACCAGTGTGATTTTACACCAAACCCCTCCTAGAGAAAATGTTCAATTAGATTTAAACCCTTTGAATTACTGAGATATTTACTTGCAACTTCCCTTTATGTTTCACTTCAGATCTAGCCAACATCAGTGGGTGTTTGAAAGCACGATGATTTATAGATGCCTTGTAGGAATGGAGAAATACAGCAAGTTGATATTTAAAGGGTGCAGTTTTGATTACATTTGTGACTTTGCTCTTTCCTGTAGGCCAGCTCTACTGAACTGACCAATGGAGTGATCAATTGTGCCTTCACACTGCTCTTCAAGGACTCGATCCGCATCTTTGCTGCTTACAATGAGGGTGTCATTAATCTGCTAGGTAAAACTTTGTGCAAATGTTCAAAATGCAAAAACAAAACACTGTTTCGAGTGTTGACAAGGAAATCAAGAATCTGCCATTTGGTAAAGTGTTAGTTCAACCTAAAATTAATATTATGTTGTTATTTACTCTGTATCTAATATCTAATACTCAATATCTAATGTCATTTCAATCCCTGAGACCTTTGTTTGTCTTCAGAACAGAAATTAAGATATTTTAGGTGAAATCTGACAGAAAGACAGCAAGGTTCCTGACTTGTTCAAAGTTCAGATTAGGAACCAAAAACATCCTCAAAACAGACCATGTGCCTTCAGTGATTCAATCGGAAGATTATCATATGAGTATACTTTTGTGCGCAAATAAAACAAAAATAATAACTTTACTCAACAGCTTCTTCTCCTCAGTGTCAGTATATTGCGCACGTTTATGGGACATTTGTGCATGTTGACAGCTGACATATACTTCAGATGTGCCTGTGGTTTGTTTCAAACAGAGGAAGCTTCATGTGTTGTGTATGTGCACAATATACTGTCACTGAGAAGAAGAAACTTTGGAATTAAGTCATTTTGTTTTTGCTTATGTGTGCAGTTTTATAATATAGTTTCATAATATTTCCATTGAACCTCTGGTTTCTTTTCTGGACTTTCAACGAGCCTCACTGTCTATGGAGGTTCAGAGAGCTCTCGGATTTCATCTTAAATATCTTAATTTTGTTCCAAAGATGAACAAAGGTCTCAGGGAATGACATGAGGGTGAGTAATTAATAATAACATTTTTGGGTGAACTAACCCTTTAATTCTCATTTCTTGTTATTTAATTGACAAAAGTACAAGGAAAAAATCTCCAATGTTTTTACCGTCAAAATAAATTTCTATAAATAATTATGGCTGCAACACACTCCAAAAAAGTTGTAACAGAGGCTAAATAAAGGTAAAGAGGTTGTAAAATCTATTTAAAATAAAAACAGTCCACAATGAGCAGGTGAACAAGCGATTCATGTTTGGGGATAAAACGGTTTCATCATCATTATCTTTCTTTGTACTTTTGTCACTGAAATCAGAGAATGTAATTGCATTTAACAGTTCCTCTCCCATTCTTGGATTGGGGTTTGTATTAACTCACCAAATGCCCTTTTGTTCTTCACTTCATAGAGAAATATTTTAATATGAAGAAGAATCAATGCAAAGAGGCGCTGGAAATATACAAGAGGTTTCTCGTCAGGATGACCAAGCTCTCCGAGTTTCTCAAGGTGGCCGAGGTAAAACGTCTCCAGATTTAATCCGTGCATGGGATGGTCGGGCTCATCTTATTCAGGCCCCTTTTTTGCTAAGTGTCCCTTCTTGCCTTTTGGTCCAAGAACCTGTATCAGAGGTCCCCCCCCCCCCCCCCCCCATGCTGCCTGTTCTGGTGCCTGCACTGCATGCCTTAGCAGAAAGTCTCTCTATCTATCTGTCCCTCTCAACAACAGCAAGAACAGAGCTATGACCCAGTCCTGTAAAGTGTTGTTTTGCAGTTCGGATACAGGCACAGTTGTTGAATAACGGTCGAATAATTGATAAGATAATCTGAATAAAAAAAACGATCCTCACATAAAGCACTTTTAGATGTTTTTTTGACAACTGTGCCAGTGTGTGATGGTTGGATTTAGCCGTTTATACTTTTGTCCATTATTTTGAGGAATATATTTGGGATAAAGAAATGCTAAGCACATCCTTCTTGAGTTTTGTTTTCTATCCTTTTGATTTTTGCTTTCTGGCTGAATAATATGACTCTTCGGGAAAACGGTGAAGTGCTATCCAAAAACTGACTAAAGTTGACTTTAAGAGCACATTTCTTTCTTTGTATAACAATGTGTGTATGCCATTTGTTTTTCTTGTCTTCTTTTCCAAAGTCAACATTAGTTGTGTGTTTCTTTTGGATGTTTCTCACCTAGTCATGTTAAAAACCTCACCATTGACCAACTCAAGTGTCTACTCATTGACCATCTCCACCACCAACCTCAATGTCTGTGTGTCGTCCATAACCTCTCTCTCTCTCTCTCTCTTTGATTTTTTTTTATTTTTTCATACACTGCATGGAGTAATGGCTCTTTTTCTTAATTCTTCTTTCTCCCTTCTCCATGTTGCCTCGTTTTATTTATTTATTTCTCTTTTTTACCGTTTGGTTTCACGTTTTGTTTTTCCGTTCTCCCTCCCTTCCTTTTTGTTTTTCTTTTTTTGTCACAGCAAGTTGGAATTGATCAGGTTGACATCCCAGATCTCTCACAGGTTAGTGGTGCATTTCATCTCAGTTTCTCTCATGTGGCTTCACCCTGATCTCTCTCATTCACGCCTCACCCCATAGACCATCATCCTCCCTTCCCCGTCCCTGATTTACTTTTGATTTCCCCCTTCATCTATCAGACTTTTAGGATAGGGGCCTCAAGAAACTTACTCCATACCCGCGCACTCCCAAGGAATCAGATGTGCTGTTTTGCATTTTCTGTTGTCGCCAGAGGTAAATGGGTACCTAAGCTAGTCTATTGTGAATTTGTTACAGGTGCTATCTCTGATAGCCGCTGCCTTGATTATGAACACATTTGATCAGTAATGAAAAGTCAATTAAGGTCTCATTAAAGCTTGCCCCCTCAAGCCACTATTTCTTACTGGCATAAACCCATGAGAAATTTGACTGCTTGTAATTTGAAAGCCGTGTTTTCACCGTCTCCGACACTCGCACATGACTTCATGAAATTGTGCTCCACTTTAATGGCAGCAGTGCTGGAGAAAATATGTCTTTTTAAAAATAATTTCATTTATAGAATAATGAATATGTGAAGTGTTCACGTATTTCTCCAAAACCACCAATTCTATAAAAACAGTGTTTAGTGATTTTAGTAGGGCCCGATGATTTCTGTAATGCAGTAAACTGCAGAATCCAGTCATGAAAACTGAATTATTTGTAGAACACAGAATGTTTGGCAAAATTATTGCTGTACATCTACTCAGATCTCAGTGTGAACCTGTGTTTGTCAATATCAGACTAGCATTTGCCATATTTTCTGAACTAACATTTTGGTTAAATTCCCAATAAATTGCTGTTAAATTCATGACCAATTATTCAGTTAATTGGAAATGCTTTTTGATTACTAAAATTTCTTTGAACTATAGATGCGTCAATACTCAAATTCTCAGCTGATTAGTGATATCTGCTGATACTGATACAGATATTTTACCAATATAACTGTTCTGCTTTTGTACCATTGTTTAAAATACTTATAAATTACCCGGTTTTGAAAGAACTGGTGTCAATCATAAACAGAAAACACATATATCATGTTAACATTCTTATTAAACAAATTTTGAAGATCAAGATTTCTATACATTTTAATTGTATTAATTTATATTAACATTGAATTCTTAAAAACAAGAACTTCCCTCACCACAAACAAAAGTATATCTGCATATTCAGAATAGAAAGTATGGAAGTTTCACTTTGCAAAATTTTTGCCATGCAGAACATTCAAACACCTGTTTTATCATCATTGCAACCAAATTTTAAAGTTATTTCACTAAAAAACATGTTTAGTATGTGCTTTGATTGGCAATATATATTTATCCTCTGATAATTGAAAGTTTTTAAGCAATCAGTTCTTTAAAAAACACTGACATTGATTTCTGCCCAATATATACCATATATATATTCCAAAATATCAGAAAAAAAGTCATCCATAAAAGTTAAAACTGGAATAAAAAAAATGGATTTCATAGGGCCCTATAGAGGAACAAAATGTGTAAATCCCATCCACATGCTATGATTGGAATAAACAAAATCCATCGCATATAGAGGTTAAAATATATTTACACTCAACCAAAACCCAAAGTGAAAATTTGACACATTACAGTACATAACTCCCATGTGATTCTCCACTGGAAACGAGTGACTTCCAGTCTGTGTCGTTTGTCGGAGACTGCGAAAAGGCGGCTTTTACACAGATTGATATATGGCTAAATGGTGCTTGTGCGTCAATCTCCGCCACGTTGCACGTGGCCAGTTGGGCATTGCTGGGCTTAATAAAGACATCCCCCAACCTGCGAGCACTCACCTTTGCCATATATCTCTGTACTGGTAGGGTATTCTGCTTGGATAGCTTCTTGGGAAGAACAGTGAATGTGCACAACCAAAAAAAAAAAAAGAATGCCTTAAAACTGGAGCCGGGGACTAAACTTTGCCTGGCACCTCACGACGTTTGATAGTCAGCAACTCTTCCAAATATAGACCTGCTTTTCCTGTGTTTCTGAACTATTCCGCCGAGGTGCCAGGCCACTGACACTGTCCCCCCTTCAGTTTGCCACCATTTGGCATATTTGACATTTTCATTTACATTGGACAGGGACTCCTGAAGGTGTTGGGCTGGCACACTACAGAGTGGTACTTCAACAAAAAACATTTTATTGGAAGGAGTGCCTTGTTTTCTTAAGCGGAAGCAGTATTCAGAAGGCCTGCGTTTGATTCTCAAGTACTCTGATCATTAGCGCCATTGATTAGGCTTCTTTTCATAAGTGCCTTTTCTTGTCTGTAAGATAGATATATTCATCACGGCCTTTTGTATACTCCTGCTCCTGTAGTACCCTTGTCTTAACTTCTCTTCCTTGTTTATCTCTCCTTTACTAGTGTGTTGTTTTTCGTTGCATATATTTTTTCAGATTTCTCAGTAGAACTGCTCGCCCTCTGTTGTGTCTTCAGATTTACACGTCTGAGAAATCTGCTCTTTTGTTATTCATGAAATTTTCCTCCTCTGAATTGGCATGCACACCGGACACAGCTCGTGGCCCAAAGGCAAATGTTGTGTAAGAACGGATGCTGCCCAGTCCTTTCGGCTGCCATTTTGATTCAATTGACGTTGCTCTTTTTTTTTGTTGAAAGAAAGAAAGAAAGAAAGAAAGAAAGAAAGAAAGAAAGAAAGAAAGAAAGAAAGAAAGAAAG
>CAIGQV010018106.1:7172296-7187705 GCA_903798115.1 Danio jaintianensis | reverse complement strand
AAGAAAGAAAGAAAGAAAGAAAGAAAGAAAGAAAGAAAGAAAGAAAGTGCAATACAAGCACAAAATGCTGGCAGTGTGGTCTCGCTCAATGTTTGCCTTTTTTGGTTAACCTGCTTTGGCTTCCAAGTGCTTCGGATTTTGTCAGAAAATGTCCATTACAATCAGCTAGGGGTGTGTGATATTTTATCATCTATGATAATAGTGTGTCAGTTGAAATGGCCAAGTATGCCAAAGCCTTAAATTCACTGCTATTATAATGCAGTTAGAATGTACTTGTAATTCAGAGTCATTTTTTGCAGTGTTTCCTCAAGTTCATTTTACAGGTTCAGCATACTATTTACTTAAATAAAAATACATACTTATTTTTTGTAATACATGGGTTAACATTTTGAGATCTTATATCCTGTGAAATATACTACGCAACCACTGTGTACACTCTTTACTTTCTATGAAAGCTTTTGTATTCATACAATATTTTCTACAGTTAAACTAGTTTTAACAACCAATTTAGAAATTTAAATGTTACATATACATTTGAGACACAACAGGCAAAAAAATAATACATATAATATTTGGAGTACTGGATGATTTTTAGATTTTGTTACATTTTTGTTTTTTAACACACTTTACAAAAATGAACGTGTTAACTCGCATTTGCAACACCATCTTACAACATGTTAAGCCATGCTATCAACATGCTAGCAATGTATTAAACACTGTTAGCAACATGCTAGAAGATTCTATATGCTAACTATGTTAACCAAGGCAACAACATGTTAAAACATGTAAAGAGCATGTCAAAATGTGCTAACAACATGCTAAATAATGTTAGCAATATGTTAGACTATGTTAATTAAATGTTAAATTATGTTAGCAATACTTAGCTACTTGTTAAATCATGTAAGCCATGTATAAATCATGTAAGCCACGTGACAGTGATTTTTACTTTCTAAAATAAATGTTTTCTGTGTTATTTTTATATATTTCAGACCAGGCTTTGTCAAGCAACACCAAAGTTTATCTCGGAGCAAGACGGCTATCTTTCATTGCCGAATATTTTTGAAATAATTGAGTATTTTGCTGATTCAATGTTCCATTCATCTAGTCACTTGATCAATTTCTAAATGAAACAGCCATATTGAATGAGTTATTTGAATGGCTGATTCAGTGAATTAGTGTAATTATTTAATCAATCACAAGCTTAAACTAGCAAAGTTACCAACACAAAAACACACTCAATATACTGTATAATTATTGGTATTGAAGAAATCCGCGAAATATTTTGTCATTATCACACACCCCTACAATCAGCACCAAAAGAAATAAAATAAATAAAATTATTGCTTCAATTTTACTCCTGATTTATTTCCAATAAATCCAAGTGGAATCCAAAGATTAGCAGGTTCTGCTGTGGTGTTTGATACCCGTGCATTATGTGCGTTTTTATCCTGTGCATGATTAGAAAAATCCCCCTGTAGGTCAGTCTGCTTTCTGTTTTTCATGGTTTTAAATCTTCTCCAATGATCTCAGTTGACCTCGCAGGTCTTAAATGGCCTGTCTGAGAACTTGCATGGGAAACAGATATTGTTTTGCATGTGTAGCTTTGAAGCTTTCCACTTGAATTACTTCTGTTGTGTTTCCCCTTTGTTTTCAGAGACTCATAACCACTATTAGGTTTTCTTAGTTATGCAGCCTTTGTGTGTGTGAAGGTATGAGTGTGTAAGATATTTAATGGTAGAATATACATTTAGTTTATGCATTAATTGCTTATATCATTAATCATAGGTGCAAATGTTTGAATGTGTGTGTGAGTGTGTGTTTTAATGATTTGCTGCTGCTGCTTTGAGCCATTTTGTTGTGTGGGCTAAAACCTGTGTTGCCTCATCCTTCTCGACCTCACCATCAGGCTCCCAGCAGTCTCTTAGAAGCTCTTGAACAACATCTGGCTTCTCTGGAGGGAAAGAAAATGAAAGACGCCTCTACTGTCAGCAGGTACTTGAATTTATCATGGGATTCTCTATACGGGTCAATGACAAATACAAATGTCGGGATGATGATGATGAAAATAGCATTTTCCTTTTGCTGCATTTAAACAGCAACCTGGAGAATCACATTTTATATGTTTCATTTTTTGGATGTTCCACTGAAGAAAAGGTACTCCATCTTGGATGGCAAGAGGGTTAATTAAAATAAGCCAAATTATAATTTTAATATTAGCAACGTATCAATGTGCTAAGTCATGTTAGCAACATCAAAATACATGTTAGTAAATCATGTTATAGCAATATATTATTGATGTTAAACATGGTAAATCCTGCTAGCAACAAGTTACAAATGTTAAATAACCATGTGGTAAAAAATGCCATAAACATGCTAGTAATATTCTTATCTTACCATGCTATTTCATGTTACCAAAATACAAACGATATACTAATAAACATGGTACTAATGTGCTAAGTCATGTTAGCTTCTTTAAATTACATGACAGTAAATCATTCTATATCCATATGTTAACAATGTGTAATCATGGTAGGTCCTGTAAACAAGTTAAAAATGTTTATAGCCATGTGGTAAAACATGCCATAAACATGCTAGCAATATTCCTACTATGCTATTTCATGTTAGCAAAATAATAAAAACATACTAGGAAACATTGTTCAAATGTGCTAAGTCATGTTAGCTTCATGAAAATACATGCCAGTAAATCATGCTATATCATTATGTTAATGATGTTAATCATGGTAAGTCTTGCTAGCAACAAGTTAAAAATGTCAAATAACCATTTGATAAAATATGCCATAAACATACTCGCAATATTCTTACCATGAAATTTAATGTTAGCAAAAAACTAACAACATACTAGGAAACATTGTACAAATGCCAAGTCATGTTAGCTTCATGAAAAACAGTACATGCTAGAAACTATATGCAATGTGCTAATGATATTAAACATGGTAAGTCCTGCGAACAACAAGTTATAAATGTTAAATAACCATGTGGTAAAATATGCTACCAATATTTTTAACATGCTATTTTATGTTAGAAAAATACTAACAACACATTAAGAAAGATTGATCATACATCGTATTAATTAAGGTTACCCTGCTGAAAAAACCAGCATATGCTGGTAAGGTATGTTTTGATGCTGGTATGCTGGTCTTGCTTGTTTCAATGCTGGTTTTGCTGGTTTCAATGCTGGTTTTGCTGGTCTCAATGCTGGTTTTGCTGGTCTCAATGTTGGTCTTGCTGGTCTCAATGCTGGTCAGGAGCAGCACTGAGACCGGCAAAACCAGCATTGAGACCAGCACAGAAACCAGCAAGCCCAGCATTGAGACCAGCAAAACCAGCATTGAGACCAGCAAGACCAGCATACCAGCATCAAAACATACCTTACCAGCATATGCTGGTTTTTTCAGCAGGGTAGCTATGTGTTAGCCATGATAGAAACAAGCTACCAGTTCCATTGAATGAAAAATCAGGTGCCGGTTTGAATGGGCATGGCATGCTCATAATCACAGTTGCCATAGTGATTGTGGTTTTTATAGTAGTTTTTTTACAGATCGTCATAATGTAAACAACATTGAAACTTGCCTAAATAGCACATTTGATTTGTTTGTTTGCGTGTCGTCTGCGATCAGATGCTCCAGTAAATCATCCTCTTTTTGTGTTCATAGGGAGGTGGAGGGTGACAGACTACAGCCTGCAAAGGTAAGAAGAGATGTGATTCATTTGTCGCTTCATATCTCTGTCAAATTGTTGTATGAGCGCAGACTTCACAAAAGCATGAAACGTATTTTCAAAGTCCTTCCTTTTAGCATACTTTCATCCAAACAATTAGGTTTTCTTTGAAACACTGTGTCAGTGTTGATGGTTTATGCTGTTATTTCCGTTCTGCAGGCTGTTCAGCTCAAAGACATTGGCATGCAGACGCCAACAGTATCCCCCAGTGGGCAGTCTGTGGGCAGTGCCAACAGTAGCTGCACCAGCAGTGGTGCCACCGAGCTTCTGTCCAGTCCACCTGATCTAACCATCACAAACGGGTACATGAAGCCGGCTTTCCTCCACTGTCTCTAGTGAAGTGGTCTTTCAGTATATAACACCATTGTTTTGTGTTATTATATTAGCATTTATTATGCTGGCTTGACTTGAACTACTATTAAAGTTACTTCTTGTTCTGAGACTAAATATTAAAATATATATGTTCCAAGAGTTTTCAAAATACATCCACTAAACTCATCACTCATCATATAGCAGACATTACTGCTCAGTCTGCTTTATCTAACAGACTTTAATTAAATGTATGATAAAAATGAAAACTTGAGGGTGAAAGGGTGAAACCTTTACACAAATAATTCCCAAGGACATGAAAAAGCATGTCAGTATCATGCTAATTGGTTCAAGCAGTGTGCTAATAATGTTAGCAGTGTGTTACAACATGTCAACATTGCTCTAAATCATATTAGCAGCATAGTATCAATGTGCTAAGCCATGTTAGCAACATGAAAAACATGCTAGTAAATCATACTATAGCAATATGTTAACAACAAGTTCAAAATGTCAACCATGTGGTAAAATGTCATAAACATGCTAGCAAAATTCCTTCCATGCTATTTCATGTTAGCAAAATACTAAACATATGAGAAAAACCATCATAATAATTAATGTTAGCAATGTGTGCCATGATAGAAACAAGCTACCAACATGCTTATTTATGCTAACGATGTTCTAACCATTCTAGAAACTTGTTAGTAATGCTAAAACAGGTGGTTAAAACATGTTTTCAAATGCGAATGAAAACTACTTGTATATTCATTATAATTGTATTTTCCTTTTTATCTTGAACAGTGTGCACAACTTCACCAATGACCATTTCGATCTACAACATAATTCCAGCACCCCTGCGCAGACAAACACCCTACCAGCCAGCAACAACAGCTGGGGAGGTAATCGCATTGGCACAAAACTCTTCATTTGTATATTCTGTTTGTTTTAGCATTCATCTTTAATGCAGTGTTAGTCTTGCTCTTTCTTATTTCTTGCTCTGTTTTCTCATTCAATGGCACATTCTGCACTGGTGTGGGACTCAATCTGGTGAGTATTTTGCATATTTTCAAGTGAAATATGTAATTTTTAGACCCTTAGGGACATCAAAAGGAAATTGTTTTCAAACTACTTCTGTCTTGCTCTTTGACTTGTCAGACAAACGGATATTTCCTCCCAAAAACACTCCTTATATTAGACTTTTTTGAAACATTCATTTTTTTACTATTAGAAAAATACAGAATGGCCAGTTTAGCCTGATTCAAAAACAAGTGACTACAAGTTTTTATTTATTAAAAATGTACAGTGAAGAAAAGTGAAAATTAAAAATACAGTGTGACTAGTGAAGCCTGAGTACAGTCTGATTCAAAAATAAATGACTCTAATGAACCAATTCTTTTTAGAAAATGCCAGGCAGTTTGACCAGTATAGTCCAGAGCTTTTTAATGAATCAAAATCACAGCACATGTGTATAGTCTGATTCAAACACAAATTAGTCCTATCAGGCAATAAAAGCATGTAGTTTGACCAGTATAGACTGATTCATAAATAAATGACTCAAATGAACAATATCTTTGTAGTGAATTAAACACATGCATTACTTCCAATGTAGTCCATTAAAAGAAATTACTGTTATGAACCAGATCTTTTGTGTGAATCAGAAACTCACAGCATGACCAGTGCCTAACCAAACCTAACCCAGAAACAAATGACTCTTTGATTCTTTTAATGAATAGCTGAAAAAAAGACAGTTTGTAATACTACCCAAATTATATTGAAATCAAACCCAAAAATTGATACCACGACTTATGCACCACATTTATCGCTTCACATTAAACTGGGACTTTTATCAGCTTTAATACTACAAAATATTTGACTCGTGTCTTCCTTTTGTGTGTTACAGATTGGTTTTCGAGTAGGAGCACTTTTGAAACCCACCCTCTCCACACAGGTCCAAAGTCAAGGCACACAGTTCTACAACGGAGGAAAATTACTTACTAATGATCTGGACTCGTCCTTGGCCAATCTTGTGGGCAGTGAGTCTTTCAGCCGTCTCAGTGATTTAGTTTTTATGGCAATTAAACAACATATGCTGTGCTCATGATGATTCATTTTATTTGTCGTAGATTTACATTTTGGAGGACCCCCCGCCAAAAAGTAAGGGTTTGATTTACCAATCAAAGTGAATGATATCTTTAAGGGGACCTATTATGCAAAAATCACTTTTATAAGGGGTTTAAACACAGTTGTGTGAATATAACCAGCTTCTAATGGTAAAAAATTATACATTTTGTTTTTTATAATCACACTTTATAGAAACGGTCTGCTGAAACACTTTGATTGACATTCTCCCTTTGTACGTGTCATCATCGGGGGAAAGCCCCGCCCATTCTAACAATCTCCCCCTCATTAGCATAGTACATTAGTCTTGTTTTTGAATCTGCCACTATGCTGACACATAGGCATTTGTAGCTCCGCACTCTTTTGAAAAGAGCACAATCTCATTTGAATTTAAAGCGACAGTCACCAAAACGGCAAATTAAAAAGCCTAAAAGGGGCCGTTTCAAACAGTTATGAAACATTATTTGTGGGGTATTTTGAGCTGAACCTTCACATGCACACTTTAGGGACACACTTTTTTTAACATCTTGTAAAAAGGGCCATAATAGGTCCCCTTTAAAGTTTGTCGACAAGATGAACAGTTGATATGAAGTAAAGGTCCGACGTAGGGATCTGTTATTTTCAGGCCAGAGGTTCAGTGGACTCATTTGGAGAAGAAATCGTCTGGAGGTTCCCACTGGCAGGCTAAAGCCATGAACGGCACGGCCCCCTGGAGCCACACACACCTGGCCCCTGCTCCCATACCGATGCCACAGATGGTATGGAAAATGCCTCATTTCTCAAGGCATGCGCCTGTTAGGACAATTCAGTCTGCTCACATGTTTTGAGTACAATATGTATGCTTTTCGAAATCGTAGCGACATGGCCTGTGCACTTATATATGACACGAAATACGCTGTTGGTTTTGTGTGATTGTTAGTAATGTCTCTGTCTTTCTCTTTTCTGCATGCTTTTGAAATGATACAGAATGGAATGATTTATACTGGCTATGTAAGTCCTGCTTGTACATAAACACGATTGAATCAAGTCAATTCAAAGAAGTATTCAAATAAAGCAGCTACAAATATGTCTGTGTGCTTAATACTGACTTTTTTTTCTTAGGCACCAGCTCCGGTTGCATTTCCGATGACAACCCCCCAAGTGCCTATGTATGGGATGGTAAGTGTTTTTTCAGCTTAATAACGCTCAGTGTTGTTATTACTAGTAGTATTATTACACTGGGCTCTACAATTTTTTTAAATGTCTTGTTATGATATAATTTTGTCAAATATTATTTCAATTTAAAATGAATGCTTTCTATTGTAATATATTTTGAAATATAATTTATTCCTGTTGAATTTTTTGAAAAGCTGAATTTTAGATGTTCATTTTCACGATTATAGTATTAGCAATTAGTGTCAGTAGAATAAGTTAACTTACAAAGTTATTTATAGTCAGTACAATGGACCATCAAAATAAAGTAATACCATAGTTTCTTTTAAAGTACTTAGTCTTACCTCCCCAAAAATCAGTTAAAAAGTTTTACACATGGTATCAAGATGCATTTTGGTTGATTCGATAGTAAGTAAATTAGCATTTTTTATTATAATCGCTTTTTTCACATTCACTAAGATTTACATTCATTCATTCATTTTCTTTTCGGCTTAGTTCCTTTATTAATCAGGGGTCACCACAGCGGAATGAACCGCCAACTTATCCAGCATATGTTTTACGCAGCGGATGCCCTTCCAGCTGCAACCTATCACTGGGAAACACCCATACACTCTCATTCACACACATACACTACGGACAATTTAGCTTACCCAATTCACCTATAGCGCATGTCTTTGGACTTGTGGGGGAAACCGGAGCACCCGGAGGAAACCCATGCGAACACGGGGAGAACATGCAAACTCCACACAGAAATGCCAACTGACCCAGCTGAGGCTCGAACCAGCGACCTTCTTGCTGTGAGGCGACAGCGCTACCCACTGCGCCACCGCACCGCCCCTTAAAAGATTTACATTTCATAGCTTTTGTTTTCATTAAAAAAATATTTTATATATAATTAGCATAATAGCTTATATGCTTTAAATTACGAAGAGAACATATATACTGCATCTATTTATCATAGTTATATGATTCTTCACTTGATAAAGGGTAAATCAGAATGTCTAAGAGTCTTTCAATGTTTCCAGAGGTTTGGTTTAATGTGTCCACTTCACAACTTCAAGCAAACCTAGACAGCAGAAAGTACATCCTGTGTGATTTCTTTAAGGATGCTTTTTACAAAAAAAAGTTAACATGCCAGTTGACAAGTATATTGTGTTTAGAGAGCAGATGTAGTGACTGCACATTTTACAAAAGCTGGTTAGAATTTTTTTTTAATTGAATAAAATGTTTTACTACACTGTAAAAAATGCTGGGTTCCACACAAATCATTTATGTTGTCCCAACACAAATCGATTAAGTTAATGTAACACATTTAAGTGAATTGAACATAAAACAATTAAGTTCCAAAAAAACCTCAGGAATTTTGTTGTTTCAGCTCATCTGCTTATTCTACTTAAATACGTAGTTTGAACAAGCAGCAAAAATTGTTTTTATGTAGTTTATTACAAAAAATACAAACAATTTGGAATGGTGCCACAGCTACAGCAGATCAACATCAAATGTAATCTGTGATGTAATCTAAAAATGGACAGCCTTCAGATTTTTCTGTCACTAACAGAGATATTCATTTAACACAACCTCTGGCCTACTCTATGAAGGCAATCTAGTTTATTGCATCTTCAACTACAACTGGAAGTGGTCAAAAATAGACACACTAAAAGCTATTACAGATGGGCATACACCGTTTGAATTCTGATGGTCGGACATTTGTATATATATCCACATATATGGTTTGTGACAATCAATTCCAGCAAATCTGGCAAATTCTAAAGCAGTCGCATTAAATTCCACTTCAAAAGCATGGACATAAAGGCATTGCTTTGAGCCACTCTGTCTCTTTCTCTCTCTCTTTCATAAGAGCTTAATAATGATACAAGCCGTGAAAGTTTGCTACAGGTTGTTTTTCAGCACTGGGTAACCTGGTCACCATATATAATTATAAACAATTATAAAGCCTAGTCTGTGGTAAACTATCATCTCTGGTGACCCTGTCATACATAAAACATCATACAGTGCTCGCTCTTCAGTGTTTATCCTCCTGATTGGTCACCTTCACATAGATCGACAGATTGGCTCATTCAAGCATCTCTCAAATTCAAGCCGACAGCTCCTGAAAGGTTTTGATGTTAAAAAATGATTTTGTAAGCCCCTTGGCTTGGCCCATAATTTCCTGGTCACATCAACGCTTTCCAACTGACTTGTTCTCCCGAATGTAAAAAAAAAACGCACTAGCTTTTACGACAGCAAAAATCGCACTGTGTGTGCTCGCTTTAAGACATTGTTTACACCTTGTAGGAATTTAAATTTAAATAATTTAGTTTCAAATTAACAATAATATATATAATAATATATATATATATATATTTTGCCTTCCTGAGCATTGGCAGATCCCAAAGTAATGCAAGCAGGGTCTCTGCCTTTGTGGATCCATTCAGGCTGAAGAAACTCTTTTGCTATTTAGATTTGGGCGCATGAAACTTTAGTGTCTATACAGGTTCTGGAACTATCTACCACATTTGCATGACTTGTTTAGCCACCTCCACCTTACCCCCCCCCCCCCCCCCCCCCCCCCACCTCCCAAAAAAAACATGCATAATTACACTCACTAAGAGATTCTTATAGACTTCTTTGAAGATGCTGTTTGACTGCAGAACAGCCAACACGTTCTCAATAAAGAATTCCGCTTGAAACGAGTCTCCTGGCTTAGGTTCTGAAATGTCCTACAATTAGGTGCTGTGACCCAGATAGAGACTGAAATCATAATTTCCAACAACTTGCATGTGGTATCGTCCACTTAACACCAGAGACCTCTGAAACTCATGCTGAACCTCCACTGCTCTGTAGATTCCTCCTCCTGTGGGCCAGATGGGGTCAATGCCCCTGATGGCGCCCCAGCCTGTGATATATAACCAGCCCATCCTCCGCACCACCAACCCTTTCACCCCAATCCCTGGAGCTCAGGTACTCTTAAAAAAACATACATTTACAGGCTGTTCTTCTGTACTCGTGACCTGTGATAACACGATCCCTCTCTTCCAGATGCACTTCATGTAGCACTGAGGAGCATGATGAACTGACACATACGCCCGAGGAAAAACATCAACCAATCCAAAACCAAAAATGGCAAAGCAGACATGAGAAATGGTTCAAATGGCTCGAAGAGATTGAAGATGTTCATGTGGCATCCCCCCTGCTCCTTAACCTGTGTGTTTGTAACATAACCCCCTTCATCCAGCGACAAAGCGGTCCTCCGTCATTTTACATGTTACCTTTAATTTCTAAGTGTCGAAATCTAGTGTTTTTAGGCAGCCCTCTTTGATGATGTCACTGGCTGATGCAAGCGGAATGACAGTGTACAGTGAATTGCAGTGGAATGAAAAGTTGTCATGATGTCAAGCCCCTATCTCCTCCCCGTTTGGAAAAGTGATTGTTGTAATTGTGCACACTTGAATCAATGTTTATAATGTCTAAAACCAAGCCACGGTTTTGTATGCACATTGCCTGAATAGTGTTTCAAAATCAAACCACTGTCAATGTTGATTGTGCCACAGCGGCTGGCATCTCGATTTCTTGAGTCTTGGAGAAATGTGTACAGGTCACTTTTTCGTACATTTGTCTCGTCCCTTCAGACATTTTGGATTTCACCTTAAAAGTTCGATTTGTTTCTACATGACTTGTAATGCCTCATTCAGGTATGGTAAGGTATGGCTGTTTGGATTAAAGTGAAATACTGCAGTATGTTTCTGTATGGAAGTGATACAGTTTATTTAAAAACTAATCAATCGTTATACTTTTATGCAGTGGTGGTATATTATAGACATTATTGAAATGAACTCATTCAATCCCATAATGCACCTCAATGGCAAGTGTACTAGAGATGAGCACTAAATGAATGCACACCTCAGTTTTTGAATTCCTTCACTTAGTTTTGAATCACTCATTCAATGTTAGTGTAGGGAATGAGGGTCTACAGTTTTGCAGGGATTAATTACGATGTATTTAAATTTTCGGATGTTTAGAATATGTATTTAAGATGTTTTAAATTCATAATGTATAAACCTTTTATACAGCAGATGTTTTTCAGATATTTATCAGACTGGAACACAGCATATGTTTTCCAGGCCAAACTATTTTTAAAATACATCTCTCATATCCTGATGTCAGTGGGTATTTTGGTTAAACGTCTGAAATGACCAACCCGCCCTCCATCCCATACAACCATTTGTCACTTTTCTGAAATATCACCCAGAGAAGTAACTAAAATAGTACCCCTACAGTTTCATCTACACATAAATGTGGGATTTGTGTAGTTGGATTTGTAGAGTGTGGCATTATAATAGCTCAACTATTGTTCAATCATAAAAAACATGCACTGGTGAAGTGTGCACCTCGAATAGACCATTAATCATGTTCCGTAAATGTAAATTGAAAATAGGAAAAATAGTTGGTAAGAGACCATCTAAGAAGTCCACACATTGAATCGCAACAGTCATAAATTCATGAGGACACACAAAACAAAACATTGTCATTATTTTTATTACAGCCAGAGGGCTATTTACTTTAAAGCGTAGCTAGCACAAACAAGTAATTTGGTCTTTTTTTAGAGGTGGAAACTTTCAAAATAAGGTCTGTAATTACACAAAGTTGAGATATTTTTTATTCTAGTGGCTAAATGGGGCAACAGAGGGCTTATAGATTATATTACATATCATCATGACAAACTCATATACTAATAGTTCACTTATAAACCTTGTTGCTTGTAAACTCAATCTTTCAATGTTTTTTGAAAGCTGGTGGAAGATTAGTCATCGAAACACTGAAGTCATGCTATTATGTAGTTTATTCATAGAGTGTCATCAGTCAGCCATGTTGGAGAGCATAATGTAAACAATACCACTGAACAGAAAGAAACTTGCACATTTTGCTGATTAATGCTCTTCAGAATGATCATGTGTAATATTTTGGCCTGTACTAATTGATCAGAGGCTGCACGGTGGCGCAGTGGGTAGCACGTTCGTCTCACAGCAAGAAGGTCGCTGGTTCGAGCCTTGGCTGGGTCAGTTGGCGTTTCTGTGTGGAGTTTGCATGTTCTCCCCGTGTTCGTGTGGGTTTCCTCCGGGTGCTCCGGTTTCCCCCCACAAGTCCAAACACATGTGGCATAGGTGAATTGGGTAGGCTAAATTGGCCGTAGTGTATGTGTGTGAATGAGTGTGTATGGATGTTTCCCAGTGATGGGTTGCAGCTGGAAGGGCATCCGCTGTGTAAAACAAATGCTGGATAAGTTGGCGGTTCATTCCACTGTGGTGACCCCAGGTTAATAAAGGGACTACGCCGAAAAGAAAATGAATGAATGAATGAATGGATAATTGATCAGACTAAAAAGACATTTCAAGTACCAAAGAGTGCCAAAAGTTATAAAAATTCAAGCAGAATAGAGCTTATTACATCCAGTTTGTTGAAATATTACACATTATATTTAGCAGCTGACACATTTTTTCCATGGTTTAGACAGCATAAATAAGCAGAACAATGTATTCAGTAGTAGAGTACCTTGCAATCATTGCTGTTGCTGACATCCGAGTATCTCCAAAATGGCCATGCATATGGGTAACTGATGAAATTGAAAAGCAAAAACACTCTATAGCCTAACTGATTGACGATGACAGACAGCAACAAACACCTGTTCAGGTTTTGTCATGTCAGAGTTAGCAGGCATATAGGGCTCTGTTGTTCCTGTCAGAGGTTATTTCGCCTATTGAACATCCTGAATCTGCACTTGTGGGGTTCATTTTGTAAGATGGCAGAAAGTGTATCCTGTGTGTTTTTTTAATTTAACGAATATACTATTTGAACGCACTGGAGTCTCAAAGGTCAAAGCAAACAGGTGAACTTAGCGCAGTTACAAGATTCAATAGAGTAAGTGAAAAATGACCTGCGGCGGTCAGTGTGAATTGGTATTGAGAAATGTAAAACTTTTGCTATTTTTTGCAATATTCCAAAAAGCTGTTTTTAAAAATTATTTGTTTGTTTTTTGAGGGAACCAGGGTGATGCAAATGTCTAAATTGACCTACAAACACAGTATCACTGCAGCACTCTATAGTAATTTGGATAAAGCCTATACTATAATGAAGAAAGATGCTTTCCGGCTAATTCACTAATGCTAATCAGGCAAAATCTTGGCACAACTCAACATCCAATGGTATGCATTTGTAGCAGGACTTCTTCTCGTGTTGTATTGCCATACATAACGAAGCAAAACCACACTTTTTACCTTATTTGCAACTTCTTAAGAAAAAAAAGGCTTTTCCACTCATATTTTCTAACACAAATATCTACAGAAACATTGATATTGTAGTTTGGAGTCTCACTGAAGGGCACAGGCTCCACTGGGAAGAAAGTCTTCAACGTAGCTGGCCACTGCTTTGGAGAGGTACGTCATGCTCCCGAAGCGGCCGCTGGGGGCGCTGTCGTAGATCAGCCTGCAAATGCCAGTCATGGGATCCTTCTCAAGGAGACTTTCTTCAGCTCCCAGCTCTTTCTGCACAAACGCAATTCAGTCTTCAGTGTTCATGACACTTTCTAATCTCTATAGGCAAATCCATCTTCTGTTGCTATTACTTGGCGTGTTTTATTGGACAAAATGTGTAATATGGTGCAAATTAGGTTTGTTTTATCTGGATGAAAAAGATATTTTACATCCATCTTTAAAAAGCTGATTTTGACCATATTTAGAGTACGCAAAACTTATTCTGAGGAAATATCAATGTAATATCAATTATATGCCCCAAAAATGTAAATTTAATCTTCCTTTTAAATCTTTAGGAGTTTCTTTCTTATGTTAAACACAAAAACATATTTTGAAGAATGCTGGTTGTTGCGACCCATCGATAAAATAGATAACACACTTAGTATATGCAGTTCTGTATAAGCTTTTGTCCTAAATGTGGTGCTAACTGAAACTACCATGGTTACCAATCAAATAGGATAAGATTTTAAAGTTACAGTAGGAGCTTTCTGTAATATGCCCCCTGGCCAATGAGTTTTACATTGATTGAGGGTAAATCTCATGTCTCTTTAAGTGACGTCCCAAGAAAGCTCACCTGATCATTGTAAAACAGGTCACTGGCCATCTGAACGATCCTCTCCACCTGAATGACACCACCCACACTCTGGATGTCCACCTCTGCCAACATGGTCAGCACCAGGATGGCCTCCACCAGCAGCTGACGGTACTCGGGCTGAGCAACACGGTTCAGCACCGTCTCCACATGCACAGCAAACTTTATTTCTCCAGGAGTCATCTGAAAATGTTGTGACATTTTATTAGCATTCTGTGAACTTAATACTACAATGTCAGTCTCTGCATGTTTATCTCTGAAAGTTGTTTACCTCTCTTGTGGTTGAAGATGGAAGCACAAAGCCCTCGATGGACAGACCATGGCACTGGTTAATATAAAAAAAAGAATGAAATTTGAAGCATAAGCTTGACAAACCTGGACTCAACACAATGTGTCCCACTTTGCGTTTACATGGCAATTGAAAAGTTGAAACATCTCTGTTTTAGCTGTTCGTTTACACAAAAGTGACATTTTGAGGTCTAAAACATGCACACTTTCAAATATACAGGTTGTTGAAATTAAATGAATAGTTGTTGAAATGATTAGCATGATGATCACAGTTCTGTAGACATCGCCACCTACTGGCCTGGCATAGAGAATACAGCAGTTGTTTTAAATGTCGATTGAATGCAATAGTACCTGTCTACGGACTGAAAGAGAGGGAACATGAAGGTGGCGTTACTTGTGCTAGAGGCATTTCTTGAAGTTATCAATATCCCATTGAACCATGTTGCAAATAACAGTACAATGGCGAGCACGTCAAGTATGAAAACTCGTGGCTGTACATGCACAGTGTAGTAGGTGTAGACGTTAAAAATGTGATGTTTGGGTTTAGGCTTGGAGTAGGTATAGATGTTAATAACTGATGGTTTGGTTTAGGGTTGAGGTAGATGTGAACGTTAATAAATGATGATGGTTTGGTTTAGGATTGGAGTAGGTGTAGACCTTAATAACTGATGATGGTTTGGTTTAGGAT
>CAIGQV010018106.1:7154010-7172286 GCA_903798115.1 Danio jaintianensis | reverse complement strand
GGTTTAGGATTGGAGTAGGTGTAGACATTAATAACTGATGATGGTTTTGTTTAGGGTTGAGGTAGATGTAGATGTTAGTAACTGATGGTTTGGTTTAGAGTTAGGGTGGATTTAGACGTTAATAATTGATGATGGCTGTGTTTAGGGTTGGGGTAGATGTAGATGTTAGCAACTGATGGTTTGGTATAGGGTTGGGGTAGATGTAGACGTTAGTAACTGATGGTTTGGTTTAGGGTTGGGGTAGATGTAGATGTTAATAACTGTAATGGGTAGGTTTAGGGTTGAAGTAGGTGTAGACATTTAATAACACACAATGTAATGGCACCTCTACTACAATTTACGCCCCCTTCATGTTACATCCCTCTCTGGCAGACAGACCCAACTCATTGAATACACAGAACAGAATTCTCAAATGACAGCAATTTACAAGTAAAACACAAAAATGGGAATTAAGGGTATACTGAAATAAAATACAACTTCCTAAAATCTCATATACTGTAAAAAATGCTGGGTTGCACCCAATTCCTTCATGTTGTCCCAAAACAAATCAATTAAGTTACTTAATTACAAATTTAAGTGGATTGAACATAAAACAATTAAGCTGTCCCCAAAAAACCTTCAGAATTGGGTTGTTTCAACTCATTTAAGTAGTTTGAACAAGCAGCAAGTTTTGAGTGTATAATCACTGAAACAGTGTTTCAAGTGCAGAATGAAGTCAATAAAAATTTGTAAAGTAGTAGAAACATAAATATTCAATAAATAATATTGAATAATTTAAATTGTATTAACTTGAGAAGTGTATACTGTCTGGTGTTAATGCACCTTTACCTTCTGCAGAATCTTCCAGACGTTCTGATAGAAACCGACCGGGACTCTATTTAGCGCTCCATCCAGACGTCTGCGCCGAAGCCACTGGCCCTGTCTGCTGTCACCCACTAGTGTGGCTCCTAATGAGCCCTGAAATGACTCGATAGATGGAAGTCTGTATCTCTGTGAAACAATCATATTCATTTCACCTACATTAGAAAAAAAGAAGGTATGTTTGCCTCTGTTCCACTCACCCCTGATTCAATCTTTCCAATATCCAGCGAGTGGACTGACACAGCCTTAAGCACACAGGAAAAAAAGGTCTCTGTTTTTAGTTAATCTGTTGCAATTAAATCGAGTCATAAGCCGTCTAAATCCAAACCCTGTCTCACCAGTTTGACATTATCAGCCTGTTTACTTGCTACTTTCACTTCGGTTTTGGTGGAGCTGGACTTGCTCTTGTCTTGGATATTGACCTCAGAGGTGGTCTCATTTCCTACTGAACGAACTGAAGCAAAAATATAAACACAAGCATACGTTGAACTGATGCATATAATAACGTAAACAAGGAGCAGAATAGACCTTTTCTGAGGTGCAAGTCAAAGGAGAAACCTTAGTAAAGAAGATTATAAATTACAATTTGATCATTCAAATCATACTTAAAGGGTTAGTTCACCCAAAAAATTTTATTCGATTATTAATTACTCATTATTATTAAATTACAATTCAACTTCAGAACACAAATGAAGATATTTTAGATGAAATCCAAGAGCTCTCGGATCCTCCATAGATAGTAAGGGTCCCGAAATGTTCAAAGTCCAGAAAGGAACCAAATATATTGTCAAAACATTCCATTACAATTTTATGAAGTTGCAAGAATAATTTTCTATTGAGTGCAAGATGCATACAGTGCAAATTGTTCTCGTGAACGCACATCCTGAACTGAAGCTGAAGAGAAGAAATTGTAGGGTTTTCGCATATTCTTGTAGCTTTGTAACAATTACAATTGAACTACTGATGACACCTTTCATGACTTTGAATGTTTCAGGACCGTTGCTGTCTATAAAGGATGAAAGAGCTCTTGGATTTCATTCATTCATTCATTTTCTTTTCAGCTTAGTTCCTTTATTATCTGGGGTCACCACAGGAATGAACCGCCAACTTATCCAGCACATGTTTTACGCAGCGGATGCCCTTCCAGCTGCAACCCATCACTGGGAAACACCCATACACACTCAATCTCACACACACACACACACTACAGACAATTTAGCTTACCCAATTCACCTATACCACATGTCTTTGGACTTGTGGGGGAAACCGGAGGAAACCCACGCGAACACGGGGAGAACATGCAAACTCCACACAGAAACGCCAACTGACCCAGCCAAGGCTCGAACCAGCGACCTTCTTGCTGTGAGGTGACTGTGCTACCCACTGCGCCACCGCGTCGCCTCTCTTGGATTTCATCTAAAATATCTTCATTTGTGTTCCAAAGATAAACAAAGGTTTCAGAGTTTTGGAACAACACAAGGGAGAGTAATTAGTCAGAATTTTCATTTTTGTGTGAACTATCCTTTTAAGAGAGTATGCAGTTATAATCTTCTTCTTTAATGCTGCATGGCAATAAGATCATGCCTGAAAATTGCTTACCACTTTTTTGAACTCCAAACTCTTTGCCACTGAGAATATTAAGCAGCAGGTTCTTCATCTCAAATGGGCTCATGTTCATTAAATTCTCTGTAGCCTCCTCACCTAAAAAATACTGATATGATCATCTTGTGCTTTCAACCAGAGTAACAAAAAATAAATAATTTAAGAGTGTGAACTGATTAAAAATTAATTGATTTAAAGATATCCAGATTATTTCATCTGGTTTGATGTATTTCTAATGAAGGAAAAGCAGCCTTGGTTATGAATAATAGTGTTTTATTTAAAAGCATTAAAAATCAAACTGACCAAAAGCTTTTAAAAGGCACTACATGTCCCATTTTGTGTTTGCATCAAAATACATTTACAAAAATGGGTTTACATGCATAGACAGCATATTAATTTTGTGTAAAGTAAAGTATCTACTTTACTGTTTCAAATACATTTTGTGAAAAAAAAACATGAAAATATTGGTGAAAAAGAAATGCATTGTCATTTATGTTTATGTAAAAACTAAACATACTTATTCTGATCTGTACATATTAGAGTGTGATCATACACTGTAATAATTGCTGGGTTCCACACAATTTCTTTATGTTGTCCCAACACAAATTGACTAAGTTAAGTTAATCGTTTTTACAAATTTAAGTGGATTGAACAGAAAATAATTAAGTTGTCCCCCCAAAAAATTTACAAATTGTGTTGTTTCATCTCATTTTAAATAAGTAGTTTGAACAAGCAGCAAGAGTAATTTTTTGAGTGTATAACATTTTGTATATATTTAAAATTATTTAAAAAAATGTCTTCTTAACAAACAGATGACGAGATCCTTCAATAGAGTCTTTATTCTGTCTTCAAATGATTCTTAATTGAAATATGCCTGACAAGAATGTTTGCCTATATAACCACTGCTTCACTGAATGACAATTTTTGATGGAAGTATCATGTTAAAAATCAATGATCATTATGTTTTGCTCTTAAGTAAGATTAAACAAGACACACTGTAATGTATGAGAAAAGAGTACATTGAAACAGGAACTAAGAGATACCTGAACATTGGAGAGACTGGGCCAGTTCAGTCACCATGACCTGAAGAATCAGACCAATGCGCAGACGAAACATTTCACTGAAGATCTTAGGCTGGGTGCGAATGATCATACCCAGAAACACCATGATCTCCTGCCATGAGCATACGTGAGCGTCAGTGAAATTAAAAGACATAAGACTGAGATGTAGATCTGGCCTGAGCTCTAACCTGAGTGAGGATGGTGATGGTGAGGTTGTTCTCGCTGGCATCATCGATCAGCCTCACCAGCTTATCTGGAGGCATTGGGCTGAAGGAGACAAGCACTGTAGTATGAAGATGTAAACGTGAATGCGAACATGCAGTGTGTGTGTGTATACTCACGCTGAAATAGTTTTCTCTCTTGGTTCAGGAGGAAGGCCGACTGTTAGATGTTTCTGATGGATTAATAAGTATGAGCAAGCCTGTTAATGGAAATAAAATATATGCAATTTAGTTTCATTTAAAGTCAGTAAGAAATTAAAATGGAGAATTATTTTGTATGGAAAATTGCAGTATTTATTATAAATTTTATTTTCTTTTTAATTCATATGCCACTGTAATCTTTTGCAAATGACTTCTCTTTTCTGGTGACAACCTGTCAAACACATGAGATCCACCAATAGGAAAACACAATGATTCAAACGATCCAATCAACTTCCAAAGGACAAAATGAAGTTAAATACTCCGGAGAACTTTAAAAACTTAAAACCCTTTAAAGATGATCCTGAAACTATGGCTGGATCCATCTACTCCAGTTGATCTCGCAATCTCTTCTTACTGGACATTATCAGTTTGTAATATACCACGGCCAAAGTCAATGGTGCCATCAGGAAAACTATACGATTTTGATCAAACATCAATCCTTCATTTCAATCCTGATTTTGTACCTTTTATTCCACTGTTACTGTTTTTATTATAATTTACCTTTCTGTCTGATGGATCTGGGGATTTCTTATAAATAGTTCTAAATATAAAATGTTCAATAAATAAAGAATAAATAACGCCTTTAAAGAGAGATCTATTGTACACTCTGAGTTTGTTTATCGATTTTATATGCTGTTTTGTAACCTATCTATTTGCATTAATTCATATTTATATTGGTTGATTTTCTGTGCAACATCTTGGGTAATATAGTTTCTTGTGCAAATGCTTCCATTAAACTTCATTCATTCATTTTCCTTCGGCTTAGTCCCTTATTTATCAGGGGCTGCCACAGTGGAATAAACCGCCAACTATTCCAGCATATGTTTTACGCAGCGGATGTCCTTCCAGCCACAACCCAGTACTGGGAAACACCCATACATATTCATTCTCACACACACACTCATACACTATGGCCAATTTAGTCAATTCAATTCACCTATAGCGCATGTCTTTGGACTGTGGGGGAAACCGGAGCACCCAGAGGAAACCCACGAGAACACGGGGAGAACATGCAAACTCCACACAGAAATGCCAGCTGGCTCAACCAGTGACCTTCTCGCTGTAAGGCGACAGTGCTAACCACTGAGCCACCGTGCCGCCCCTCCATTAAACTTATATATTATACATACCTTACATATGCTTTATATATAAAGCATTTGCACATGAAAACTATATTGCCCATGATGTTGCACAGAAAGCCCACCAATCAGAGAGTCTCAGGGAGTAAAGTGTGCTAGGTTGAGATTTTTAGCTCCGCCTCCTTCCATGAAGTACCACAAATGACGTAATCAAGTCTCAAAATACTTACATTTTTGATTATATATGGATCTTTTTGTATCAAATCTTATATTGTATATAACCAATATATTGTTTTTGTAGATACAATAAAACATCTTTAAATTAATAGTTTTATATTTCTCCATTGTTTGATGTGTCAAATCCTGAAAGCTTTTTCATATGATTTTCATGTAATTTTTTGCTTCAAATAAAATGTTGTAATGTTTTGATTCTCCACAATTATTCTTTCAATAAGACTTTTTGTAAAAATCCCTATAGGAAACATGAATGGGGAAAATTAGATTAAGATTTTACATTAAAAAAAGATTTTTGCTGCTTGTTCAAACTACTGAGCTGAATCAACACAATTCTTGAGTTATTTAGGGGACAACTTAATTGTTTTCTGTTCAATCCATTTAAATTTGTAAAAACAATTAAGTTAACTTAATCAATTTGTCTTTGGACAACATGAAGGAATTGTTTGTAACCCTGCATTTTTTTGCAGTGTAAGCAGAGACACACTGATTTAGCATTATAAGAGTGGCAGTGCTGTTACTCACAGCGTCCAGCTCTTCCACTTTCTTGCGCAGCATCCCACAGATCAACCGGATGAGGCCCCAGTGCTTCAGGCTTCCTGCTTTTTCATACAAATCACTCAGCAGTCGTCTTACAGGCCAACCTTTCCCGTGTAGCTTGGTGTCCCAGTCTAATCCCCTTATAACAGAAATGCCAACAACACTTCAATTAAATATAGTCCTCAGCCTCCACAGTCAGAGTACAGCTCTTTTAACAAACCCATTGAGTGGTTTCAGCGATACTGACTTGTCTTTGAAGAGGATGTAGAGGATATCAGCCTGGTCCTGCAGGTTCAGATTCTGCTTCAGCGTCTGCACCAGAGCTGGGTGGTCGATCCCGCCATTGACGTCTCTGGGCAGATTCAGAGGTTGAGGAGTCTGCGTCTTAGACACCTTTAAAATGGTGAGAGATATCATGATAAGAGTGTGTTGTGAGATGTTGTACTGCCTTTTTAAACAGTTTTATAACACAATTATCCCACTCATTTTCTCTTGAAATGTGATTTTTCGGAAACTGTTTTGGAAATTATGTTCTATTTTAATATACCTTTTGTATTTTATTCTTGAATAGTCAGCATCATTACTGCAGTGTTACAGGATCCATAGAAACCCTGGTTACACTTAAATCACATTAACTACTATGTACGTACATTTAAATTAATAATTCGGAACAATGCACTTATTATGTACGCACATGTACATACATTGTACACATATATTTCAACTATTTGCATGTAACTATATATGTAAATAATTTCTGTAATTCCATTGGTAATAACACTGTTGAGCCATCCCTTACACCATAACCCACTGTTAAACCCACCCACACCACCAAACCTGTCCCTAAACCTACCTGTATCCGAGCTTAATAGCCAAGTCTTCTGCAATACAATATAACCAAAGTACATTGTACTTATTTTTTGATGTAATACATAGTAGTTAATGTGACAAAGTCTAATCGAAATCTTTTTATACAATATGCAAAAAAAATTCTTATTATTATTTTTCAACGTTAAAAACTTGAATTCTTAAAAATGACATATTAAGATGATGAAGGTGATGAAAATAGAGCAATTTTATAATGATACAAATTTTCTTATTTCAAATAGAACCTATTATTTTGAACTTTGAACTTTGTTAAACCCCAAAAAGTAAAATATATCACAGTTTCCTCAAAAGATGTAGCGGAAAAAATGTTTTCAACACTGATAATAAGGAGAACCATTATTAATAATTAAATACCATTTAAAATCAGCATATTATAATCATTTCGGAAGAATCGCGTGATACCGTGACACTCTCTGTGCTTGCTTAAAATCCCAGGATGTCCTTCGAGAAGAGTAGGAGTTTAACCGCTGGATTCCTGGCCAAATTTGCCCACTGGCCTATGTCCATCATGGCCTCCTAATTATCCCCATATCATAATTGGCTTCATCGCCCTGTCTGCTCTCCACCAATAAGCTGGTGTGCGGTCTGGTGCAGAATGGCTGCCGTCGAGTCATCCAGGTGGATGCTACAGACTGGTGGTGGATGAGGAGATTCTCCCCAAAAATGTGTAAAGCAATTTGAGTGTGCAGAAAAAAGCGCTATATAAATGTAAGGAATTATTATTATTAAAATATTTTTTCAATTATTTTCACAATTCACATCAAAAAAGAAATCAAATAACGAAAAAACAATCCCAATGTTTCCAGGCTTTTGACAAGTATCGAATCAATCGCAGAACAACCACTTAATTCCCAGGTGTCTTGATGAAAGGTTTGTGCATAGTCAGTAAAAACTGTTACAGTATAAATACATAAAAACCTGATTAAATAAAAGAAAACCAAGCACACATTTATGGAGAGCAGAGACAGCCAAGTGATTATTCCAATGGTTGCTCCAACAATCACAGCAAAATCCGCTAATTTCATGTTATCTACCTCTTTGTTATCCAGCAGATTAAGGTTTGGTGCCGGAGAACGGAAGAGTTTAGTTGGAAGGTACATGTGCACATCTGCGGAGAGTTTAAAATAAAATGATGAATATATTCTCTGAATAGCATGAAAAACGACAGTGGGCCCAGTAGCAAACTCACTGTGTATATTGAGCTCTCTGGCTTTGTGCACCAGAGACACCATCTCTCGAGTCTTTCTGGCTGCTGCCCTGAAGCGACTCAGGCCTCCTTTAGTGGCACTAATGGTACACTGTTGAGGAACTGCCAGCAGCTGGTCCAGATACACAGCCAGGTCATCCACCTCTGCAAACACACACACACACACACAATTAAATGAAGGCCTCAGAGGCTTGAGCACATCTTCTGTCAGTTTGGAGACGAACTTGAGTTTTTCAGCACAATATATAAAACTGTCATTGCAGCTACTGCCTTGTCACAAAACTGCCTGTCAATCCTCCATCCGCCCATGCAGGTGAGCAAACTGCCTGACAGAGTGACTGTCAGCATCAGGCTACACATCTCAACATTAAATGCCATGCAGAAAACCTGAAAGTGACAAATCCCTGACAGCTGACTTAACCATGCAAACGATAAAATTGTTGGTAATTGTTCATTTATGCATTGAAAATAATGAAATGAGAAAACAATTATTAAATAATGCATTGATTGAGTGATTCTTCAAGGAATGATATTTAGTTAAGTGGGATGCATTTTTGGAGGGAAGCCACATGCAAAATAACATGACACACACACACACACAAAAACACATCACTGTTAAAGACAAACAGTCCTATTTAAAACAAAAACAACATTTCCAGCCTAGATCAGTGAATTAGGAAGGCATCCTAGTAAAAAAGTAATCTTTAAAGGGCACCTTTTATGCAAAATCACTTTTATAAGGGGTTTAAACACAATTGTGTGGCAACAGTCTGTGAATATAACCAGCTTCTAAATGGTAAATATTTATTAATTTTATTTTTTATAATCACTTCATAAAAACAGTGCAGAAACACTTTGATTGACATTCTCCCTTTGTACGTGTCATCGGAGGGGGAAAGCCCCGCCCACTAGTGACAATCTCTCCCTCATTAGCATTGAATCTGCCACTATGCTGACACACAGGCATTTGTAGCTCTGCCCTTTTTTGAAAAGAGCACAATCTCATTCGAATATAAAGCGACAGTCACCAAAACGGCACAACTGTGATCAAAGCCTAAAAGGGGTCATTTCAAAGAGTTATAAAACATTATTTGTGGGGTATTTTGAGCTTAAACTTCACATACACACACTAGGGACATCAGTGACTTATTTTACATCTTGTAAAAAATAATATAATATGTCAGTAATTTTAATAATCATAGTTTTTTTCTGAAGTACTTATTATGAAAAATATACATTTAAAAAAATATATATATTTGTGTGATCTGATGCATTATAGTCTAAAATGGATATTAAATGCAATGGTTTAGTCGGTGCCAATGGCGTAGTGGAGAGTGCATCGACACATGCACTCCGGTGCTCACAGCGACCTGAGTTCGATTCCCACCTCGAGGTCCTATGCCGATCATTCCCCTCTCTTTGCTCCCCACACTTTCCTGTCAATTCTCTCTACTGTCCTATCCAATAAAGGTGAAAACCCAGAAAACATTATTATAAAAATGCAATGATTTAAAATTTTTGGAGCCACTTGTAGGTTTATAACCCACCCACTTACATCTTCATTTGTAGCATATGCTGTAGATTAAAATTAACAATATTGTAAATAGTGTTCAATAATTCATCCTCTGAGTTCATCTTCAGAGCTCAACTTCTTTCTTCGCATACTGTTTTCTAGTAAGTGGGCATATTCAAATCAAATATCAGGTAACAGCCAGGTATATCGGCAACAGCCAGGTAATTCTCACCTACTCTTATATGAATACTGTGGATTCAAACATACTGCAATTGCTCGCATACTGCTTTTTTCCTATATATTAGGGAAGTATGTGGTTTTGAATATAGTGTTTGATGAGTGGCGCTGTGTGTAAAAGTTACAATTCAACTTTATAAATCTTAAAAAGACAGTGCTCATTTGCGAGGCACTGCAAAAGACGGGGACGCGAGCACAATGGTCACGGATGTCCATCAAGTGTGTTTACATAAAAAAAATAATGGAAATGTATTGCATTAAAAAATTCTGCGTGAATGGCCCATAAGACCTCAATGTAAATTTTCTTCTTAAAAGCATAACAAAAATTGTATTAGACTTAAAATGCACCTTAAATTAAAGTACAAATGAGAGTTAAGAAATAAACTCTCGCAAGTGTATGTTTTTTTAAAATACATTTTTAACAGATTAATTTTTTGTAATGTTGTTACATTATCTGCCAGTAGTTTTTTAACAAACGCTTTTATGGTTTGAGGGGCAAAATCGATACAAATAAGCAAACATGCATCTTGTTCACAAGGGTAGTTCACCCAAAACTAAAAATCCTGTCTTCATTTGCTCCCCATGATTTCTTTCCAAAAACCTGTATTTTTCTTTCTTTCTTGGAACACAAAAGGATATTTTTAAATAACCGTGAACTCTGCTGGCTTTCATCATGAAGACAAAAAGCGGCGAGTGGCAATTTTTCAAAAAAAGAAATACATTAGAAAACCTTTTGTGCTCACAGAAGAAAGAAAGTAATTGTTCTCAATTTTGGATGAACTATCGGCTGTAGTATTAGTCTTAAAAATGAGCATCAGACGTACTTCTGGTGGCTCACTCACCACAGTCCATAAAAGTAAGATGAGCACAACAGGAGGTGTCAAGAAAATCAGACAATTTTCCGGTCTTAACCCTTGAAATGTAAAAAAAATTATTTGACTTTGGGCTGCTTCAGGTGAGTAATAATGATCAGATTCGTTCTGACCTGTTTAAATACATTACCTTGCTCCTCCAAAATAACCGTCTTGTAGTTTTTTCAGGGTTGCCAAAACAGTAGGATTAATGTGTTTGTAATCATCGCCTGCAAAGGACAAAAAAAAACAAATGAGTCTCTCAGTATGAACAGCTGTTTCCTGCATATGTCGGGTGTGTTGAGGTCACTCACTGAGCATGCCGTGTGAAATGGGGAAGGTGACGGTGGGTCGTCCCGTCATCCTCCAGTGAGAGCACAGGTAAGAGAGGTCGACACGCAACATCTCCACGATCATGTGATTGTCCAGGGCCAGATAGAACTCATGATGGTCGACAAACTGGACATTGGATCAGGACCAAAACCAGTAGATTAGCTGAGTGGGTGCTAAGGCCCAGATTTACTAACAGATTGTTTTTCTGAAATATTTTTAATATAAAAATTGTACATAAAGTCCCTGTGAAATCAAAATGATTGTTTTTAGATGTTAGTAACAGTATGTTAGTCTTAAAGATATCTATAAGCTAGTGTGCTCCAAAACAGTGACAAAATTTGTATTAAGAACATATAAACATCCAAAGCTTGCAATTTGTTACTTCCACCTAAATGGATCAAAGCTTTTTTTTTACGTCACCTCATAGTTCTCATCAAAGCTTCCAACCAATCAAATGCTCTCTAGTATCTAACATATCCCGCACCATTTAAGTGGCTATTGCTATATGCACTTGAGCTCAGCTACTCACACTGGCAGAGCTGTTATAAAAATAAAATGCTATTGGCTGTTTTTTTTAAAGGGAGAGTGGCTAGTTTATGTCCCGTTCTGTCTTCATGTTTTAGTTCAAATTACGTCACATATCGAACAAAAAAGCATATTTCAAAGCACTTCACGGAACCTTTAATGACTGACCTGTTTTGAGCTCAGAAGTTTATAATGGAGTGTATATGCTTTCATTGAACAGATGCGCTCACAATATTTCAGCTCATCTTCACAACAATTGTGATTAACTGCAAAATTCAACACAGGCTTTTTGGAGATATGTGCTTTAGCCTACATTTTTTTGTGAAGCCATAAAACCATACTTTAACACGTTTGTCTGGCATTTCTAGGTAAAATGAATGCTACGAGGCAGTATGATGCCAACACATTTTTTTCCTTTTCACATTAATGATATTTACACACAAATAAATTTACGAATAAAGGATTATTTTCATGCAGTTCTTTGCACAACACCAAATAAATACCACAAAACAACTTAATGTTGTCCATGATTTGTAAGCAATTATGTTTGACTCACCTATCTATTCCCATATGGGCAAATATTCTGCTGTGGTCAGTTTACTCAGGAGCTCACTTTGTATTGTGTTGTAGTTGTGATGCAGAGCACTTGGGTTCGAGTCCGGTGAAACACAGTTCCACAAACAAAGCAATGTGAAATCAAGGTAAAACTATGCAGCCGCAGAGCACTTTTTCTATTACGTTTGCTACTGAATTAAGTATTGGTTGGGTTTAGGTCAGTGGTTTGCTAGGTGATCTGTATTACATGTAAAAAAATGCTGGGTTCCATACACTTTCTTCATGTTGTCCCAACACAAATCAATTAAGTTAACTTAATCGTTTTTACAGATTTAAGTGTAAATTTAATTTAATTTAATTAAATATAAGACAATTAAGTTGTTTAAACAACTCATTTTAAATAAGTAGTTTGAACAAGCAGCAAAAGTCATTTTTTCCAGTGTACAAGCCCATCTCATGGACGTGTACAAGAAGGACGTGAATCCGAAACGTATAACAATACGCAAATTCACACAAATGTAGACAGTGCCCTCTTATAGATGTCAACTGAAATGTGCGACGAAATGTACCTGGAGCACGTATTATAACAAATAAATGCATGTCTTAAAGGGATAGTTCACCCAAAACAGCATATTCTGTCATAATTTAATCTCCCTTCACTTATTCTAAACATGTTTGATTTTCTTTATTGTGTTAAGCACAAAATAATATTTTGAAGAATGTTGGAAACCAGTAACAATTGACATCCATAGTACTATTTTTCAATGCTTAAAAATATCTTCTTTTGCGTTTAACAGAAGAAAGAAACTCTTGAAACCACTTGAGGTTGAGTAAATGATTGGTACATTTTCATTATTGGGTGAACTATCCCTTTAACCTATTTTGTAATTGACCTGGTGTGACTGTCGCTGTAGAAGGGACACAGAGAAATGAGGGTGTGTGGTATAAGAGTTTTCTCCCCTTGATTTCTGAAATGAACTGAAATGCCAGAAGGTGAAGTAAATACAGGTGAGCTAGCTCCATTATTTTTATTGGTAGACTATGTGCTTATTATAGAAATCTGTATTGTTGTCAGTAATTTCTTCTCCCATCAAGCTTTTAATTTGCCATGTTTAGTAAATGGCATGTAATATGTGACTCTGGACTACAAAACCTTAAATCGTATGTCAAAAATACATTGTGTGGGTCAGAATTATAGATTTTTCCTTTATTATTAGAATATAAAGTAAAGATCAAGATCCATGAGTATGCTTTATAAATTTACAATTATAAACATATAAAAAAAGTAAGATGCATTGCTAAGCACTTTATTTAGACAACTTTAAAGGTGATTTTCTCAGTATTTAGATTTTTTTGAAACCTCAGATTCCAGGAGTTGAATCACGGTCAAATGTTGTTGAATTATAACATTAATGGAAAGCTTATTTAGCTTTCAGGTGATGTATAAATGTCAATATCATATCAGATCATTTACATTTATAATTGGTTTTGTGGTCCAGGGTTATTAAAATAATTATCAAGAAATTCAAATTCGCATGTGGACATACTTGAGGTGTGAAGGTAAAGATGGTGTCGCGAATAATGTAGAATTTAGATGTTCCCAATACACCAATTCGCCGGTACGGTCGTCCAGTCAGTCCCAGCCTTTGGTTTCGCCCTGCAAAAAGACAAATTGATAACATTTTGTTCATTTTTGTTTTTTTCTAAAAAGTTGTACCGCTGTTTTTTGTTGTTAGGTGTAGTAATTTGCTATTGTATTGTCTGGAGTCTGAATGTATTTCTGTTGTATAACATCATTTTAAATGATGTTAACATTGTTAAGAGGATTGTGTGTTGTTGTTGTTTTAAGTATTGAGGTACTTCATTACTTTTTTGTATCTGTGTTTTACCGTCTATTGTGCTGTTTATTTAAAGGTATAGTTCACCTAAAAATGAAAATTTACACACTATTTACTCTCCTTCAAGTGGTTCCAAACATTTATGAGTTTCTTTTTTCTGCTAACCTATAAGAAGATATCCTGAAGAAAGATGAAAACCAGTAGCCATTGACTTCCATATTATTGAAAAACGAATTCTATGAAAGTCAATGATTACAGTTCCAGCTTTCTTTAAAATATCTTCTTTTGTCTTTAACAGAAGAGAGAACTATCTCTTTACATGTTTTAGTTAAAGCATACACTTTAAAAATATTGGCTGAATTTAATAATGCATTGTTCGAGTAAAATGTACAAACAAATGATGGATAAAATCTACTTGAAACAAAGTATCGTAATCTTCAAATCAAAAATTACTGATCAAAGAATATTACTTTTAAGCAGATATTTCTTTATCCCATAAATGAATTTCACTTAAGCGCAAAAACTTTAAGTTAAAAAAAGCTTTCATTTTTCTTTTTTTTTCAGTGTGCTGGGGTCACTCATTTCACTGTATTGAGGTGTTAAAGAGGTCATATGAACCTCTTTCTTCCACAGAGGTGTGAAAAGACATGAAGATGATAGTGTTTTTATTTCAGTCTGACTGATCTCCTCTGCTCTGAGTTCACCTAGTCTGGCATAGATGTGGCTGAGTACTCTGGAGGGCTGAACTCGGATAGGGTGAACGTCCTCCAGGGTTTCAGAATCAATGCCATGGCTCTGCAGGAGATGTTTAATCTCATCATTTTCTGCCAGGATTGACACTGAAAGCACAAGAATGGAAGACGGCCAGAGTAAATGCGGTGAGAGGTAACGATTATATAATAGATTCAACAACAAACACAAGTTTCTAAATTAATTAACCCACATTAAGCTGTTGTCAAACACTGTAGATATTACCTTGAACCACCACATCAGGTTTGGGGATAGTGGAGAGGCGTCTGTTGAGAGGATCGATTTCTCCAGGTGCTAAAAAACCCTGTGAAGGCAAAAAACATTTTATCATGATTGTAGTACCCATTGTAAAAAATTAACCATCATTTTATCATAGTAAAAGTGTAGTAACAAAGCTTTTTTTCTGAATGTAGATAGTATTTGTATAACCAGTTTTACTACAACCATGCTTAAATATTCTTTTGAAAAATTATGGATAATTTGTGATTATGTTTAACTACAAAAATAAAATTATCCGTAGAAAAACAGTTTGTTTTGGTACAGTTTAATCAGACTCTATCAGTTTACTTCCACTATGCAAAGACAGTTTTCCATATCAGCTTTGGGCAAAACTTTCCGAAAATTTAATTAAAAACTTATAGCAATTATAGCAGTATTTTATTTCTATAGCTTTTTTTTACAATGTAGATTGTGTCAAAGCAGCTTAACATGGATGAAAAAAGAGTATAAATAAGAGTATAAATGTAAAGTATTTATGTAAAGAGTAGAAAAGAAAAGAGAGTAAAAGCCAAAATATTACAAATTGTGGAACATTCCAGCAATACAGGCAGGCATGAGAGTAGTGAAGAATGCTGGTGAAGTAAATTAAAGCAGATTTAGTTTAGTCTACTATAAATGCTGCTGTTGACGTTCAATTCAGTTTAGTTCAGTTCAGTGTAATGCAAATGACACTGCTAAAAGCCGATCCACTGAAGAGCAACTCCACCGATGCCAGGGGATGTCAGTAGGTTTACGTATACCTAATCATTTGAGATCTAGGCATGTTATCCAGGCATTAATCACAACAAAAGTCCCTTTTACATGGGAGCAGCCACATATTAGTTGTTTCAAGGAGGTTATAGTACACAATGACATGGAAATGATGGATTCAGATATTTCTGGATGAACAGAGCAAGATTTTGAATCTGAACAGATCAGATTTTTTGTGTTGTGAAATGCATTAGAGCCTCTTTACTGCCTGCTGCATCATGCACGAGAAAGTTTTTTTTTTTTTTACAAATACATTTTCTCGTGTGACATTTAAAATACACTGTTAACGATTTTTGTGAATTACACAGTATCTAACTGTAATATGAATTGTATTTTACTGTAGTACTCCATGTTACTCAATGTTATATGGAGATTTTTCAAAAATGGTGTTTCAATTCCATTTGCAATTTCAATATGCCACAATTTGAAGCATCATCAGCATGTCGTCACATGATCCTTCAAAAATCATTCTAATATGCTCATTTCCTGCTCATGACACATTTATTATTACACTTATTATTATGAATGTTGGGCAGCACGGTGGTGCAGTGGGTAGCACAATCGCCTCACAGCAAGAAGGTCCCTGGTTCGAGCCCTGGCTGGGTCAGTTGGCATTTCTGTGTGGAGTTTGCATGTTCTCCCCGTGTTCGCGTGGATATCCTCCAGGTGCTCCGGTTTCCCCACAAGTCCAAAAACATGTGGTATAGGGGAATTGGGTAAGCTAAATTGTCCGTAGTGTATGTGTGTGAATGAGTGTGTATGGATGTTTCCCAGTGATGGGTTGCAGCTGGAAGGGCATCCGCTGCGTAAAACATATGCTGGATATGTTGGCGGTTCATTCCGCTGTGGCGACCCCACATAAAGGGACTAAGCCGAAAAGAAAATGAATGAATGAATTATGAATGATGGAACATTAGTGCTGCTTAATATTATTTAAATCATTGAACTGAAATGAACTGAATGTTGAAACAGCTGTGTTTCATAAGGGAGACAAAATGTTCAAAAGGCCTCCGAGAAGGGATTGAGAAATGCTACAGTACAGCATTACCATATAGAGCGATTTTATTTTGTAGAATTTACTGTACCTCTGCCAGCAGGTTACCCAATATGTACAGAGACTGGCCCCATTTTAGTGGACACTTGCCCACTGGCACTCTCTCCACGGTGTGAGGATTTACATACTCCTCATCAACCTAGATGAAATGACACACATACAGGGTGAAAGTCCATTTTCCTTTGGTAAAACTCAGAGAGAATCGATGAACCAGGAATCTGACTTCAGGTGTTTCATAACTGCACAAAATCCAATGCTTTCGTGTTAAATGTGGCATACCTTATCTGGAGGAACACTATATAGTTTGGGGACCAGTCGTAATCCATTCTTTCCTCTGATGAGAATGCCGTCCAAAGCCTCTCTGTACTCCTGGACCTAAATAAAAGAGGAACAAGCCGAGCATTGTTTTCTGAAGAACAGTCAGGCATTTATTATCTATGGCCAAGTGTGTGTACCTGTTCTGGACTCTTGATAAAAATGCCATCCAGAATGAGGTATGTCCAGAACAGCGGCCATTCGCACTCTATGTTCTCAAAGAGCTTCAGCTCTGATGACTCATAGTGCAGTCGATTGGGGTCCTTTTTCAAAACAGCGATTGAGAGATAATGAGCTGTAAAGGCTTGTACAAAAGATGGCCACATAAAAAGTAAAAAGTGATGCATTTTGTCTTATAAATGCTATAAGCCTGGTCTTACCTCTTTGGGAGTTTTGTGTCCATCTCGAAGAAAGCGACAGCATCCATATCTGCCCTATGTGACAGTACAGGGGTAAATAAACACTGTAAAATGAGGCATTTGGTAAAATGAATAAAAGGAAAAATTTCTTGCTTTTATTTAGTCGCAGTTCATTTTACAGTGTGCTCGTTACAATGTTATTATACATTTTGTAGTGGATAATGTTAATTAAGAACATTTACATTTTAGGATTAGAAATAGGGTTTGTTTTAAGGTCAATTACATGTAATTGTACATAAATTACTGCTATTAGTATGCATGTAAGGTTTAACAAAGACACTAATATAAAAGGTTACTTTTATATAATGTTACAATATTAACAATTATATTATATTATATTATATTATATTATATTATTCATTCATTCATTTTCTTTTCGGCTTAGTCCCTTTATTAATCTGGGGTCGCCACAGTGGAATGAACCGCCAACTTATCCATCATATGTTTTACGCAGCGGATGCCCTTCCAGCTGCAACCCATCACTGGGATACATCCATACACACTCATTCACTACGGACAATTTAGCTTACCCAATTCACCTATAGCGTATGTCTTTGGACTGGTGGGGGAAACCAGAGCACCCGAAGGAAACCCACGCAAACACAGGGAGAACATGCAAACTCCACACAGAAATGCCAACTGACCCAGCCGGGGCTCGAACCAGCGACCTTCTTGCTGTGAGGCGATTGTGCTACCCACTGCGCCACCGTGCTGCCCTATAATATATTATATTATATTATATGCGCTATAGAATTGAATAAGCTAAATTGTCCATAGTGTATGTGAGTGTGTGCAAGAGTGTGTGGGTGTTTCCCAGTGATGGATTGCAGCTGGAAGGGCATCCGCTGCGTAAAACGTGCTGGATAAGTTGGCGGTTCATTCCGCTGTGGCGACCCCTGATTAATAAATGAATGAATATATTATATTATATTATATTATATTATATTATATTATATTATATTA
>CAIGQV010018106.1:7133452-7150682 GCA_903798115.1 Danio jaintianensis | reverse complement strand
TAGGCGCAGAAGGCCCCTACTAGCCCATATCTATCAGCTGATAACCACTGATAATGCCCATTCAATCGAGTGATAACATTCAAAGCGTGTGGTTTATGACGCATTGCATCAGTATATTGAGATTTTGTGCCTGCCCTGTGTATATATTAGGATGTCCCCTCTGCTGTCACATTAATAAAGATTTATGAGTTGCATAACGCCATCTCCTAACTACACACGACTCGACAAGATTCCAGCAACAAGCAATTTGGCTGTCTGCACCAAACGTGACATGACACAACATGGTGTGAACATGGTGTGAACATGGTGTTCAAAATCATATCGGTAGCATTTAACACTGAATACATGATCTGTACCTGACGTGATAAATGTCGTACTTTATGGTGTTGTTTTGATCATCACAGATTACACACACTAATTAAACACCACTCATACACTCTCCCATTGCTGAGTCTTGCTAGTGTTGCTACAATTCTAAGTGTTTTCCTTGTTTTTGCGTTAGTTTATTGTGTAGTAATAGTTTATCGTGTTTTGATTCTTTGCCGCCTGCCTTGACATTTTTGACTGTTTACACTCTTGGATTCACTCTATTATTGTATATGCTGGTTTTCGACCCCTGCCTGTCTGACCATTCTCCTAATAAAACTGCATTTGGAATCAACACCTGTCTTCATGTCTCTCATCCATTTGCAGTTTCTAAAATAGAAATTTGCATGTTGCTGTCGCAGATGGTTAGGACAAAAACTAGATTTGTACTCCTGCTGATTTCTTCCAAATTTAAAATAAAAAATGTTGACTTTGTTTTGCAAAAAATAACTAAAATATGGTAACTTTTCACACATGTTCATGTTTGACAGCACAATACCAATATTTAAACTTTAAAAACAGTTAAGAACTCATTTTTTGGTGAATAAAAGCATTGTCATTCTGATCAATTATCATTTTGTGGGTAATTTGCTTCTAAATGTCAATATTTTTATTTGATATTTGTAATAAATGTGTTCAGACTCTTAACATTTTACTCAAACATACACCTAATAAATCCAGTAATCAGAGAAACAAAATTGTCAAGTGGTCTCCTATTTCTTTCCACAGCTGTATAATTGAACAAGACAAGTTGTTTATTCATACAATACCTGTCTGATCATGCACTGCAGTAATCCTCGCATGAGCTTGACCACGCTCTACAGGACGAGGAGAGACGAGAGAACAGGAGAGAGAAAGAGAGAAATTAGCCTTGACCGTGACCTTATCCTCTCCATCTGCTACGACCATGAAAGAAACATGAGCCAAATGATGTGCCCTCTGGCATTTTACATGCTCTCCCAGACACAAATACTAATGAGCAGAAAATATTCAATGTCTGGGACGCTGTCAGACTTGATCTCCAATGCCCTGCGACAAAATCATGGTGTTTTTGTTTGTGTCTCTCAGCTCACTATGTATGCACAAACCGACCTGCTCCAGTTCATAGGCTTTGGCTTTGTCTTCATCTCTGTCTGCGTTCTTCCTGTAGGCCAAACTCAGAGCCCACACTGACAAGATGCAGTACACGTTGTCTCGAACCCAGGCGTGAGGTAACTTCTCATCTCCTGGGAGTAAACCTGTCACCGGATCCTGAACAAATGTCATAAGAAACTATATATGTCAATATCTTGAGGACCTATCAAGCTTATAAGCAATATTTATGTTACAGTTTAAAGTGGACAATACAATTCTAAACTTACACCACAAAAAATGCTTTCCTTACTTAGATGTTTTGTCAGCAAATATAAAAAAATTCTTAAATCAAGAAGCATTTTCTAGACAAGCAAAAATACTGTCGTTTTAAGGAAAAACTCGACAAGACAGCATTTTTTTCTTGTCTAAAAAAATGCTCCTTGTTTTAAGAATTTTTTTATATTTGGACTAGAAACAAGAAAAACTCTTAAGTAAGAAAAGCATTTGTTGCACTGTATAACACTGAAATGTTTTCTTTCTTGAAGTCTTTCCTTTCTACTTTACATCTTTCCTTACACTTTACTTTCTTGATCACAAATGATAACTAAAAAATAACTAATCAGTTCCACAATATATTCTGAAATGCTTAAAAAATGTCATTTTATCATAAACATCTTAAACACTTAATTTGAGCACTTTATTTAAAACGTTGTCTGTTATACATGTTCTACATACTTACCATAGTAATAACAATTAATTATGCATAATTACATGCAATAAACCAACCTAACCTACATTTTACATTCGACATCCTAATTACATGTAATTAATTAATATAACTCAAATATAAATGGCAATATAAAATAAAGGGCACCTTAAAATAGTGTAACCGGATGTGCTTATGTTTAGTGACTATAAAACATTACTTAAATAAAATGACATTTAACTTTTATGACTATTTCTTAAAACACTAATGTGCATTTAGTTAAAAAGTACACTTTTAATAATAACCCATTAAACATTTAAAGTAATTTAAATTCAAGCATTTTTTATTTTAAATTTGTTTTGTTTTATTTTTTTTTAAAGTGCTTTAAAGACATACATTTATTATTGTGCTGACACAATACAAAATATACAAAATAAAGCATGTGTAACATATTGCATTTGATAGTAACACTATAATTTAATATAATATAACAATTAACGGCGACACGGTGGCTCAGTGGTTAGCACTGTCACCTCACAGCAAGAAGTTCGCTGGTTCGAGTCACAGCTGGGTCAGCTGGCATTTCTGTGTGGAGTTTGCATGTTCTCTCCATGTTGGCGTGGGTTTCCTCCGGGTGCTCCGGTTTCCCCCACAGTCCAAAGACATGCGGTAAAGGTGAATTGAATAAACTAAATTGTCAGTAGTGTATGTGTGAATGTGAGAGTGTATGGATGTTTCCTAGTACTGGGTTGCAGCTGGAAGGGCATCCGCTGTGTAAAACATATGCTGGATAAGTTGGCGGTTCATTCCGCTGTGGCGACCCCTGATGAATAAAGGGACTAAGCCGAAGGAAAATGAATGAATGAATAACAATTAACTGTAATTTGTTATTCAATATTACTTTAAAATCAACTTTAAATCTACATAACTGCAGCTTCAGATTCTGTGCATGACTTACAACTAAAAGTTCACTGAAATAAAAGAACATAAATCATATAGAAAAAGTGTTTACCATAAATGCTGTCAGTATTCGACAAAACACTTTAACCATATTCAATTCCACAAAAAAATAATAATAATATAGCAATTTATAGTCAATTCTACAGTTTTTTTGAACCAGACAATAGTATAGTACTCTGATCTTTTGTGGTAATTGTAGTTGCTATGATGCAACAAACATAACATAAACAAATGCCCAAATAGTGTAGATTTCTTAAATATAGGATACACTGTAAGGAACGTCCGTAATTTTAACAGTAAAAGTTTGTACAGTCTACAGTGAAAAACCTGTTAAATGATTAACAGTTAATTTCTGTACAAAATACGGAAAATAACTGTAACAGATCTAACCTTTGTTTTTGGGAAAGTAAGCAGTGTCTGAAATCTCACCATACACTCTCATTCACTAGTCCCTAAATCAGTTGATTAGTTTAGTCCACTAGAAAGAGTAAATGACCACAAATGAGTAAATTCAGACACTGATGAACACCTGCTGTTAACAAGCACAATCACCAAAGGAAAGAACAAGAAATAAAACTATACAGCCACAGCCTCACACCAAACCAACTGAATTAAAACAGAGGATTAAACAACTCCACAAACAGCATTACCAGCTTCACTGATTACAGTCTGACTTCATTTCTGTAAAAATATTTAATAATTAAGAGAGGTTTATATGTTTTATTGAAAATCTTTCATTTGACCTCACCATTGTGGAGATCAGAGGCTGCTTTAGTTGGGCTCTTGATCCGTTACTCTTTTAATTTAATGTTTCTCTTATTGTTATAACTGTGTTTCTGAAACTCATCAGTTATGATAAGAATAGCAATGAGGAGCTTTATGTACTTAACTGTTACAGATATCATTTCTAGTATTTCTGAGCAAAGTTATAAAAAAATGCAATTATTTTGTCTTTTTCATGTGATGTTATTTGGGACGATACCGCAGCTTCCCATAAATGGTAAACAAACAATTGAGGAAATAACAAAAACTCCTATTTAATAATTAGAATTTCATGCACAAAACCATGAGAGCTCCAGCAATATTTATAAGACACACAGACATCAAGAATCAGGATATGAACCTCAACCATGGTTGCTAAAAAGAAAAAAAATCTGCATAAGTCATTGATGCCGCAATGCATGCTGGGTGCCAGCATAGTACAAAACTCCCAGCATGCATTGCAGCGTGAATAAATTATGCAGCTTAAAGTTATTACTATTTCTTTCTTTGCCTTTATTTTATGTTGTTCTGGGGGGGTAATATTTCAGTAGATTGCTTAGTATTGTTCTGGGTTGATTTTTATTTTATTTTTATTTTTTGATTGTCACCAATGTTGAGATTCAAAGACTAATTGTTGATGTCTGTGTGTTTTTAATTTCTGCCGTAGATCAAACATTTTCAATGTGTATTTAGGCCTGTTAAACAGTCTTTAATTGTTGAAGCTCCAATGGTATTATGTATGTACATTATTAATTCCTCACACATAACTAACCATATGTTTAATGAGTACACAAGCAGGTGAGGGTGGTCCTGATGTCATAGTTAATCTCATCAGACTTATTCTTAGATTTTCTTTTGGCTTTTAATGCTGTACAAATAATGTGGTTAACACAATTAATTACAGCAACCAAATTAAAATTAGTGTTAAAAGAAGAAGTTGAAGAGCCCAACTAAAGCAGACTCTGACCTCCATCATGGTGATTTCAAATGAACAACAAAAATGTCATTAAGAGCTTTTGTTCATGTGACAGAAATAAAGTCAAAGGTCAGTAATAAGTGAAGCTTTTTTATTGTGTAATTTATTTTTATTTAGAGTTTTATTTTCAGTTGATTTCATCTTTGGTTTTGGCTGTAATTATTATTATTTGGTCTTGTTTTTCTTTACTTTGGTGATTCTGCTTGTTAACAGTTGTTCATCAATCATTATCAATCTTCCTTTAATTAGACAATTATCTCATTAACGTCATCACTGCCTTAGTGTTCAACCCTCTGTAGTGAGGACACTAGTGAGGATTTTGCTCTGGGATTTAAGGGGTTAAATGTGTTTGATGAAAAATTCACACTGTGGAATGTATTTTTAACGGAAATATTCCGTAAATTGAAATTCCGAACGTAAAATGTTAAAAACAGTAGATTACTGGCAACCACAGCTGCCGGTATTTTTCCGTAAAATCAAGAAAAAAAACTGCAAAATACTGTAAAACCTTTTTTGTGTCACCATTGTGCAGGATAGTAGCATCTGTGTTCAAGTCTAAGATGAACAAAGAGCATCTGATGTTATGCTGCATCTTCTTTTGTTTAAATGTAACTGTGTAGTTACTGATGCAGTGAAAATCAGCAGTTTGCTGATTGCAATCGCATGAACACGTTAATGCATTTAATGACTTTACGTTTTTGTGAACAAAGCTACATTTTTGTGAACTGAACATTGTATCAGTTAATTAAATACGGTTATTTTCCGTAAATTTAAACAGTTCTATAAAACTTCCGTATTTTTTACAGAAAATTCCTGACAACCACAGCTGCCGGTATTTTTCCCTAAATTTTACGGATTTTTTTTAACAGTGTATTTTACACTACAATAAAACACCACGGTTTACTTTACTAAAAAACTAAAGAATACTCCAGTTTTTAATATACTAGTGTACTTTAGTTTTATACTAAAATAACATTCATATCCTGTATACTGTTTATCAGATCATCGTTGTTACCGTAATACTACAGTACTCTGTAGGATTGATTAACAAAGATTTGTAAACAATATTATACAGCATGTAATACAAGATTATAGTGTGATTCAAAAACAATAAAGTATTTACAACAAATTACTTTAATATATTAAATTAAAAGTCTATTGCCAACTGTAAATGTACACAATTGCAGCTTCATTGCGTGCAACATTTCAGATTTATAACTAATTACAAACATATTCAAATACAAGAAATTGCAACAAAAAAAAGTTTAATTTAACTTATTATTATTCTTAGCACTCATCTAAGAACCAACTTTATTAGACAAAAATGTTTAAAGCAAATTTAAGCTTTGCTGTCAGAGGAAAAAAAAATTCTTATTTATATTAAATAATATTATCTTTTATAAAAAAAAATTTTTAAAAGAGCTTTTTAAGCATACTTTTTCACCAGAGTTGTTACTCTGCAGTTTCAGTAGATGTCAGCACAGCAAACAGGCTAGTGTGTGTGTGTGCGTGCGTGCGTGCGTGTGTGCGTGTGCGTGTGCGCGCGCGTGTGTAAATAAGCATAGCTGAAAGTGGGATGTTTCTGCTCACCTGCTGACAGAGGATCGTCTGTTGTAAAGTTCTGGCATAGTTGTCGAGTTTGACTCCAGAATTACTGCGACTTCTCATTGTGCTTCAGTTTAGCTCCAGAGTCTCACCAGGCGGTGCGTCTTTACTCCTGGCGAATCAGGTGTCAAGTACATGTGAAGTGGGCAAATGTCAAAGCCTTGAGGACAAGTTGTACCGCTGTATCTGTTACATTATTAGATGGTGTAACTGGTGTTAAGGCGCACTCGGGATTATAGTGGTTAACATCCATGATTGCAATTTATTAGTTGCTAAGGAATAATTGATGACAGACCGAAATAACTGAAATCATTCCGCGTAGTGATATGAAACTGTAATGAGGTCAAAACCTGCCTGGAACTAGCTTACTTTAACTGCGTTTATCTGAAAATAACTGCACAGCTTAGCACCTTCAGAAGTAATTTCGCTGCTCTTAAGGCTTCCATAAAAGAGACCAATAAAAAATTTAATAATCTTTAATGATTTTTTAAAATCCATTTCCATGAACATCAGGTCAAAACCGCTGTATTTCCAAACGATTTACCAACAAGAAATTAAAAATAAAATAATACAAGTTATAGATTTTTACTAGAAGTTTCTTCTGAAGGTTACAAACTTGACACTCCATTATCAGATCCATTATTAGATGGTTTTTTATCTGCTGTTTTTTGTGTTGTGTTTATTTGTTATTGAGAGGAAAGGGTTCAAACAACTGGACTTTTAACATTCAAAACCTAGAAACATCCAGAAACATTCAAAAATATTATTTAAATAGTGGATGTTAGCAAAACATTTTCAGGAAGTATTTTTGAAATCAACATTTTAGACTTAATATTATATTATATATTATATCACATTATGCTATACATATTGATATAGCTAATTGTATAAATACATAGAAAGGCTTTTCTTACACATAAATTATTAATTTTATTAGATTTTACATTTGGGTATATATTTAGATCCTCTAAAATTCTTCCTGTGGGTTTAGATTTATTTATTTCTATATATATTTATTTATTTGTTTGCTTGCTTGTTTGTAAGTTCAATGATTGCAGGTTTTGCGTTATGATTATAACCAAAGTTTTGAAAGGGAATACATGGAAAGCATTATATAATTAAAAAAACTAACTAACACAACCAACAACACAAACATTTAGCAAATTTTATTCAGTTAAATTTATTATTTTTTTCTCTGATGCAGTTTTAATTTCTCTCGCCCTTATTTTGTTTTTAAACCTTTTAAGATTCAAATCATGCCCATGGCTTTTTTATGTGTTCACATTAATTAATTCATTCATTCATTTTCCTTCGGCTTAGTCCCTTTATTCATCAGGGGTCGCCACAGGGGAATTAACCGCCAACTTATCCAGCATATGTTTTACGCAGCGGATGCCCTTCCAGCTCCAACCCAGTACTGGGAAACATCCATACACACTCATTCACACACATACACTACGGCCAATTTAGCTTATTCAGTTCACCTTTAATGCATGTCTTTGGACTGTGGGGGAAACCGGAGCTCCTGGAGGAAACCCACGTGGGAGAACATGCAAACTCCAACACAGAAATGCCAACTGGCCCAGCCGGGACTCGAACCAGCGGCCTTCTTGCTGTGAGGCAACAATGCTAACCACTGAGCCACCGTGTCACCCTCTCACATTAATTAATGGGACAAAACACAAATTAGTATCATATCATCCCATTCCGAAATAGCCAAAAATGTCAAATTTCAAAAGGAAGAATATTTTTGTTCAAAAGGTAAGTATACTCTAAGGAAATTTAAATGTGAAAAGTTTTTCAATTTAATAAGGTTATTATGATAAAAAAGCTTAATGTTAATGCTTCTAACAATATCTATGTTCACTTGCAAACGAACACACCCAAAAACAGCACGAAATAAAAAAAATGAACTCATACATCACAGAAGCAGGTATTTTTAGCCTTTTATTTGACAGACCTAAACTTTGCTCTTTTGTGTCAGAACATCTGAGTACATGTGGAGGTCACAGTACAATGACATCGGGTCTGTTACAGTACATTCTTGTGCAAATACTCCTCTCGCTAGCATGAGAACACAGAGGGCCTTCAGGGGCTGTTCTGAGAACACAGGGAAAGATGCGTGTGGCTGGGCACGTTCTCATATAGACTGATTCTGTGTTCCTCATACCTTATCAAATACAGTACTTTATATCAAATATCACTATTAGTTTAAACATAGATGTTCAAATGGAAAGTTTAAGCTCAGCGAGTAATTATAAAAGATAATAAACAATCCTTAATAATGCATTGCACAATTTAGTACACCAGATTAATGCTATATGCTTTAAGAAGAGACACTGCAGGCAAAAACACACTTCTGACACTTTTTTTTTTCAATCTAATGGAAAGAAAAGATCCAAATTTTAAGTGCTTCTTTTATAGCACTTTATTAAGTTGTGTCTGTAGATTTCAGTTTTGTGAAAACAAATGAGTTTGTTTCCATTCATCTCAATTTTAGCACACCAAACTTTACAAATCATCTGTTTTTGGAAGGTTTTCACAGGGGAGTTATGTCAAATATTTAATTTATCATTTTATTTTCTGGTTGCAGTATTTTCTGAATTCATTCATTCATTCATTCATTTTCTTTTCGGCTTAGTCCCTTTATTAATCTGGGGTCGCCACAGCGGGACGAACCGCCTATTTTCTGAATTATGCAGTGATAAAAATGACATAATCGCTTCTGTTAAAAACTTTAACTCTAGTGTAAATAAATAAACTAAATGTACATTTTGAACCTGACTTCATCTAACGTTCAGATTTTTGTGCTAGAAATGTATGCAAATTAGGGTGTATTTAAATAAATAATGCCTCATTTGCATATTTAAAAAGAACATCTTAGAAAAGTGGTAATGCAATTTTTTTTTGCACTTCTCAGTGTAATCAGTAAACTTATGGACATATAAATATTAGTACTTAAAAAAAAACATATTAACCTGCAGTGTCTTGCCTTAAGCCAAATGCAAGCCTTAAAGCGATAGAAACCAGAAATGAAAATTCTGTCATCATGTTTCTAATCTTTGAGTTGTTTTTTATTCTGTTGAACATAAAAGAAGAATCCTGCAATAAACAGCCATCAACTTCCATAGTATTTTTTTTGTTCTTACTATGGATGTCAATTGCTGCTGTTTTCTTCTGGACATTCTTCAAAATATCTTGTTTTGTGTTCAACAGAAGAAAGAAATCAAAGTTTAGAAATAGTTGAGTAAGTAAATTTTCATTTTGGGTGAACTATCTCTTTAAGACTTTCAGATTTAACATCATGTTATAATAATATTATCAAACAAACAAACAACAAATATAGTGAAACCCATGTAACTTTTCAAGTCAGACCTTTAACAGTTAAAAAATTAAAGTGCTTGCAACATAGCCAAATGATATGAACATAAAATAGTACATAAAATAATTAAGTTGACTCATAAATGAATATTTTCCAGGCTTCCGCTCCGCTAGGAATGAACAGCCTCATTAAACGAACACTGACCGTTCCTGAGGGTGGAAAATAAATCAGTTTATTTTAGATATTTTTAGGATGTTAAATGAAATGAGATGGATGTTAGCAGTGAGCAGTGATTTACCTGCATAATCCTGTATTGCACTCGATATTATCGTGACAGTGAGCTCCGTATGGTTTGTATCCCATGATTCGCCACAGAGGAGACATCCGTACTCTGCGGTTCAGGATTTTTGATGACTGAAGGCCGGATTGAACCTCAGGGGTCACGACTGGTACAGAAGACACCTAAAGTATACATTTCTCAGTTAGTACTCACTCAAAAAATTATGTTTGCTGTTTGTTCAAACTACTTATCTAAAATGAGCTGATACAACACAATTATTAGGTTTTTCGGGGGGGAATTTAATTGTTTTAAGTTCAATCCACTGAAATTTGTACAAACTAATAGGTTAACTTAATTCCTTCATGTTGTCTCAACACAAATTGATTGTGTGGAACCCAGATTTTTTTTTTTTTTCAGTGAGTAACATACTACAAATGTTAAAAAAATTATTTTACTTTTTTTTTTTTTTTTACAAATAAACTATGTTAACATTTCAAATTTTATTTAGAATTTATTTGAACATTTTTATTAAATAATTATATTATTTTTTATTAATTCTGTAATATTCTATAATAAGATCTCATATGTTATTATGATAAATAAGCTGAAATGAATAAAAAAATAACAATATATCATGGTATTTTGATAATTAACGTAATAATTATTATTAACATAATAAACGTATTATGAAAATCATTGCTGTATTAGTTAGTTGAAATCAATGTTATATGATTAATAAATGCTTTTAGTATATTTAACTAATCTCAGCAAATTAACCTCACTTTACTTAACCCATAATAATAGAGCATTTATTCATATTTGTTAATAAAAATGAAATTATTTATCATGTCACTTCACAATGCATATATTTTTAGCGTAAAAGCGTAAAATTTTAGAATATGCTGAAATTAGCATTATCTAAAATTAACCATGTAGTACAAGTTACAACTAATTATGGTTAGCTAATGTTAACTGAAACTGTAAAATAATAATTTACTTTATTAATATAGCACGTTGCAGCCTAATTTGACAACATTTTTAATTTATTATTAATATATAATTTTTTTTAAGTAATTTTAATTATAAAATGTGCAACCTATTTCTTAATAATAAAAACATTTTCACTCCTGGTATCACTGGTATTTCTCAAAATAAAAATAACAAGTTAGTTTAAAACTCACCTGATATATCAGAACATGCAAGATTAATATGCAAAATCCAGCTTTTGCCAGGTTAAAGTGCTGCAGATGCATTTTGATGCTGATAATTCCTACAAAAGCGTAGTCTATCAGGGTGTCCGCGGGAGCTCAGCTGAACTTCGCAATGTCTCTGTGTATTTATAAGCGTCACGTCCATCTCTTCTGCTCTCTCACTGTGCTCAAGGTCGAGGCCAAGATAAAATCACGTGATTTGGTCAATGTTTGAGCATTTACATAAGCCAGCGTTAACATTTATACTAGTTTGGGATTGATTGGAGCAAAATTGTACTCTTGCCTTTGGAGATTTACACTAGCATGCTTTTTAAATCACAGTTAGATTGTTTTAATAAATTTGAATAAAAAAATAACTATAAAAGAACTTGCATTAATAAATGCTTTAGAAGTATAAAAATCTTCACAGTGCATGCATATTTTTAATGATTAAACATTTTATTTAACAAGTGTGACCATTTTTACATCATGATTTGATTGTTTTAATAAATAAATATATATATAAATATTTTTAAATAGCTAAAACTATGATAAAAACATTGAGAATTAAGATTAATAAATGCTTTCAAATTGTATTTTAATATAAATTAACATGGATAATGTTAAGAAATTAAACATTGTACATTTTTTACAGCATTTATATTTGTTAATAAAAAATTTGTTAATAAAACTCCAGAATTTATGCATACTGTTATTGTTAGAGTGTCTAAAAATGTGACTAATTGATTTTATGTCATGATTATGGTTTTAATGAAAAAGCATCTAAAAACTAATAAACGCTTAAGAAGCGCTTTAATGGTATAATTAGCCAATATTAATAAGTTAAACCTTACCTTTACTTCACTGCATTTATCAATCTTTGTTAAAATATATATATTTTCATTGATCATGTTACTTCACATTGCATATATATATATTTAATGTCAAAAACATTGTGTTGTTTAGAATATGTTGCTTAAAAATATGAAAATATTGCACAAAATCTGTAAAAAAATGTATTTCAGCAGGGAACTTATAAAAATGCTGAGTAAACATTTTTAACCAGTATGTCTCTGAATCAATAGGTCATCAAGTTCCCTCAGATAACATATGGCCTCATGCTAAAAATATAGCATTCCATTGCATCATCATTTCAACATGAATATAATCAATATATTACATGTATAACATTTTGCCGACAGAATCATGTAACAACTGTTTCTTATTTAGGCTTGTAATTCATAATTTTATTGGTCACACCATTTAAAATGAACCTACTAGTTTTCAAAAACTAGTAAATTAAGTGCAAAATAATAAATAAATAGTATGATGTTCAGTTCAAAAACTCACCAATATACTTGTGGTAAAAAAAACTACAAAATTAGCTCAGACGCATACTTTTGTACACTAAAAAATATATTTTAAAAGTATGGTCATTTGTTGCAGTACTGAAAAACAGTTGTTTACTATCAGTTTACTACTGTCTTGCTTACAGTATACTAAAAAGTATAATATAAAGTATAACAAAAATTCGAACTAATTAAGTCCCAAGTAGTATTGATTTACTGCATTTACAAATTCTTTAGTACCTAGCTAGCATAGCTACTGCATAAATATACATAGGCTACTTTACTCGAGTAGCCTATTTTGTGAGGGTAGCAACGTGACTTAAGATAAACATTGGACCTCTCTTAAACATTATTCATATAAAAATGTAACTCTATTCTCTTTTTTTTATGTTTCTATATGTAGGCCATGTGGGTCAAAGCTAGTAATGACCTGGAAAAGAGCGGTAAAAGTTCAGCATGTGCTCCAGATGACAGAATAGTGTGATCCAGTCACTAAATCTGTGTATGTAGGTACAAAATGGAAAGTTCTCAAAATATTTGTTTTAAATATCACATATTTGTGATGTACACTTATGGTTTCATGTGTAGCAGAAATCTGGCAAAGTCCAAACGGCTCGTGAGTCGTGACAACACAAAGTCCATAGGGTTCAGGACAACGTGAAATCCGTAGCCTAAAGTTCATAACACGACATTGTAGTAACAAAAAATTAACGCACTTTCTGCACCGTTTGCACTGCCACGGTAACACACAACTGCAAAACTAAATGCAAAAACAAAACAGTAAAATACAATAAAAAAAAGAAATAATGAAACGTTAATGATTAGCACTGTCGCCTCAAAGCAAGAAGGTCGCTGGTTCGAGCCCCGGCTGGGTCAGTTGGCATTTCTGTGTGGAGTTTGCATGTTCTCCCCGTGTTCGCATGGGTTTCCTCCGGGTGCTCCGGTTTCCCCCACAGTCCAAAGACATTTAAAAATATATATATATTTCCTATTATATTTTTCTTCTTGAGAAAGTCTTATTTTAGTTTGGCTGGAAAAAAAAAATGTAATAATAATAATAATAATAATAATAATAATAATAATAATAAACTGCTTAAGCCAATATTAGTTAAACCCATAGACTGTAAAATAGGTTAAGCCTTTAAACTGCATTTAAACTCACTAGTATCTTGCAAAATAGTTCAATATAGTTTACTGGGATTATGGCAAAAACAAAAAATAAATAGTTATTAATTTAGATTTAGACTAGATCTTAATAAAGGTTTGATAATTTGTTGTCACTCATTCATCAGTAGTCACACACTTGAGCCAGTAGATGGAGGAAACCCGCCATTAGACCAAAGAAGAAGAACCTGAACTCGTATGGCGGAGGTTGTAGAGAAACAAAAACATTAGCCTACGTATTGTAGCAAATAACTTAATCTTTACATTACATTAGTTATAGGCTGAAGCCAAATCTGGAGCTAATCTAACAACAAAAAAAACCTTAGGATAACGGTCCAAAAATAAGTACACCCTGTTTGTATGTTAGGGAAAAATATTAAACAAACTTTTTTTTAATTAAGAAAAAACAAAAGAAACAAAGATATATAAAATTTAGTTGAAATTTTGTAGTATTTCACTTTAATTTAAATGCTTTATCTATCTATTTCTAAATATGTTTGGTGATTAAAATATTAGTTTAATAAATATATCTGTTTAATAAATCTGTTTGTTCCAATGCACCAAATTATATTACTGAGAAATGGATAAAAATATTCATTTTTAAAATGAGGTGTACACATTTATGCCGAGCACTATATAAAAACATATTACCTACAAATACATTTTTGAGCCATTTATTTATTTTAGGCCAGACAACTTTATAAGAAAATACGTGATACAATTTATTATGAAGATTTTACAAAATTACCACATAATATCTAAAGCATGTAAAGCAATTAAGAAGTAAAAATGTTTTAAACATATTGGGAAACCTCTTCTTGACTGCCACTGTAACAAAAATCACAGCTATAGACCTATTAAATATTTGTATGGTTTACATTATTTGATGCAGTTGTGTATTAGATGTATTACTGTTTCTCTAAATTTTAAATAAGGGTTACTTTTATTACTATACTTTCACATTCTGCACTTTAATTTATTTAATTTACTTAAAATATATTTGGTATGTAAATTTTACTGTGGCAAATATATTAAGCATATATTTAATATATTATCCAGAAATATATTTAATCAGAATCAGAAAGAGCTTTATTGCGAGGTATGTTCACACATACGAGGAATTTGTTTTCGTGACAGAGCTTCTACAGTGGAACAGAATTACAGAGACAGGACAAAAAACAGATAATAAATATTTTTTTTTAAATAAAAGTAAATAGTGAATGCAAATTTACACATTGACAAGTGTATGTACAGGTATATTACTATATACAACGTTATATGGCAGCTGTTATGTGCAAATTGGCATGTAAAGTATGTTGTTAAATAAATAAGTGTATATGTGTATAAAAAGTAGTGATGTTTGTTCCATAATAACTATCATCAAGTGTTCATGAGATGGATTGCCTGAGGGAAGAAACTGTTTCTGTGTCGGGCTGTTCTGGTGCACAGTGCTCTGTAGCGTCGACCAGAAGGTAAAAGTTCAAAGAGGCAATGTGCTGGGTGTGAGGGGTCCAGAGTGATTTTGGCAGCCCTTCTGCTTGCTCTGGATAAGTACAGTTCTTGGAAAGTAGGGAGGATTGTAACAGTGATTCGCTCAGCAGTCCGAACTATTCGACATAGTCTTCGGAGGTCGGATTTGGTAGCTGAGCTAAACCAGACAGTTATTGAAGTGCAGAGGACTGATTCAATGATGGAAGTGTAGAACTGTTTCAGCAGCTCCTTTAGAAGGTTGAACTTCCTCAGCTGACGAAGGAAGTACAACCTCTGTTGAGCTTTTTTGACAATGGAGTCAATGTGAGTGTCCCACTTCAGATCCTAAGAGATGGTGGTGCCCAGAAGTGCAGTCATTCGTGTACAGGGAGAAGAGCACAGGGGAGAGGACACACCCCTGGGGGGCGCCAGTGCTGATTGTGCGGGTACTGGATGAGAATTTTCCCAGCTTCACCAGCTGCTGCCTGTCCGTTAGGAAGCTATTGATCCACTGACAGACAGAGTTGGGCATTGAGAGCTGAGTTAATTTGGGCAGAAGTTTTGAAAAGATAACTTTCAAGAAGATAAACTGCAAGTGAGCTTTTAATAGATACGACGATGTATTAATTATTATTTGCATAACCACAGTTTTACTACAAATATCTTGGTTAAACTATTGGTTGTTTGGAGTAGCAAAACAATGGTTAATTTCTGGTTACCATGGTTTAACTACAAAAAAAAGAAGAAGATTTGCAGTACAATCATGGTTCATTTTCATATTGGTGATGAATTTGTGTAATTGTGCAACTTGTTTCAGTAAAGAACATGCAGAAAAGTTTAGCATACTTCTGCATATTTTTTTGTATTTATTATGTATTATGCATATTCAAAATAATTAAAATAAGTATATAATGTCTAATTACAATTAATTTATAAAATGTATTGAAATTTTTATTAAATCAAATGCAATTAGCTTAAATTAAAGTTGTTTTTGACCTACTTAAGAGTAAATAACTGTGCATGGAAATGAACCTGCTTTGTAAAGGTTGTTGTTAACTTTTTTATATTAGCCTAATGTTTTATTAATTAATTAACATATTAATTTACAATTTTAGTATTTTATTGGTAACATTATAATACTTTGATTAATATTTAATTTATATTATTATGGGCTCAATAATAGGTTATGTATCTAAGGAGAGAGAAAAAAAGACATCGTTAATCGAATGCTGAAGTCCATGTTTCGGCAATAGGCTATGCATGTCTTTCAGCGATTGCACGTCATTGGCATCGGCTTTTGAGTCACACAGGATAGCAAACAAGGTAAATGTTTACTTCTTTTGCTTTACTGTTGGCACATTCAGTGTTTGTCATGTTAACGTTATAAATACGCTCAGTAAGAGTTTAGTTTGATGCCATTAAGCCGCGGTTCTGAAGGTTATGAAATTACAGCTGGTTAGCAAACAAACAGGCTATCTGTCCTGCTAACCAGTCCCATGACTATTTATGTGAATTTGTCATAGCTCCTCATTGCTGACGGTTTGAATCCTGTTCTATGAGGAGTGTTTGTGTGATATTTTGGAAGTTACGCCATTTTTGCTGGCAGTTGCTTATTTCTAGTGCAAGCTAATTGGCTAAGCTAAAATAACCTACATTTGAAGTTTGCTGATGTCATTTACTTTGCTGCTTGTCTCAGCTGGATTTAGTGTACGTAAAAGTAAATATGAAGAGGAGAAAGATGCTTATTTATTAGTTAAAAGTACAACAGTGACTAAAAACAATGCTAAGATAAAAAATAAGAAGTGTGTATAATTGGGTTAACTAATATTTGTAAACATTTTTAAATTGGCTTCAATTTTAAGTGTTTGTTTGATTATCATAATGCAGCCCCTACCTGTAAATTATAATAATAATAATTCAATAAAAACACACACGCACGCACGCACGCACGCACGCACGCACACACACACACACACACACACACACACACACACACACACACACAC
>CAIGQV010018106.1:7120395-7133442 GCA_903798115.1 Danio jaintianensis | reverse complement strand
ACACACACACACACACACACACACACACACACACACACACACACACAACGGTCATAGAGTTAAGAATGGCAGGTTTTATATCAACACTAGCTAAATATTGAATGCTTGCATGTAAATATGAGGTAAATTAGAAACTTTAGAAAGGCAGAACTTCGACAATACTTGAGAGCATTATTCTGTTTGTAATGTATAAATATCTAGTTTTATGTTAATATTTGTGAACATCATAAAAACCATTATCAACCACTTATCTGTTTCCATTTAGTGGTATTCCCCATCTGCTGTGTGTTTATTTGTTTGATTGTTTATCCTGTTTAACCTCCTGCCTACTACATAAAGTAATAAGCAGTAGTGAAGGTCAAAGTTTTGCAAATAACATGTTCACTTTTTACCTGAGTTATTAGGTCTAGTATTTATAAACATAAATATGGTAAAAACAAGAAACTGCAAAGGCAACTGCTAAACAACACCTAAAAACTATATTCGGTTTTGAAAAATAAGAACGCTGTAAAAGGTATTTATGTATTTACATTAATTTTTGTTTATGTCCGTGTTTTGTTTGTTTATCCATCTTAGTTTTAGTTTTACAAAAACGAAACCAACATAAACCAACTCATATTAGCATTAGCAATTCATTCTTTACTTTAATTTAATGCATACTACAACAACTATATATCCTGCATTCATAGTTCATCTCCTTTTAATGGCTTGTAAACCAGAGTATGTAATATTGAATTTAAAAAGTCATGATGGAAATCACACCAAGTTTATTGTTCACTTTAGAGGTGCCTGGTAAACATTAATAGCTGGGCGGGCTCTGACAAGCTTTAACTTAAGTGCTGTCTCTTAATCTCAGGTCAAAGGACATTTCCATGTCCTCCGCAGTCTGGAGGAAAGATGGACAACACGGGCTACTGCGGCGAGAGCTTCAATAGCCTGCAGAGCGGAACCAGCGATGAGGACCTGGTGGAGATCGCAGGAGCCACGCTCGACTTCTCCAGCACAGACGACGTGCCTCCTCTGGACCGCGACTATGGCTCAGGTGAGAGCCAGAGCTACCTGTGCTAGTGCTGTCATGGTACTGGAGCTTCTGACTTCCAGATGATACTTCATATGAGTTTCTGCAATATCATGGAATATCAAAAGATTTATTCCAGACAATGAAAGTCAGGGAATTTAGTATATTTTCTGTATATAATAAGTTTTGGAATATAAGAACTTTTGTTTCCCATTTTACATTTCTTCCCATTTCTCAATTTATTTTTTCTATACTGTGTTTTTTATCATGTTGTTTCACGTGTTTTGCCTATTGTTATAGTTAGGCTATATTTCATGGTTGTTTTATTTTATTTTCCCAAATAGGGGAAGGAAAAACTGCCACATAAAATACTGTATGTGGCAGCTTTTTTGTCTGTTCAGTGCTCAGCTAGTCCATCCAGGATTTTGCATGGAAATTTTTCCATTTCTATGGCTTAAATTGACAATATTAGGCAATATTTGGGGCATTTCTTGTGTTATTTTGCTAGGAAATATATGCACAAGTTTACACATCATAGTTCTTCATTACTTTACTTTTTTGACCTCAAGAATCATTGGTCTTTGCCGTTTATGTATAGGGAGAACATGAGTTTGCGCACATCTAGGAAAATCTTAAAGGCAGGTACTCGATTAAGCCAAAGATAATAAAAAAAGTTTTTAAAAAATCGACACACTGCCACTTTAGCTCTCAAAAGACAAATTTAATTGCACAACGTTTCAAGCTACAAGGTCTTCATCAGGTCACGAACTGATGACCTGATGAAGACTTGAACTTTCAACTTGTAGGTTGAAACGTGGTCCAATTAAATTTGTCTTTTGAGAGCTAAAGTGGCAGTGTGTCTGTTTTTATTTTTTTACTTTTTGTATATTTTATATATAGGGAACACCGATAGAAACAAAGAGAGAAAGTGTTTATCTCTTAACCATATAAAGCATGCTGCATCAAATTTAATAAATGAACGACTCTAAATGATCAAATTTTAAGCAGTCCATACAATGAATGTAGCCTTGTTCAAATGGACTTGGGTTGAATGTGCCTTGTGATTGCCACATGACAATGATGTTCAAAGCAGGTCAGAAACCTGAGGAGAAGTTCAGTGTCAAGTTCAGCTGTGCCATGCCTATGACTACTCAAGGTATCGCACACCGGATGAGCACTTTCTATATGTGAATATAATGGTATTTAATATAAAACAATGTAGATGGCGTGGTAGGGATTTGAGTGGGAAATCTGCAGCAATTAGAAAAATGGCAAGCTCCTTTAAAATGTTGCATTATTTTCTTGATTTTGCGCAGAGGGACTGCTCAACACAACAGCTGCTTTTTTTATATTCATTATAGGTTATGGAAATTTTGCTTTTTAGTCAGGGAATTTGACATTTGGCTTAGAGTGAGAACCCTGTTAAAAAAACTATACTCAATACCACAGGGAAATATACATGTCTTCATTTCTTCATTTGCCAGAGAGATGATTCTCAACTTTACATACTGTTAGGCTTCTGACTGTAAATTAAACTCAAAAAACCAAAAAAATAAAATCTGAGTACAATTCATCGCTCATTCATTGTCAAGGATCTGGGGTTTCTTTTGGATAACAGCCTAAAGCTGAATAAACAAATCAATTCTGTTGTCATTTCCAGTTTTTATCACCTTCATAGACTAGACAAATTTAAACTATGTAGAAATCGTATTGAGATTGTACTCATGCTTTTACATCATCACCATCAAAGCTGTATTAGAGGCAGCCTGTTTAGTCTATTCATAGTTTTTCCACAAAAGAAGATAGATTGAAACATTTTGGAAACATGTAATTGTTGACTTCCATAGTATTTGCTTTTCCGGCTATGGAAGTCACAGATTTTTAACATTTGAGGTTTAGTAAATAGTAAATACATGTTCAATTATCTGCTATTTTGAACTATCCCTTTAAAAGCTCAAGCATGGCTCAGTGTAGAGGTGTTTTTTACTACTGTTTCAATCAGGCTATATGTTCAGATCTTCACACGCTCTGCCGCAACTTTCACAGACCTAGCAGAGAAATATTCAAAATAATAATAAAAAAGCTGCTTAATAAATGATTCCATGAAGTTTTGTAATAAATTTTGCAATTCTGTTTAGTTTTAGTATTAGAGAAAAATACTGTCAACTGACATAGAGAAAAAAATCATTCACATTTATCACTTCCAGATAAACTGGCTCCAAATAACAAAATGGAATTTGGTGTGCTAGGAGAAGCCATTCTGGGTCTTTTTTCTTATAAATTACTTCAGAAGATACTTGAGAAGATAAAGATGAAACGCAATGAATGCAGTCATAACTGTGTTTTAAGGCATTTTAGAATGACCAAAACAACATTTGGGATGTTCAATGTGGTTGTTCTGCTTGTTTGTCCTGCAATGTCACCCCGTTGCCCTCCAGTTCCGACAGAAAAGCAGTTTTCCATTGTGCTTTATAAATTGGCTATGTGCACCTGTTAAAACAAAATCACATGCCTTTTTTGATGCACATGCTGGAATTTATTTGGTAAATATGTTTCCATTGTAGTTTTTACACATTTTTTTTCTTTTAGAATAAAAAGTTTATCCTACTCAGTTGTGTGGATAAGTTTTTTTTTTGTACATTTGCTTTTTAAAATATGCGCGTCTTGATGTTTCCATTAGGAATTTTTTATTAGATGCAAAGTGTGCATAAAAATAGGTTGATGGACATATGGCTACTAATGGATGAATCAGCATTTTTGAAGAATCACTTGAACAAATTAAGTGACAAAAACATTTGTAATGGTAGCTTGTTACCATCTGTTGGCATAACAATGTAATTGCTACATTTTTTATCATAAATATTAGTGTTTCTATTCAAACTCACTCACTTTATTTTGGCTTATTCCCTGCTTTATTATGGGTCGCCACAGTGTAATTAAATGGCAATTATCTGGCTAAGTTGTCTGTATCATTTAAAGTCTTTCAGTATTGACACATATTTAAATATTGATATTTTTGACAACAATAACCGGTACCTGCGTTGGATTTAAATAGACACGAGACAAAGGGGATCAGAAATGGCCCCAGTGGTGATGGTGACAATATAAGTGAACACCCAGTTTTATCCTCCTTCATTGTTGTTTCTCATTTTTATTGTCATTCACAAGATTCCCATCGTTTTTTGTACCAATCTCTCATCATTTGATATAGGTTTGGGGGCAAACGTGTAACGTATAGGTCTCTGGCGTTTGTGTGTCTGTGACAAAATAGTGGTGAGAATTGGCTGAAGTCACCACTCTGCTATTTGCCGTCTCCCTCACAGAAATCCTTTTATCAATAGGATCAAAGTGTCCCCTCCAGTTATTTCTATTGTAACCAGTTTCATATTTTGACTGGTGTCAGGTTTTCACATGCATCTGTTTCCCTTGAACTTCCTCAGCATTTGATATCAGACTGTTGTGTGGTTAGGTACTTCCACGCTGAGAAAATGACTCATTTTCTTCTTAAAAACACATTTGTTTTTTTGCAAGATTTCTTTTCTCTCTTAAAAACAACACCTTTGTTGTATGTTTATATGTAGTTAATAGAAAATTAAGCTTGTTTTTTGGAAGGTTGATAATTATTAACCAAAAGCTAGTTTTATTGCCGTGTTTTCTGTTGTGTGAGTTTATTTCCTGTTCTTGGTACTAGTAAAGTCTGATTAAAGTCATGTGAAGAACTGTGAACGCTGGAACAGGAATGTGAAGTGACAACCTTTACCCCTTTTCGTCTGGGGGAATATATTCATGATAACAGTGTAACGTGTAATGTTTATTATTTAATGGTATTTAATTTGGTAGGGCTGCATGATTTGTAGAAAAAAAAATCTAATTTCAATATTTATCTGGTCAAAATTGCGATTTAAAATGTGATTTGCTACATGTTTGATGATTAACAGCACCATAGAAAGACCAGGCATAATCACAAAGTTCGCTACACTATGCTACTGTTTATTTAAAACCTCTTAAACATTGTTGCCATTTTTTCCAATAAAGTTGTTAGTTGTCATGACAAATGAAGAAAATAACTACAGTATTTTAAATTCAATTAAATGATATAAAATCTTATATATCAAGATGTATAAAACCTATACATAATAGATTGCGTTACATTTTTCACATTGTTCAGGATAATGTGCTTAAAAGCTGTCAGAACTTTCAAAAACTATATGCTTGTTACCATATTTGATAGAGCATCGAAATAATTGCAGCTTTTGCAGTTTGAAAATCACTATTTCGGTTTAAAAACAATTAATCATGCAGGCCTATAATTTGGTTGTATATGTATTATTACAGCAACAGTGCTTTTGATCTGTTTGTTGGGTACAAAAAGAAACACAAAAGAAAACAAAATGTATATTTTTGTACCTAACAAACAAATCAAAGTTACTATAATAATAGTAATAATAATAAATAATAATGATTTATTGTTATTTATTTATTATTGGTAGAAAAAATGTATAACAACAACAGAAAAAATAATAATAAAGCAATTCCTTTTGATCTGGTACAAAGATCATCTCAAACATGGGCTCAGAAAATGCAATAATGCATTATGTTTGTGCCAAATAGGTGTATGTGACTTTTTGTGTTGCCACTTTGGAAATGAAACCAAATTTTCCAAATACAAAGTGCAAAAATTAGGCGAGCTAGCATCCATTTATTTAGCTGTTTTAGTTCAGACCAGGCAAGTTATAATACCCCTAGTTTTCTTTTTAAAAAATTCTATCAACCCCAAACTTTTCAGTGCTAGCTTTTTTCAGTGTGTATTTTTGCACCCCTGAAATTCGCAATGAGCCCAGTGGCCTCCAACCTCTGTAAATGAAAGAAGTTTGGAACCACCAAGACTCTTCTTGGACTGGACCACCCAGCCAAACTGAGCGATCGAGGGGAGAAGGGCATCTGACATTAGTTTCTAATTCAGTGAAAACATGTTTAAAATCAAGTGTAAATACAGCTCTTTAGGCCCCACTGGTCTTCATGGTGATCCTCTCACTGGAATAAAGGCCTTCTGTGATCATTTGGTATTTCACCTGAGGTCTTTAACTGTCACAGCTGGTTATTTAGGAATACTTTTGACCTTCATGCACAATATATCTGTTTTATCTGTGCAGGTGGTTCTTATGGAGCTGGAGAGGGCCCCAATGGCATTCCTAAACTGATGGATCTGCTTGATGAGCCGGTGCCTGGAGTCGGCACATATGAAGACTTCAACACTATTGATTGGGTCCGCGAGAAGTCTAAAGACCGGGATCGCCATCGAGAGGTGACTTTTTTTTTTTTTTTTTTCAATTTATTATTGAATATTGTACAATTCCAATTACGAAAATGGGACATTTTGTTAAAACGCACTGTAATTTATACATTTTCTTTAACATTTATTTCATTGACAAAAGAAAGTACAAAAAAGTTTTCCAATGTTTTCACTTTACAAATAAATTCACTTAGTCCTTGATTTATCAGGGGTTGCCATGGCAGAATGAACCGACAATTACTGTATGTCTTTTACTGGTGGATACCCTTTCAGCTGCATACCAGCACCGAAAGTGCACTAACTCATAAACTCCTAGTGATGGAAAACACCCATACACTGTCTCATTTACACACACTCCTACACTATGGCCAATTTAGTTTATTCTTTTTGCCACATGCCTTTGGACTGTGGTGGAAATATGAACACTTAGAGAAAACCCAAACAGAAACAGAACATGCAAATTCCACAGTTCACCTAAAAACATACATTTACTCACTATTTACTCACAGTGTTTATGAGTTTGTTTCTGCTGTTAAACAGTAAAGAAGATATTTTGAAGAAAGCTGAAAACCTGTAAGCACAGACCTGAAAAATGGTTACAAAGTTACAGATTTCCAACATTCTTCAAAGTATCTTATTCAGAAAAAAAGAAATTTATAAAGGTTTAAAACAAGTGGGCAAATGATGACAGAATTTTCAATTTTGAGTAAACTTTATATTAATTTATATAAATTTATATCCCTTTAATATCATAACATAAAGTGTCAAATCAAATGTAAATAGCTCATTAAAGTTAAAAGTACCAACTCCATTAAGTAACCACTTTTTCTATAGACGCAGATTAGATGGCCAAAATTATCATCTAATAGACCCTTTTCACATTTCCGGGTTTCTCAGTAGCGGAAGTCGTCATAGTTGGGTAAACTTAGAGCGCAGTAAATGGGAAAATACAACCAATATTTTTTTACAATTCTATTTTCTCAAATAATAAAGAAAAACTCAACGATAATGTAATCAAGACTTTCAGAAAAAGGAAAAAAATTGTGTGAGATAATGGCAGCAAGAAAAGAGAACAACATCAAATTTATTGTCCCGCCCATAGACAGTGTGTTAGAAACACCTTGCATAAGCGGTAATTAGTTTTTTGTAATTTGATGCTAAGATGATACAATACATACATAAATAAATATACATAAATGTACATACTTTTAAAAATAAAATCTAAAATTCCAGAACTTTCTAGGATTTAAGATGGTGATGACCATTAAACGCATGATAACAGTCTTATGAAAAGGGTCCATAGAGCTTTGCAAAACAAATAAACAGGAAGCAGTTTATGTGGTGTAAATCCCAACAGGAAAACACACTTGAGCATGTCTTCAATGCTCCTCAACCTTCTCTTTAAATTCTAGATCGCCATCAAGAGTAAAGAGTCGACCTGGGCTCTGCTAAAGAGAATCAGTGATGCTTTCTCCGGCTGGCTCCTCATGCTGCTCGTCGGACTGATGTCAGGTCAGTTCATCTCAATAATATCAAAAGAAGTAATCACAAAACCAAGAATTCCCTTATATCGCCAGACACTTTCATAGCATGTGCTGTTTTTATTGGATTCCAGGTGCTCTGGCGGGTGGGATCGACATCTCTGCCCACTGGATGACGGATCTGAAGGAGGGAGTGTGTCTGAACGGCTTCTGGTTTAACCATGAGCACTGCTGCTGGAACTCCAATGAGACCACCTTCCAGGAAAGGGACAAATGCCCCAAATGGAAAAGCTGGGCAGAACTCATTGTGGGCACCAATAGCGGCCCTTTTGCCTACATAATGAATTACCTGATGTACGTATCCTGGGCCCTGCTTTTCTCTTTCCTGGCTGTGTCTTTAGTCAGGGCCTTTGCTCCGTATGCTTGTGGCTCTGGAATACCTGAGGTAAGCCGAAGACATTTTGTAGTGGGTTGCACACAACTATAGTATATCGAGTTTAAAAGACATATTGTTTTATTTTTGTGAGAGGCAGTACCATTTAAATCGAAAAGCTATAATTCGGTTCGAGCACATCTGAAAAATGGCTGCTGCAGGAATAGTACATAATGCAATTTGTCCTGAACATGAGTCATGTTTTTTTTAAGGGCTTTAAAATATAGTTGAACATATCGTTTGAATTAAACGTCTGCTGCTCTGACAGATACATGTGCTGCTGACAGACATTCTCCATGCACTGTGTTGGAGATGTGGAGTGTAGAACTTACATTTCACAGGTGTATTCACCATCTGTAAATGATAGAAAGCTATGAAAATATTTCCAGCTGCATGCTAGTTTTCATAACTTCGTAAACTAGCAAGTCGCTAATGCGAATTCAGGATCAAATTGATGAAAACTAGTTTTAACATACAGTGCAAAAGAGTTAGGAGAAAACCTTGATTTAATCTAGATTAAAGCCTAATCCTTGTTGGTGCAACCCACCCTTAGTGTCTGTATAATATTTAATCTTGCATTCGATTGCTGTATAATGGATTCGAGGCCAGAGTTGGAATGTCCTGCTTGACTCTCTAGATCAAGACCATCCTGAGTGGCTTTATCATTAGGGGATACCTGGGCAAATGGACTCTCATGATTAAAACCATCACACTGGTGCTGGCTGTGTCATCGGGACTCAGTCTGGGCAAAGAAGGGCCTCTGGTTCATGTGGCCTGCTGCTGTGGCAACATCTTATGCCATCTCTTCACCAAATACCGCAGGAACGAGGCAAAAAGACGAGAGGTAGGAGGACTATGCTGTTATCATATAACACATATGTTATTACTAGTGCTGGGCAAAAATGAATAGCGATTAATCGCATCCAAAACAAACATCTGTTTTGACGTAATTTAAGTGTGTGTACTGTGTATATTTATTATGTATGTTTTGTTTTACACATACATAATAAATAATATATATAATAGGCATATATTATGTCAATATAAACTTTTATTTTGGATGCGATTAATCACTATTAATCTTTGCCCAGCACTAGTTATTACACTTAAAAGCTGCCATTAAAATTCTATTAACAGTCAGTATAAATCGAAATACAGCAAGCATAATATTTTACAGCATTTTTAAATCCTTCTACGGCATCTGCCAAGTCCAGTAATTTCTGCTTCTTATTTGTAAGAATTATTATGATTTTGTAAAAAATAAATGAAATTTAGGCATTTCTTAAGATTTGGATCCTCTGAACGTATACTGTGCACTGTAGTAACGTTTGATGTCAGCAACATTGTTTAAATACTTCAAATCAGTGAAGTGATGAATTCAACTGTTCAAAATTCAATCTTTCTAATACATGCTGTGCTTTTAAACTATATTAATCAAAGAATCCTGAAAAACATGTTTAGTTTAAACAAAAAGCAGCATTGATTTCTACATTGATAAAAATATAAACATTTCTTGAAGAGCTAATCAGCATGATTTCTGAAGGATCATATGAAGTCTAACGATTCAGCTTTGATCCCAAAAATTAAATGGTTTAAAATATAATGAAATAAAAACACTTATTTTAAATTGTAAAAGCTTTTCATAGCATTACCATTTTTTATGTTTTTCATCTGATTGTTGCAGATCTCACATTTGTTTCTCTCTAAAAATACGGCGGCTCTGAGGGGCATTTGTTGTGTTACATTTTTGAGGCTTGCCACTAAGGACATTCTGAATGCCTGCCTTCGTGGTTTAATGTTTTAAACATACCCATTGTGAGAATGTTTTTATTGACATCACGAAGCGGAGACCAAACATAAGATTCACGTTATGTTTTTATATTTGAGGACTGTGTTGATCTCAGCTTTTTCTGTGATAAGCTTGATCTAATGTTTCACTTTTGTTTTTCTTCTTTTTGCATTTTCATTAGGTATTGTCTGCCGCAGCAGCTGTTGGTGTGTCTGTAGCTTTTGGAGCACCGATTGGTGGAGTTCTCTTCAGTCTGGAAGAGGCAAGCACAAGTTTGCATATTGTCAATGTTGTATAGCGTCCATTTTAATGACTAGAATTAATTGAATGCACTATTTGTCAAGAAAAAATGATTCATGCTATATAACAATGATACAGTGGAGATCATTTTATAAACTTGTTGTATCTTCATTGTTCAAATTTCAAAGGAATTTTACTTTTGGATATACAGTACCTTGCTAGTAGAACAATGTTTCACAAAATAACCAAGTCACTTCAACAAAAACCCTTTTTAATGGAAAAAAGCAGTGACCAAAATAAGAGACATGCAATGATTGCAGAACAAAGAAAATCTACAACAAAAACTGCTGTCAAGAGTGAAAAGTAAATGCTTTGAATGACTACAGAACATCTGCTGTCACTGGACATCACTAGCAGAAGCACATCTCTGAAGAGAATTTATTGAAGATGGGAAGCACTAGCTTGGGGTCGTTGTTCTTGTTACTTTACCAACTTCCCAAATTTTCCAACTTCCCAAACTTACAGACCTTGTTGTTTCTCTATGCAGACCTTCAGAGGTATAACAACTTTCTATACAACTTAAACCATGACCATTGATACAGCAACATACACAATTATACCGCAACTTAAACAATAACTATTATCTGTCTCAGATAGAAAACATTTATCCCTTCTTGGAAAGGAAGGATTTGCAAAAATGGTTCCTTTCAGATCCAGCAATGTGGTTGCATGACACTGTCAGAGTTGGCCACCGAGTGATCACCACTGGCATGAATGATATTTGCCTAGTCCAAATCCACAGTTAGAATTGTGTCTTTAAAGATTGTATAATTTATGTTATAAAACCACACACAAATAATAAGCAAGGTTGCATACATTGTTGCACTGTGAATGGCATGTATTAAGTACAAAGAATTTGGTTAAAAGAAATTGATACGATTTTTTTTCTATTTCGTCCTGTTTGTAAAATGGTATTACCTTTGATCAGTGAAGATCCTCTCTTTCGTTGTGTTTTCAAGACACATGGAAAAACCAGTTTGGTAAGTTTGAGGCTGGTAACAACAGGGCAAATGCTGATGAGGTTAGTCTGTGATGCTGATATTGTCCTTTCTCTGTGATTTTAAGGCATAAAAAGCAGTTTTACAAGTCATGGTCAGTGACCTTTCGCTTATTTGCTCTAAATGGGACAGAAAAGTTAACCGGTTCATTCAGTGATCATCAGAAGTGAAATCCTCATTCCTGATCCCAACAACTGATAAGCTTAAAGAAGCATCAAAGCAGATCCTGCGTTTAACGTATCACTTCCAACCCTCATGTCCAAGGCGGCATCTTAAATAAGAGCATGTTCATGTTCAAACAAAAACTTTATTCCAATTTCAAGTGAGATTTTAAATTTCCACAGTGGTTGAGATCCCGTTTTAGCATTGATCATAACCCTCACCGTATCTGTCTCTGCTGTGATCTTGATCAGCTTTTCTCCAGTCTCTTTCACAGTTCACTGACTGTAGTTTCATAGCCATAACATTTTCACCAAGGATTTTTACCAAGTTTGTTTCAGCAGAGACTGATGAAAAAAAATATGGTTTAGTCGTGCAAACCAACAATACAGCAGTTGCTGCTGCTGACTATTTAAATTTAGCAGGTTTGGTGTCACGTGTCACAAATCCAGTGATGCCGGGAGTGACTATTCTATCTGACCAATCTGTGATCAGCAGTGTGTATGTGTCACGTTTTGGTAATGCTACGGCTTGCTTGGAACCTCAAGAACCAGTTACTACTAAGTATGAAACCCCAAAATAGAGTGGTACAGAACCATACCATGCAGGGGAAATGCATCTTTATAATGTAATCAACTGTTTTATACTGTCAACACTTACACTGTATAATACACTTATTTACATAGATAATGTACATAATGACTTTCTCTTTTTTTTCTTGTAGGTGAGTTATTACTTCCCCCTGAAGACTCTGTGGCGCTCATTTTTTGCTGCACTGGTGGCAGCCTTCACCCTTCGCTCCATCAACCCGTTTGGTAACAGCAGGCTGGTGCTCTTCTATGTGGAGTTTCACTCCCCCTGGCATTTGCTGGAGCTCATACCATTCATCCTGCTGGGTATTTTCGGGGGGATCTGGGGTGCATTCTTCATCCGGGCCAACATTTGGTGGTGTCGGCGACGTAAGACCACTCGTCTGGGCCACTACCCTGTCCTGGAGGTGCTGGTTGTGACAGCTGTCACGGCTGTGTTGGCGTTTCCCAACAGCTACACGCGTATGAGCACCAGTGAGCTGATCTCAGAGCTGTTTAATGACTGCGGCCTGCTGGATTCCTCACAGCTCTGCAACTACTCCAATGTGAGCGTTACCAAGAGTAGCAGCAATGCTCTGCCAGACAGACCCGCGGGACCTGATGTCTATACCGCCATGTGGCAGCTCTCGCTCGCACTCATCTTCAAGATGCTCATCACTGTGGTGACCTTCGGCATGAAGGTACAAGCATTGACAGCCCTTTATATTCAATCCATCTTTTACTCTGTCCTTTCATCCAATCTACTTTTCTTTTGTTCTCTCAAACCTTCTTCCTTTCTGTTTTAGTCTTTTATAATCTATCCATCCTTTATCTCATCCACCCATTTTTTTCCTACCTTTTTTCCATTTATCATTTTACCCCCTTCAGCATCATCAGTCTGTCTTCCTTGCTTTGTTTCTTCCTTAAATTTTTGCGTCCATGCTTTCTTGCATCCGTTTCTTTCTTTCTTTCTTTCTTTCTTTCTTTCTTTCTTTCTTTCTTTCTTT
>CAIGQV010018106.1:7108492-7119635 GCA_903798115.1 Danio jaintianensis | reverse complement strand
TTTTCTTCCTTTCTTCCATCTAGTCTTTCTTCCTTTCTTTCATCTAGCCTTTTTTCCTTTCTTTTATCTAGCCTTTCTTCATTTCTTTCTTCTAGTCTTTCTTCCTTTCTTTCATCTAGCCTTTTCTTCCTTCCTTCCATCTAGTCTTTCTTTCTTCCTTTCTTTCATCTAGCCTTTTTTCCATCTAGACTTTCTTCCATCGTTCTTTAGTCCATCAACATTCTAAGCTTCCTTTGTTTGTTCCTTCCATTAATTTGTTCATCCATCCATTTCACATGCATCCATTTCTATTAATTTTAGTTCTTCCATTCCTATTTCTTTCATATATCCTCCATTCCTTCTTTATTCATTCATTCACCCTATCTTTTCCCCCACACTTTCATCATCCATCATTAAAGGTCTTGACAGTTTGATTTTCTTCTTTGATAGTTTAATGTTTACGTAAGGCTTTGCCTGTACTGTTGTGTTCTCTGTGCTCCCCCAGTTGCCCTCTGGTCTCTTCATTCCCAGTATGGCAGTGGGAGCAATCGCAGGCAGGCTGCTTGGTGTGGGCATGGAACAGTTGGCATATTACCACCACGACTGGGTGATCTTCAGAGGCTGGTGCTCACCTGGAGCAGACTGCATCACCCCTGGCCTCTATGCAATGGTGGGCGCTACTGCCTGCTTAGGTAAGAGTTTAGACTGTTTTCTGACTATTGGTGGCTTGTTCAGATATTTTTCTTTAATCCAATCTTGTGTTTCTTTTATAGGCGGTGTGACACGTATGACCGTCTCGCTGGTGGTCATCATGTTTGAACTAACAGGTGGTCTGGAATATATTGTGCCTCTTATGGCTGCAACCATGACTAGTAAATGGGTGGCAGATGCTTTGGGTCGAGAGGGCATCTACGAGGCTCACATTCGACTCAACGGTTACCCCTTCCTGGAGTCGAAGGAGGAATTTAGCCACAAAACGCTAGCCATGGATGTGATGCGACCCCGCCGGAGCGACCCGCCACTGTCTGTGATTACGCAGGATGGCATGAATGTGGAGGAAGTGGAGTCGCTCATTGCTGAAACATCATACAGTGGTTTTCCTGTGGTGGTCTCGCATGAGTCTCAAAGACTTGTGGGTTTTGTGCAGCGCAGGGATCTGGTCATCTCTATTGGTAAGAAATTACTTTAAAGGGTTAGTTCACCCAAAATTGACATTGTCGTGATTTACTCATCCTTCACTTATCACAAACCTGCTTGAGTTTTATTTCTGGTTTACACAAAAGAAGATATTTAAAAAAATGTTGGAAACTTGTAAACATTGTTGGAAAAACAAATACTATGCAAGTTTTTTTTTTGTTTTGTTTTTTACATTTTCCAATATATTTTTTTGTGTTCAACAGAAAAAGAAAACTTTTTTAAAGGTATTGAATCATTTTTGGTTGAGTATTTTATTCTTGGGTGAACTATTCCTTTAAGTGAATTAAAAAAATGTGTTTTCGGACTTGTGTGTTTGCCTTGTTCAGAGACAGGGAATTAAAAGGATAGTTCACCCAAAAATTATAATTTGCTGTAAATTGACTCGCACTCACCCTAAGTTGTAGGTGACCCTTTTTCTACAACGGAACATTAAAGAACATTTTTTAAGATTTAAGAAATGCAGTCAATGATTACTGGAAGTTTGAGAGAGAAAAAAATATACAGACAAAACAAAATTAATAACCATAGTTCCTGCTGATACATTGAGGTCTTAAGCAAGAGGATTGGTTTGTACAAGAAACTGATCATGGGCTTCAAAATTATTACCTTAAATACACCTCTATATACCTCTGCAAACAGTCTTGTCACATGATAATATGTTTCAAAAGCTGTCAATAGGGGTTTTTTACATATACGTTTCTGCCATTTTATACAATTTTGATAAATAATACAACACATGAGTTTTCTCCATTGCAAACAAACAGCATCAGCTCATGACCTTAAATCAATATGCGTCAAGAAGCTTATGCTCCAGACTGTTATGATCACACTCAGGTGGATTAAATGTAATAATGGTTACTGATCACTTCATTTCATAAGACCTCAATGTATCATCAGAAGCCACAAATATTATTTCTATATTGCCTGTGTGTGTTTGTTTTAGCTGTCAAAGTGCTGATAGTCATTGAATTGCATTTTTACCAAGGACCATAGTTTCAGGTAGAAATCTTTATTGTTCATTTAAAAATAATACCCTATGTATACAGGTAGTATTAACTTGGGCTTCAGTTTTATGGTTTTGGACTCACTACCTGGTTCACATGTTGTTTTTTCACTTGCTACAGAGTGTATCATATTTTGATGTTCAGATATAGAGAGTTCCTTACATAATTTCTAAATGAAGCAGCCATTTTGAATGAATCATTTGAATCACTTTACATCTTGGACTGTACTAGTGTACTAGTACTAGTCTACAACAGGTCTAAACCAACCAAGCTACCAACACAAAAACACTCTCAAAAAATAATTGAATTATCACATTGACATGACATTTATTGTCAAAACTCTGAGATGTTTTAATATTCTCTTCTTTTCTGGTAGATAATGCTCGCCAGCGTCAGGAAGGTGTCGTTAGCGCCTCCCGAATCTTCTTCACGGAGTACACACCACCACAGCCACCCAACAGCCCTCCGCCATTGAAGCTCCGCGGCATCATGGATCTCAGCCCATTCACTGTTACAGACCACACCGCCATGGACATCGTGGTGGACATCTTCCGCAAGCTGGGCCTGCGCCAATGTCTCGTCACTCACAACGGGTAAAAACATCGTTCGTTTAGCTTAGTCTGAGTGTGCCCATTGTTTACTTGGACATCAGAAATCTAATTATTTAAAAAACTTAAAATCCATAGTATAATTAGTCTTAAAATGTCTTAAATCTTAATTTCAAAGGTCTTCAAACTGACCCTGTAAAGAAGATTTTGTTTCTACTTTGAAATCTACTTAAAATCTCTTTATCTATTTGTCACCCAGAACAAAATAGGTGGAGCCTATAAAAATACACGCTCACTGGGATTTTGCTTACGTAAGCAACGTTCGCTGGGATTTTACTTACACAAGCAGAGTTCGCAGGGATTTTGCTTTATAATGGCTTATGACCGCTGTGTCAACCCGTACATTAGCAGATATGATCAGCCAATTGATCAGCCCGGGACTGGAATTGGATGATTTTTGGCATGACTGGTGAATGGATAGACATCTGGCCAATTTCAGCCAGTCCGTTTTGTCACAGCAGCAGCGCAATATACAATAAAGAGTGTTAAGGATGGTAATTGTTTGTGTTGCGTGCTATTTGGTCTTAAATTTTATTCTTTGTGGTATTAAAAAGGTCTTAAAAAGTCTTAAATAGAACTCTTAGGAATCTGCAGATACCCTATCAAAGTCATTCTCTTTTGTTTGCTATCAAAAAGATTACTGCCGTGTGCATGTCGTAAATGAATAAATATAATAATACTGGAATGTTGTTGTCCATGTAATCATTAATTATGTGACTAAATTAGCAATATTTCACATAATCTTAATTTGATTAGTGTTTACTTTGACTATGGATTTCGCTGGATTAAGATGATCAAAAATGTCTGTTTACATATAGTAAGTCATAAATATCGGAATATTGTTGTCCATGTAAATGTAATAAATACTTTACTTCGGTTAAGTGATTTTAAAACAGTAACATTCCATGTCTTAATTTGAATTATTTACTTCAACTATGACTTTAGGCGCATTAAGATGTCACATGTCAGTCCCATTAATATCAGAATATTGTTGTCGATGTAAACGTACTAAATGCTGTACATCAATTATGTGACTAAAATAGCAATATTCCACATCTTAATTTAGTTTTGTTTACTTGACTATGACTTTAGCTGGATTTAGATAATCAAAATAGTCTGTTTACATGTTAATCACATAATATCTTAATATCAGATTATTGTTGTCCATGTAAACATACTCAATATTGTACTTTGATTATGTCACTAAAATAGCTATATTCCACATCTTAATTTCATTTATTTACTTTTGAGTATGGCATTAGCTGGAATTTATTAATCAGAAATCAGATTTAAGTAATATTAATAAGAATATTGTCTTAATCGTGTTAATATCACAGGGTGTCCGCTGGGTATTAAAATGTCTTACATTTCAAAAACGAATTTTAGGCCTTAAAAAGTAAAATTCACTGAAATATTGGGTTGTAAGTCTTAAATCATTTTAAACAGGTCTTAATTTTTCTTTGTCCAAGTAAAGCTACTCGATTGGCCCAACATCCATCCAATCACCAACAATACATCTCAATAAAACCTTATTTTTTATATTTAAGTGTTTTATTGCGAAGAGATATAATTCACAACAGCTGTTAGACATTTTTACAGCAAAATTCCCAAATTAAATTCCCTAATCAGGGAAAGAAAACTAAAAACAATACCAGGCCATTTGAAAAAATCCTTAGTCTTTAACCCTGTATAAGTCTAAAATTTTATTCTTAATGTTCTTAAAAGGGTCTTAAGTCTTAAATTTGACTTGATGAAACCTGCAGAAACCCTGATATCAGAAAATTGTTGTTTGTGTAAACTTACAGACTGATTCCGGTGAGCTTAATATAATAACGTTTCTGTTTCCACGCAGGCGTTTACTGGGCATCATCACCAAAAAGGACATTCTGAAACACATGGCCCAAATGGCCAACCGAGACCCAGACTCTATTCTCTTCAACTGAAGTGCCAGCCAGTTTGAAGGCAGAAAACAGCAGTCTGGCCAAAACGATTTGCACTACAGAACTGTCAGTACTGGATTAGCATCCATTCACACTGTGAAATCTATTTGTAGAGTCTCATTGGTGCAGGTGCTGCAACTGCAGGATGGAGAACCTTCTATGCACTCCAGCAAACCGCTGAGAATGACTGAGTGCAAGCAAGCCTTTTGCAGAAAACATATCAATGCATCAAAACATATCACAATATATACATAACATAACATTTTGTAGCATAAATTCACCCGCCTGGATCGCATCTCTCAAATCCAAAATGCCTCTGGATAAAAAAAGACATCCTTTAGACATTTTTAGTGAAGTATTTCCCAAGAGTCCTCCTTTTGCTTTCCACTACGCCACGGATGTTAAATATAAGTTTTTAAATGTGCATTTCCAGGTGTTTCTTCTTTTTTTTTTTTTACAGTTTGAATGAGCGCTTACAAGTATTCCAGCATCTAAAAGCTCTTGGTATTTATCAGTTTCTGTGTTTCGGTTGAGTCTTAACATTTTTATGAGTCTGATGATTTACAGTTTTCTTATTTTGTTGCGCCTCACTACATTTCCACACTTTTTAAACAGTCCTAATCCGAGCTGTGTAAAAGTGAAAGTTCTGTAAATGTTTTCACGTCACATGCCCTTTTTCAAAATTACAGCCTCGTTTTTCACTACAAATGAAAAGTTTTGAGGGTTGGTACATTTTTTTTTTTTATAAAATAAGTCTCTAATGTTAACCAAGACATATGTAAACAAATCAAAATACAGTAAAAATGTAATATTATTAGATATTTCAATCATAATATATTTTAAAATGTAATATATTCCTGTGATTCAAGGCTGAAGTTACATTATATCAACATTATATCTCCAGTTTTGAGTCACATGATCCTATGGAAATCATTCTAATTTTTAATGAATATAAAGTTTAAAATAACCACATTTATCTGAAATCTTTAGTAAAATCTCTCACTTTTGATCAATTTAATGCATTCTTGTATATAAATTTTTTTTTTAAATGTACCGACCCCAAACTTGTTTTGTATGTAGTGTACGTATGTTTTTAAAACCACTGTTAAAAATCACATAGTGCGTAGATTTATTCCTATGCAAATTAGGTTGGCATTATTTTTGGACAGCATTTATCGCAAAACGGCATTACGTTATACCTTTAGTGCAGATTTCTGAATGGGCTGTAATCACACTCACTGGTTAGCCTTTCATTTACATTTTCTGAAGCTTGACTAAATGGTACGCAGGTTTTCTCCATGAACAAATGCTGCTTGTATGCGTTGCCTCTACCATTTATATCCCTATCACTTGCATGTCCAAATGTAACCCGAGCATGCATTATGTAGTCATGTGTAATTTCATTATATTCATACCAGCCCAAATGTTTAAAGCCTGCATCAACCTCTTTGAATAAGTTAACACTACGTTTATTGATTCGCCTAAATGAACGCTAAGATCATTTTCGAGAGGGCTTGAAACTCCTCTGATGGCTCACTGGTGTGGTTGGTTTTCAGTTCTCGGCTAGTTCTCACAGTATTTCCATTTCTAATCAAAAATAAAGGGCCACTTTATTAAGAACAACTTATAGCGTTATGTACTAATAATTGATGAAAAATATGTAACGGTCTGTCCGCAATCATTCGTTGGGTTCTTTGTAGTCATGGTTTAAATTGTGTGTGTGTGTATGTGTGTGTGTTTTTTTAACGTCAGCATTATCCGTTAGTGTTAAATATGAATGTCACATTATCATTGTAATTTATTCATAAGCACTACATAAAATATAATGTAACATCCTCTTCAGTGTTTTTCCTCATTGTGAGCTTTATCTATAAAATTAATTTCACTGGATCAGAATTGAGACTATAATGTTATCAGGATATGATCGTGTCCTAGACATTTAAGACTGGAGGAAATTAAATTAGGCATTTTTTTAAGAGTATGAGTCAAATAAAGTCTCATGCTTAATCCTAGCCCACGTAATGTTGTCTCCAGGTTATTTGCTAGCCTTTTTCTTCAGACATCAGTGAATGACACAAGGTTGACTCATAAGAAAATATGGGTGACTTAGTGCTTCCCAACAAACCAAAACCAATTTCCTTTAATTAACTTGAGACTTGTGGTCCAGGAGCGTCGCACGGCTCCATGGGGTCTTTATACTCTCGGGGAAAAAATTATTCAAACAAACAAACGTTGTCACTGGGTGATTTAAAATGCATTTTCAAATGTGTATGAGGGCTTGTTCACACACATTTCCAAATTATCTTGTTATTTTAGTCTTAAAGAGAAGGTAGTTGATTTTGTGCTGGTTTACTTATCATTCACACTATCATTTTAATATCAACTAAAAGAATGCTTTTCTTATGTATATTTTGTGACAAATCTTACCAAACATCAGTCAGAACGTCAAACAAACGTCAGACACCCTCGATTTCCGGTTAGTCTTTTTTTATAGAAAACAGCGAAACACCAAAGAAATTTTATTATGTTGTGTGTTTTATTAGACTGCACAGAGCAGCTTTATAACAGAACCCTAAGATGTATTTAGTATGATAAAACAGAAGAACTGGAAGGGGTCGACTGTGGCATAATAAAAGCTCTGCTGTTTTCATGCCACATTGCGCTCATTCTTTCATTATATCTAATTTCGTATCGAACCATAATAATAAGATTTGAACACTTTAGCTCATCTGTGAACATGATTTCTGCAGGAGTCGTGGATGTAATGAAGACCACAACTCCCATGATTCCACACTCAGTCACTGCGTTATCAAACTACACCTTTGTTTGTTGTGAATACACGCCCTCTAGTGGCGAAAATTACATATTGTGCCTTTAAATGTGTAAAGGATTCAAAACAGAGCCAGGAATTCTTCCAACACACAAACACAAATGTACTGTTTTTGTTTTGTAGCATTACCTGCAGAGTTTGAACACAACCGCACATACTACATCCACAATATGTACACTTACGTGCCCCTTTTCTGTTACATTAAAAGGTTGCTCATTTTGTTTTGATGGCCTCTTAAAAAGGTGTACATCCACTCGAGGACCAAAAACACTTTAAATATCTCATAATGTATATTGAGGCTTCAAGTCTTTTCTTACGGTGTCTGTAAAAGTTCATTTAAGGACTCAGTCTCTCGAAGCTACTCCTTTTCGATAGTTTCCTCTGCTCTGATTGGTCAAATCAGTCTGTTGTCATTGGTCTACTGCTTTCAGTGCATACTGGAAACCGAACACCATTTATCATATCTAAATTTCAGCTCCACAGGCTTCTTCAGTAATTATCAACACAATGATACAAGTAGCAACCATGGGATCAGTTTGTCATATAAATTCAAGCCAGAATCCTCATCTTCACTTGTACATCCAGAGTGAATGTACCAGGAAGTAAATATTGTTTGTCGGCAGCCAATAAAGACCATAGTCTGCAATTGTGTAAATCTATTATAAACTTTGACATTTGTGCAGTAAAGATGTGCTCTGATTAGAATTTCAGCATGTGAAATTTGGACTGATAGAGCTGAGAAAAGAGCCAGGCAAAAAAACAAAATGGATGTGACCCATAAAATGAGTGATTGCTCCATATTTCTATACAGAGAGGTCACATTTTGATCTTCTAGGTGATGTGAAATGCAGGTCAGAGTTCATTAAACTTGAAATTTAGAATGCAGAGACATGCGAAAGGTATTGCTAGAGCTTGCTTTTCTGGTCTGGTGCATTTACTGTACATGTGTATGAATGGAAGTCAAATGAGGTGAAAAGGCACCTTTAAGCCTGCCATTACTGTTGAGTTATTTTGAGGCATCAGAATCAACAGTACAATCCCAACAACAGAGTTTGTAGAATTTTATCTGAGAGGAAACGATGAACAACAGGAGTATAACTTTTTACATTTATTTTGAGTAGCAGCTTGCCCAGAGTTAGGTGCATTTGTTGAAGTCAAAAGTCTTTATTTTGAGGGAACTATTCTGGTTCATTATGCGGTTAAATACAGAACATCATTGTCCCCATTTTTAGGTCTTCTTTGTTAGAAACAGCATAAAAACAAAAGCTTGCGACATGCCCGTTCAGAGATAGTCCGCTCTTCTGAATCTGTCTATCATACATTCAGCATATGAAGGTCAAACCGTTGCCTCTAACCACAAAAGTATTGTGATTTTCTGAAAAATAAGAGTTGTTTAGCCATTCTAGGGCCGTTTAAAGCCATCTGACTATCCATGCTTTCCTCTCTTCATGGTTCCCACATGGGGCCCTCCGACAGGAACGATTTCCTTTCCCTTGGAATGAGACCACAAGCCCCAAACACGTGTCCCTCAGAGGTCAAACAGGAAGGCCCCGAAGTAGCTGGAGGAGTCCTCTGCGTACACAGCTGTGGGAGATGACACCGAGATGAAGATCTCATCTCCTGCTCGCAGCTCAAACAGGCCTCCCTGGTAGATGGAGTGCAGAGCGTTCTCGCTGTCCGGAGACCAACATTTGGTGCCCACACCCTTCAGGAGCTGAATAGGGCGAGCGTAGGCGGTCTTTTTGTAGACGCACTGCACCACCTGATGGCTGACGGAGCCTGAGTGGTAATCGTCAACTGAGAGGGTCAGATATCGGAAGTAGACCTGAGCATACAGGTAGTAGCGTCCGGCACGAGGAACACGTAGACGGCCATTGGACACGGTCATGTTGTGCAGGTGGGAACCAAAACTCTGGTTCCCCCAGGAACGAACAGGATGGCGACAGGACTGGTGAAGGTCCATCTGAGGAGTTAGGGATGTTGTACCTGGAGGAAAATGCAACACTTTGGTCAGTTCAGTGTTCAGTAGCATTGTTCAGTCTTGTTTGTGAAGCTTCATTTCAGCCCTCCTCCAACACACCTCCAATGATCTTTTTAAATTGAACACTAAGGTTGCGTGTCCACCAAAATGTTTTTGTGCTTTTCCAAAAATGCTCAACTGTAAGTGCGTCTCCAACTGTTGGAGCTTTTAAAAAAATGACAAGTGAGTTTTTCACCAATAGCCTTGTAGTTAGTGCGTCGACATATGGGACAACGGTGCCCACGATGACCTTGATTCAATTCCCAGCTCAAGGTCTTTTGCCGCTTCTTTATCTGTCTCTGCTCGGCACACTTTCCTGTCTACGCTCTCAACTGTCCTCTCCCATTAAAAAAGGTTAAAAGCCTCTAAAAAGTTATAAATAAGTAAATGATGAGCGATTAGCACTTAATGTAAAATGCATGCTCATCGCTAGGGCCAGACAGAATCTGCAGACATTTTTTGCTATTTCTGTGCAGAATTTTGTAAAAAATCTGCGGATTTATGCGGAATGATTTTAGGAGTATCGTAACTAAAAACTTAATATATGAAATAAAAAAATAATACATTTTTAACTTGTATTTAATGTTTACAATGCAAATCCAATTAGATCCACTTATTTGGTAAACAAAGCAAGTCTCTCATATAATATATCTACTAAAAGACAAATATTACTTTATAAACTGTATTGTTAATAAATTATATGAACATTGTCATCTTAATCAATAATATTACTGAAATTAATTTAAAAACTGAATAAATATAAATGTACACACATTTACACAAGTAAATAAATAGACTCGATGGGCTAAAAAACTGCAGATTTCTGCATGCGCAGATTTCGTGTGGACCTACTCATCGCCCACCATGCTGTTGCCATCCTAAAAAAAATATGGCGCTTCAATTGACAACAACTGAAAAAATACACCTGGCTTGTGAAAAAATACTTTGGTGGACACGGACCGTAAGGTGCCATTCACACAAAACACATTTTTTCATTTCAATGCACTACTATTCCTTTGTTTTTCTATGTGAACGTGTTTGACTGTATTATTTTTAAGATGCCGCATCAAGTTAAAAGAATTGTAACTTTTGCACCCAGTTCCGCTCATCAATGTCAATTCCAAAGCATTGGACCAATCAGAAGAACTCCAAGGCGTGGCTAGCTCTGCAAGCTTCTGTTTACAATAGCAAGTTGGTATGACAACTGTTATTTGATTGGTGGAGAGTACATTTTTTCAAAACTATTCCTGACGATGCATCTCACATTTTTAGATTCAGTGATGCATTCTATGTGAAAAAACAATATCTGAGTTTCAGAGTTATTGGCCAATTAATGACAACACAATTGTGTAGAGTAAGACACAACACTTATCACAAGGACACAAAGCTTACTCACCATTTATAGAATTTGCTTCATTTATGACACAAAGCATACTAGCCATCCACAGATAGCACCTCATTTATGACTACGCTTCCTTGACTTTTACCTCATTTATGAGACATTTTCTCAGCATTGATATAATTCTACCTAATTTATGAGACATTTTCTTAACATTGATATAATT
>CAIGQV010018106.1:7097087-7108482 GCA_903798115.1 Danio jaintianensis | reverse complement strand
ATAATTCTACCTAATTTATGAGACATTTTCTTAACATTGATATAATTTTACCTAATTTATGAGACATTTTCTCAACATTGACAGAACTGTACCTTATTTAAGACCATAGTTCTTCACCATTGGAAGATATTTACCTCATCTATGACAACAGCTCTTAAGCGTTAACTGGATTTTTGCCTCATTTATGACAGCGTTAACTGAATTTAACCTCATTTAACCTCATCAACGCTTCATCGGTATTGACCTAATCTATGACCTTATCTATGACACAACAACTTTAATATTCTGAATGATGATGATGATAATACATACTGAACAGTTTACTAGGAATAACAGGCCGGAAACTTTGCAGAACTTCATCTTTGGTGTTCAGAACATTGATATAATATTAAAATTATACACTAATTTCATAATAAAGTATGTTCTAAAGCTATAATATGATCTTTACGCTAAAATGTTTGTTTTAGTTTTCTTGAAACTAGATGTTTGAACATTTTGAGGGATAGATTGAATCTCATGTTTGAGAATGTGGGGAAATCTACTCATGGTTTGTTTGTGACCACGAAACATTTGTTGAACTCATTCTTTTCTTTAGCTGTTTTCGTGTGAGATATCGGTTCAGCAAGGAGTCAAGAAATTTGCTATGCGACTGAATTCCTAATGAATCTGTTTGTTAAGATTGTTTCCAGATTGTTTTTTTGTGCTAACATAAGTAAAGGCCTCTGTAATACACACACCCAAACATGCTGGCACACTCACCCTGCAGTCCGCTGTCTCTGAGAGTAAGATGAGCTGACGGCCGTGGGCTGCCAGTGGTGAGTAATTTTGTCCTTGGTGGGAAAGAAACTCTTTCTGTAAAACATAGAAAAGAACAAAGGTCGTCGATTAAACAGAGATTGTTTTTAAGTGAATACACTAAATTGTCATGAAGATGCAACAAAATAGTTCCGTGCAACAAAGATGCAACAAAACAGCAAGATTTTCTTTAATTGACAAGGAAAACGCTCAAATTCCTGTGGTTTAGTGTTACCTTCAAAGGTGTGTTTGGAGATTATGTTTTCTGTGACCTAAAAGAGAGCAAAACATGAATGTCCTCAGTGTTGTGAGAAAATACAGAAAACAAAAGACATATTTATACTGCCACTTATAAGGAGTTCCTTGAGTGCACACTTCTGATTCTGTTGAATAAAACTGTTACACATCTGAAGCATATCAACATTTTCCACATTTAACTTCATGTGAGAGAGACAGTTCTGGAAGACAGCAGTGGAACAAAAATATCAAAGCCACAGATGATTGGGAACAAGCTCCATCATGTTTGGTTTATTTGGAGTGATTTTTTTCAGCAAGACAGGCCAAATGAAACATTTAATATGTGTCAATCATGAACACTGTATCCTGATATGGTTGTGAGAATTTCTCACAATTAAGCTCTTAAAGGTACAGTACAAGATTTTATAGTTGTATAATAATGATTTACACTATAACCTATAGGTGTGGATGAAATGTTATGTAAAAATCTAGTGGCAACCTCCCAATCTCCCCTGTGAAGCAAATATGGAAGTAACTGAAACTGCAATTCATTGACTGGGCACTTGAGGCTGGCTCCAAAAGGGAATAAATCTCCATTGACTCCCATGTTAAAATGGCCAAATTTACGGCAGAAAAACAGGTTTAGATTCTAGCTACTGAACTTGGCAAATCTGTGCATTTAAAGTAATATTGAGTGTTTCCCCCAAAGAAAATGAAAATGAAGGAAAATAAAACCCAGTATCTCTAGCTCCACCCAAGCCCCACCTCTTTGCCCATTTTTGGTTACACAGGAATAATGCGCTGTCGGTGCAGTGATGCACTGACAAGATGGTGACGGTTGGCCACGCCCACTTGTAGCTTCATTTGAGCTCCTCAGAAACCTATGAGTGACGTCGCTGACACATATTTTTTACAGTCTATAGTAATAACTAATATTTTCAGCTTCTGTAGAAATTAGAACTACACCAAAAAAATAATGTTTTTCTAAACAGATTTTAAAATGCATCGCTATTCTCTCTCGAATCAATTCTAAACTTAGGTTTTAACAGCAGATTGTGCTGTATGCTTTATAAACAGCTGTACCTGGCTTGCATCCAATTGCTTACAAATACCACCTGAACATAAATGAATCATTAATAAAGTGAGGAAAGGTTTAGGTGATTTACAAGACTGTTCATAGCTTCCAAACCCATAGCAGAGCTATGCGCAATATGCACAATATATTCTGCTAGGTTGAGATATTTCTCCCAAAAATGAAAATTGTGCCAGTGTGTGACCAGTTTTTTTTAGTTCTATAGAAAACAAAAGATGATATATAGAAAAATGTTGAAAACCTGTAACCACTGACATTCATAGTAGGAAAAACAAATACTATGAAAGTCAATGGTTACACACGTTTCATACACTCTTCAAAATATCTTCTTTTTTATTCAACAGAACAAAAAAATAAACTCAAACTGGTTTGGAACAAGTCAAGGGTAAGTAAAAGATGGCAGAATTTTCATTTTTGGGTAAACTATCCCTTTTTTAAAAGTATTTGTGCAATTTTTCATCTACACTTGTTTTTTAAACTTACAGCCAGGTACATTTTATTAAAAACTCGAAAATGACAGATATTACAAATAAGTTCTGTATATTACAGAACTTTTAGAATAAAAATTTTAAATGACTTCTAAATCACTTATGAGAGAACAGAAATCTACTGGAAGTAACCTATTTTCCCAAAAAGGCACAGATCAAAGCATTCCTGAATGTTTTCGTGTGTTGAAGGTTTCCAGGGCTTTGTGGTTTCTGCAGCTTCTCCCTCACTTGTCATGTGCAACTCTAGAGGGCTTCTGATGTAATTGCATGTTTAATATGCTTTCATGACTACACATTAGATCTTTGTAAGATAAACTTGCATAAACCTGTGCCTGCTTCCAGGCTGTGCAGAAGGGTTTGAAGCACAAGTCACAATGTTGGATTGCACTTACTGAGCATCTTTTCATGTTTAGAATTTCTTTTACCTTAGAGATGTAGGCTTTGAGTCCTTCTGCTAGTTTAATGCACGGCTCTCCAAAGAGCTGGACTAGATCATCGGGTACATCTTGCTCTTTCTCCATAGCGTTCAGAAGACCAAGACACCTCAGCTCCTCCACCATACCTTGTGTTCGAGCCTGTCGATAACACAATTTTCAAATTAATCACCAATCCACTAAAAATATAAAAATACACATTTTCGCTGTTTACAATAAAAAAACTGGACCGACCAACCCCACCACGCAATGTTGTGTTTAATAGACGTCTAATAGACATCCAAACATAGATGTCTTTGCCAAAATGAGGATAAAAGAGAGCAGTCAGTGAAAATCTAATAGACATCTAACAATAGTCCAAAAATAGTCATCAAAATTCAATTAGTTCGCAAGTCTAGTCATTCATTCCTGTCTATTTGACGACTAGTCTATTGTTGACTATTAAACAGAAAGAAATGCTTGCTGGGATCACATGAAATGAATGGGAGGGACCCAATCACAAATAATGTTATTATATGTTAAATAAATACTATATATCAGCCACAATATTAAACAAACACATACAATGCATCCGGAAAGTATTCATAGTGCTTCACTTTTTCCACATTTTTTTTATGTTACAGCCTTATTCCAAAATGAATTAAATTAAGTTATTTCCTCAAAATTCTACACACAATACCCCATAATGACAATGTTAAAAAAGTTTTTTTTAATTGTTGCAAATTTATTAAAAATAAAAAATCTGAAAAATCACATGTACATAAGTATTCACAACCTTTGCTCAATACTTTGTTGATGCACCTTTGGCAGCAATTACAGCCTCAAGTCTTTTTGAATATGATGAATATCTTTGCAGTACCTCTCAAACTCTTTCAGGTTGGATGGGAAGCGCCGGTGTACAGCCATTTTCAGATCTCTCCAGAGATGTTCAATAGGATTTAGGTCTGGGCTCTGGCTGGGCCAATCAAGGACATTCACCGAGTTGTTGTGAAGCCACTCTATTGATATTTTGGCGGTGTGCTTTGGGTCATTGTCCTGCTGGAAGATGAACCGTCGCCCCAGTCTGAGGTCAAGAGCACGCTGAAGCAGGTTTTCATTCAGGATGTCTCTGTACATTGCTGCATTCATCTTTCCCTCTATCCTGACTAGTCTTCCAGTTCCTGTTGCTGAAAAACATCCCCACAGCATGATGCTGCCACCACCATGTTTCACTGTAGGGATGGTATCAGCCTGGTGATGAACAGTGCCTGGTTTTCTCCAAACGTAATGCCTGGCATTCACTCCAAAGAGTTCAAGTTTAGTCTCATCAGACCAGAGAATTTTGTTTCAGATGCCTTTTGGCAAATTCCAGGCAGGCTGCTATGTGCCCTTTACAAAGGAGTGGCTTCCATCTGGCCACTCTACCATACAGACCTGATTGGTGGATTGTTGCACAGATGGTTGTCCTTCTGTGAGGTTCTCCTCTCTCCACAGAAGAACGCTGGAGCTCAGACAGAGTGACCATCAGGTTATTGATCACCTCCCTGACTAAGGCCCTTCTCCCCCGATCACTCAGCTTAGATGGCCGGCCAGCTCTAGGAAGAGTCCTGGTGGTTCCAAACATCTTCCACTTATGGATGATGCAGGCCACTGTGCTCATTGGAACTTTCAAAGGAGGAAAAAAAATTCTGTAACCTTCCCCAGCCTTGTGTCTCGAGACAATCCTGTCTCAGAGGTCTACAGACAATTCCTATGTCTTCATGCTTGGTTTGTGCTTTGACATGCACTGTCAACCCTGGGACCTTATATAGACAGGTGTATGCCTTTTCAAATCATGTCCAATCAACTGAATTTACCACAGGTGAACTCCAATTAAGCTGCTGAAACATCTCAAGAATGATCAATGGAAACAGAATGTACCTGAGCAGATCAATGGATCAATGGTCTAATTCTGAAAACAAAAATTATGATTATTATTTACTAAAGGTATATTTATTTATTTATATATTTTTTCTTTTCTTTTCTTTTTTCTGATAAATCAAAATGGCAGATTTTTTTTCATGGCAGAAAATAATGTGATAGAGTGCAATCCATTTGTCTTAAGCAAAGAAATCTGATACTAGTTCCAAAGAAGCATGAAACACTTTATCCACCTACTGGCATTTATTGTCATAACATTATTTTGACCTGACGTGGTCACATTGTTTTTTTCTGACCCAAATACATAATAAATTCCCTAATTCACCATTTCACTGAAAAAGTGAAAGGGGGTAAAAATGAACAATATGCATAAATGGATTTTTCTAGTTACTATCATGCTGTGCCCTATAGTCTTCCTATAAGAAAACAGGCCTTTGGGGGCCGAACAAAGAAGTTCCCACAACAGACAGCTATTTAGCCAAAGACCACAAAAATTCTATGATGATAAAGTTTTGAGTTTTATTAATCTCTCTGTCACTAGAAAAACAGACAAAACTAGACTGAACAGGTCTGAAACTTTCTAAGTCTTCTGCGGTTCAGATTTTGGCATGGTTTTCTGTTTTCAGGATCCGGACCCCTTGAGTATTGTGTCTAACTCATGATGCGGACCAAACTGCAAAACCGTTCTCCTCAAAACCACTGACCTTGAGCTCTCATAAAGCAGAGGATTTGAAAGTAATTAACATGCTAATGCAAACTGACAGCATTCCTGTTTTAATCAAAGTATTTATGCTAATCTTTGTTTAACTTTGAGGGGCACTTTCTAGACCATTTTCAGCCTTTTTCTGTAACGTCCTTGAGAAATAATTCATTAATAACATTTTGGAGAAATACAGATATAAATTGTTGTGTTGTTAGTTTTAATTAATACATATGCTTAATTATTAAAATTATACATTGTATTGTTTCCACATCCAATGGGAAAAAGAATCATTAACACTGGACATGTTTTAGTCAAGGGTTAGACAACTTTCCCACGCAGTACAAAAAGAAGGTGTCAGAATACAAAAAACACCATTCAAAAAAGTGTTAGGGGTGTTTGAAAGCATAATACAATCACAATACAAACTTTTGTAAAGAATTTAGCAATACTGTGTGCAAAAATTAACCTGAGTCTTTTTGAGTCACATGTGATTATAACAAAGAACCATGACCTAATGCTAAATTACCAGCATACCAAAATTACAAAGAGAAATAAGGCAATGCTCACACAATGCAAACTTGTAAACCTGATACCAAGATGACTGCAAGTCAGCCTGCGGGGTAGGAAAGAGCTTAAATGCCATTACCATATGATCTCCAGGAGGATTATAGTATAATAAAAAGCTCCAGTTAATGTATTTAAAAGGTTTAACAGGACATACACAGTTTAAACTAATACAGACCTTATAAAATGTCTCATTTATCACTGTTATTTATAATAAAACCAATATTTAAGTGCAAGTGAACAGTTTTACAGAACAGTTTCAACTAATAAAGACAATGTATCACAAATCACTATTATTTATAATTCTAAATCCAATGTTTTTACCTGTGCCACTGACATGTTCAAGTATATGAAGAGTCCGGTGGTCGATGCAACTTGCAGGACAATCACGATAACCACAACCGTCGTCACCCACAACCTGGACGGAACTTCGAGTCGATTTTTGGGCTGCACCATGATGAATGAGCTCGACTCGCTACTCACAGATTGTAAATATTCGGAGTTTCCTTCGGATCCGGCGGCATTCCTGTCAAATGAGTCCAGCGCGCGCTGAGGAGGGGCTGCGGGCTCCACCGTGTCCATCTCTCACACTAACTGACCGAGTCTGATTAAACTACCACCGCACACGAGGAAACCGAAAGAAGCACAGGAGGTTTAATGACGAGAATACCATCGTATTCGTGACTGACTGAAGTTCCGGTGAAGCCCTCGAGTTTTAGTGTCAATGGGTTAAAAACACGCTGCTGCGCGGAATAAGAACCGAAAGGGTTAGCGATATACTGGCATTCAGTATCATCCGCTCTCCATCACCCTTACGCTCCCTCCCGGCTTTTATTTGACACCGCCTCGTGACTCCTGTACCTGTTGTGAAAAAACTCTCCATTTCACCAGTGGACGCTGTTTGGTATTTAAATGGTCGTGTAAGTGATAACGAGTGTAACGATGTAAAGTATAGCTTACAAATAACAGCTAAACAGAGTTAGCAGCGTAGCAAGCAATTTAATAAATGTCGGCTATATAAAACGCTCATATTTACTTGGTAAGTTAAAAGGCCTAGGGCACAACGCAGGTAAAACAACCTCAAATCTGTTTGAAGTTTTGTTTTGTCAAATGTGACAACCATACAAAATTAAGTAACGTTAGGTTATACTTCAATTTATGGGCTAAGTAAGTTTTTATATTAATTTCAGTAATATTGGATAATATGCAAATGTTTAGGCTATATATGATTTAATAGAGTTAAGTAATATTGTCTTAGATATATATTATGAGAGACTTACTTTGTTTACCAAACAAATGGTTTTAGGAATTGCATTGTACATTTTTTATACAAGTTTAAAAGCTTTTTTTATTGGCAGGTGTGGTGACTCAGTAGTTAGCACAGTTGCCTCACAGCAAAAAGGTCACTGGTTTGAGTCCCAGCTGGACCAGGAGCTCTGCATGGGTTAGCCGACGGATAGTGAGTGAGTGAAATTGCCCGTAGTGTGTGAATGGGACAGTTTGTTTCCCAGAACTAAAGGTTGTGTTCCCACCCAGTGCTGGGATGCAGCAAAAAGGGCATCTGCCAGTAAAACAATTTCCATAGAAAATAGGTTCATTCCACTATGTCGACCCCTGATAAAGCAGGGAATAAACAGAAGGAAAGTGAGTGAGTGTTAAGTTTTTGGTTACTATACTCTCAAAATCTTTCCACATAAATCCACAGAAATAATAAAAAATGTCCACAGATTTTTTTCTGGCCCTGGTTAATTGCTGGTCTGACCTGCAAGAACCAGCATAAACAAACCATCGTCAAAACATACCTTACAAGCATATGCTGTTTTTTTCAGCAGTGTTAAAAAAATGACATTCTGGGAAGTTTAATTTTTGTTTACCATAAAAGAAACAGAGAACATAACCAGAGCAACAAATTTTTAGTTCCCTAAAAATAATCAAATAGGAACCAAGTGGCAACCTAGTGTAATAGGGGTTTAATGTGTTGTAGGAAATTGACCCACTTTTTATTTTCTAAAATGACTTTAATAGTTAACTTTGAACAATTTTTTTCACTTGTAATGCAACTATTGACTGCTAAAATGAACTTATATACTGATACTTTTGTTAAATATGATGCTTTTGGCTAATCATAAGCCTATTGTTTGTGAAACTACACTTTATGTTTATTAAACTACTAGTTTTGTGGTTTATATACTGCAAGTAAATAAACTATACACTTTATACATGTGTTATTAAAATGGTTATACTTTACATGACATTTATAATCTTAAGGTGAACAATTATTCTGTGCCGAAGTTAATCCACTGAAAAAAAAAACTGTTTCGGTAATCTTTAATCAAAAATTGACGATTTACTTCTGCTTTGTTGATGTCAGTTTGATGACTTGGGTCAAAATAGGCTTAGCCCCGCCTCTCCAACTTTTAGTTTGCTTCAAGTCAAAGGTGATAGGAGGAGCACAAAAATGAAACCCCGCCCACTACTTAATATTTGGTTTCATTTGAAAATACATTCATTCATTAATTTTCCTTCGGCTTAGTCCCTTTATTAATCAGGGGTCACCACAGCGGAATGAACCGCCAACTTATCCAGCATATGTTTTACACAGCGGATGCCCTTTCAGCTGTAACCCAGTACTGGAAAACATCCATACACACTCATTCACACACACACAACACTAAAGCCAATTTAGTTTATTCAATTAACCTATAGCGCATGTCTTTGGACTGTGGGGGAAACTGGAGCACCGGGCCTTAAATTAGCAACCTTCTTGCTGTGAAGCGACAGTGCCCCTTTGAAAATACATGGTCATACTGAAATAAAAGTTCTGGTTCATGTGGACATTAAGTGACTTAATACTTGACGTTTAAAAATGTTCTAAATTATTCTTATTGGTTAAGTAACCACATTTCTCCCTACAATGAACTAGAACATAAATGCAAATATTACATTTCTAGGAACTGTTATGGTCATTTATATTGAGATTGAAGTGTATTTTGTTCTAGGTGTGTTTTGCTTGGTAGATGAATGTAAGCGCTGTTATTGCACAGTCAAGTACACACTCTGCTATCTCAAATCTGCTTTTTAATAACAAATCTGCTTTTTTTAAATATGTGGTTAGACTGTGTTTGTCTTATCTCTAGCTCTTAGCTCCTAAACAATAAGAAACAATTGATTAAAAGGATCGCTACATAAGAAATACATGTGGACTCATTCAGACAAACAGGAAAGGATAATGAGTGGAATTTATGCCTGCACCAACCAGAGACCCGTGGTTTGTTTACCAGTAGTTTCCTGCCAAACTATTATCATCAGAATAGGCTTACGTGCTAATGTTCTATCATTGCTCTTTGTAAAAGACTTTCTAAATCAAAGCTGCAAAGAACAGAGCTATATAGCGTGACACTTCATGCATTGATTATGTTTATTTGATTTGCTCTTCATGCAGGATGATGGTATGTAGATGATGACGAGGATGGGAGACAGATGTTTTGATTACGGGAGTGCAGACGGGGTCACGGCAGCCCCCTGATTCCCCACACCCACATATACAGCAGCTTCACGGGAGGGGCCACAAACAGCTGGAGAAGGGAATGTCACAAAAACAGCTCATTTGCAAAGGGCGGAAAACATCCATTTGATTTCCAGGTCGATTCAATGGTCATCTAAAACCCAATGAGGTTTTTCTTGTTTTCAGTTTCCTTCAGGCTAGGCATTTTAACATAGAACTCTTTGTTAATGATTTGTTTTATCTTATTTTTTAATAGGCAGAGTTGTTATGGGTGCTTGTTCTCTCAAGTATTTTTAAATGTGCAGCAAAATCCCCATTTCCAGGAGGCAGATATATATCTGCAGCTGTCTTCAGATTTTTAGGACAGCTGGACGAATTCTCGGCGCTTGGTTATTGCCAAATCAGTTTTAAGTGAAGCTTTTGCTAAAGGCTGGTCTATTTGTTGCCAAAAGTTGCATTAGATTAAATAATTATGTAGGCTAACTAAGGCACAAAACTGTCATTTCTGGAGTTTAATATGCAACCAATAATTAAAATTGACCCTTTTAGAAAATAATCGAATATATAGAGAGATTAATTAACAATGGAGCCTTTTCACAAGACTATTATGATGCGTTTAACGGTCATCATAATCTTAAATCCTTGAAAGTTTTTAATATTTAGATTTTTTTTTTTAAACGTATTAACATTTCTATGCATTTATGAATGTATTGTATCATCTTTGCGTCAAATTGCAAAAAACGAATTACCACTTATGCGAGGTGTTTCATGCAATGTCTATGGGGCAGGAGAGTAAATTTGACGTTATTCTCTCTTCTGGCTGCCGTCATCAGTCTCAAACAATTTTTTTCCTTTTTCTGAAAGTCTTGATAACACCATCAAGGAGTTTTTCTTTTATTATTTCAGCAAATTGTTAAAAAATTATTTGTTGTACTCTCCCATTTGCTGCGCTCTAAGTTTACCCAACTATGACGCCTTCTGCTACTGAGAAACCCGGAAATGTGAAAAGGGTCTATTATGTTTTTTTAAACAACTATATATATATAACTGTTTAAAACTAAATACTATATGCAAAGGCGGATTTAACCAATAGGCTGCATATAGGGCCCTAGAAAATTTGGGGGCCCCCAATAATACAAAAGTAAAAATTATACCTATAAAAATTATATATGAGGAGTTTGCTATCATATGTTGTATGGTGAATCTAACAAATACAATAATTATATAATTATTACATCTGTGCACATTTGTCCCCCACCCCCAATCATGGAGCATTGCAGGAGTCAAGTCAGATGAAGAAAAAACTTTTATTATTATTATTACTATTATTATCATCATTATTATTATTATCATTAATGTCATAATTTTTAAGAAACAAAAATTAGAAAAGAATATTGATTGATATAAGAAAAAGACATAAATAGAAAGCGAAACAAAATATTAAATAAATATAAATGCTAATGGTGCATATTAGGACTGTTGGTCCCCATGGCTGGAATTGCTTAGGGCCCCCAAATTACTAAATCCGCCCCTGATTATATGGTACAGAATATTTATAGGAGTTTTATTTTATTTGCATTGGTAGGCAAATTTTTTCAGTTTCTAATTCAGGCAGTTTTTCTAATGTTTTTTTATATGCGGTTTATGATTTGTAACTTTATAACTATATATATATAT
>CAIGQV010018106.1:7066510-7096687 GCA_903798115.1 Danio jaintianensis | reverse complement strand
TACTAAAATGGCGGCTCTATTGACGCATTCCTTCCAATAGACAACAATAGGCCAGGCGACATCTAGTATATCTATGAACCGGATGAATGAGGGCGGAGTTTTGTGCATCGAGTTCAGGCGGGAAAAACGAATACGTGATGACGCAATGGGTTGTCTCGTTGAATGAGTTGCTTCCACGATGGCTCCCGTCAAAATAAAACACATCGTCTCGTTTACATCACAGGTAAGTGATGATATTTGTTCGAAAAGGAATGTATACTGGGGAATATATACTAGCGAATATCTAAAATAGTGTAATGACTTTCTTGAACAACATTATCTTTCTAGAACAATGTTTACGTTTCGTAGTAATAAGGAGTTGACAGTATTAAACTCAATTTGTTCAATGACGATACTGAAATAAAACATCGAACAACGCCATTTAATTTCTAATTGTTTGAATGTGCTTAATGCAGTATTGTGCTTAACATGTAACGTTAATATAACTAACTAATGTTTAAAAGCCCAAACAGTCTATCAGATAGATAGATAGATTATTGCAAGCCGTTTTAGCATTTTATTTAGCGTTATTTAAAACAATCTTTTTTTTATTCTACTACTAATACTTATTTTTAGACATTATTGTTTATTAAGTGGATTCTAGTTTTGTTTTATATCACACGCACTCATTAGATACTAGTACTTATTCAAAGTGTTACTAGTCGGATTTTTATATTTTTCTTACGTTTTTCAATGAATAAATTAAGTTTTTTTTTTAATTATTCTACGGTGTCCATTCTGGCTAGTCATAATAAAGTACTAGTATCTAATAAAAACTTGTATCTGAATAAATACTACTATAAATAAAAACTATTGGAAGAAGTATCCTATAAATAATTGATGGCAAGTCAATGGCTTTTTTTTGTTACTAGCAACAACCGATTAGTTACTAGTATCTGTTAAAACGGCTGAAAGTACTAGCATCTACTAAATCAGTATTAATATGTATTTTTAAAAGTACTAGTACCTAAAGAATAAGCTCTTGTACCAGAAGAATGAACACTAGTAGCATAAAATGTGCTCTCTCTTAATAAAGAAGATACTACTACATTTTATTGTTTAAATTAGGGCTGTGCAATATGACAATATATATCGTATTGACAAAATAAAAGCCAATCGTTTCATGTTATGCTCTTATCATTTATTTTGTGGCGTCTGAAAATACATTGTTTACAGTAACACTTTTTTTTTATAATTTATATGAGTGCAGTATCACATGCCATTACAGGGATGCAGACACAAACATGAATAACAGGGTCGTGAGAAAGTCGCAATCCTGAAAGTACAATGTTTACGTTTTGCATTTTATTTAGTCATATGTCTTTGTTATGTATTTTACGTTGGTTCTATAATCATTACTTTTTGAGAAGTGTTAAATATTTTATTCATATTTATTTTATATTTCTACGTTTTTAATCAAATATTTTCCCTGAAGTTCTAAATAAAGTGAGAAATATGATCACATATGAATGAGTGCATTTCTGACAACATGTCATTTACATGTTGTCTGTATATATTATCTGTATGAAAACCATTAATTGATTTAATGTACAGAAATGGTACTATATTGTGCTATATATCATTATCAGGATATAAGATTACTTATATTGTGATGTGGGATTTTTGTCCAGATAATATATTAAAATGACTTGCTATAGATAGACAAATGGATAGATAAATTATATTGATAGTTCCATAGATGCTCCGGTTTCCCCCACAATCCAAAGACATGCGGTATAGGTGAATTGAATAAACTAAATTGGCCGTTGTGTGCGTGCATGTGTGTGAGAGAATAAGTGTGTATGGGTGTTTCCCAGGACTGGGTTGCAGCTGAAAGGGCTTCTGCTGCGTAAAACATGCTGGAATAGTTGGCGGTAGAGACTAAGCCGAAGGAAAATGAATGAATGAGTTCCATAGCTGTAAAGACTAAATCTTATGAAAGTGTATTAACTCTCTTTCTCTCTCTCTCTCTCTCTCTCTCTCTCTCTCTCTCTCTCTCTCTCTTCATGACTAAATTTCAGGACAGCAGGAATGGTGTGTGTAATCTGTGTGATGGCAGTGACAGCAGCAGGCCGTGGTTGTGCAGCATTCAGGACCGCACTGGAGTCCTCAGAGTGGAGCTACAGATGGAGAAAGTGTCTGCTATTGGATTCATTGATGTTGGTGTGTCGGTTAACTTCAAAATCTTACACTATAATCGTATGTGGGTTCTTGACGTATTAATGTTTACAGTCTCCCTGTTTTGTTTTTCTTTGTGAAGGAAACTATGGCTCTGCGTTCATTCAGGTTGATGTTGGCCGCTCCTCGTGGTCATCAGATCATCCATTTATCACTCTGCTGCCCACAGCAACACTCATGAGTCCAACTGACTCCAAACAGGGCACGGGACGCCAAAATGTGCGCATGTTTAAAAAAGGTATGCATATAAATCCTCTGCTTCTGCGGAAAAAAAAACAACCTCACTGAGAGGTCACGCTTGTGATGCTTGGTGGTCAAGACATAGAATTAATAAATGGAATTAGAAATAGAATTAGAAGACACTTGAAATAAAAAAAATTATGGAAAAAAATTCAACATAATTCATTATAAAAATTTTTTCTGTTGTACTAGACAGTATCCACTACATAAAATAATAGAAAAACAAAATACAAAAAATGTTAATAGTTGTTAGCAATATTAATAATTTTCAACATTATTAATTAATATGGTAATATTTGTAATAATTGTATTACAAATATTACCATATTAATAGAGGAAACCCACGTGAACACGGGGAGAACATGCAAACTCCACACAGAAATGCCAACTAAACCAGCCAGGACTCGAACCAGCGACCTTCTTGCAGTGAGGTGACAGTGCTAACCACTAAGCCACCGTGCCACCCTATTTTAAATATATATATATTTTTTTATTAGGTTCACAGGAGGTGAGGGAAGTAAAAAAACAGATATGCCAAAATGTTTCAGTGAATTAGTGTCTATAAATGTTTTTTTAATACAAATAACAGTCACCTTTTGCTATTGTGCAATTCTATATATAAAAAAAAATCTATAAATTACTCATTACTACAATTTTCGTTCATTCAATTAATCATTACTACATTTTCATTCAATCATTCATTCATTTTCCTTGAGCTTAGCCCCTTTATTCAACAGGGGTCACCACAGCTGAATGAACCGCCAACTTATCCAGCATATTTTTTACACAGCGGATGCCCTTCCAGCTGCAACCCAGCACTGGGAAACACCCATACACACACACACACACATTCATTCATTTTCTTTTCAGCTTAGTCCCTTTAATTATCAGGGGTCGCCACAGCGGAATGAACCACCAACTTATCCAGCATATGTTTCACCCAGCGGATACCCTTCCAGCCGCAACCCAACACTGGGAAACACCCATACACTCTCACATTCACACACATACTATGGCCAATTTAGTTTATTCAATTAACTCGAACCAGTGACCTTCTTGATGTGAGGCGACAGTGCTAACCAATGAGCCACCGTGTCGCCCGCTACATTTTCATGTTTTTTGTATTCTCTATTCATTTCAGTTAGTGGTGAGCGTCACAAGTGGGACTATTTTACAATGATTTTTTTTCATATCTGCAACGTTTTTGTGTGCAGAAAACAATAAAAAGTGACAAACTGATAACATTTCAAGCCGTAAAATGATCTTAGACCACCCGAGTTTTTTTTGTGTGTGTCGGAACTCCATATGCAAGTGCATGAGATTTAATGAACTAATGTCTTCAATGTCTCCGTTTCCAGCTGATTTTCTCTCTCGGGCCGCTGAGGAGAGCTGGGACAGACTGCGTGTCACCTGCACTCAGCCTTTCAACAAACACTCACAGTTCGGTCTGTCCTTTCTGCGCATCCGCACTGTAGAAGACGAGACCGAAGATTCATCAGCGCAACAAGAAGATACTGCTGAAAATCTGGTGAGAGATTGATTTAGAGACAGCTTTATTTTTCACATACAACTAACTACATGTGGCGATATTCAGAAAGTCAGGGAATTTCAGAGATTTTTGTTTGTCATTTTAAATTTCACTTCCCATTTATCAAAATGTATTTTTTAAACACGTTGTTTCACATTTTGTCTGTTGTTAAGGTTAGGCTATTTTTCACTGCTTTTTTCCCCTTTCCCACTTTTCAACCAACAATCAAACAGTCACCAGGCTGTATGGTAAAATACTGCATGTGGCTGTTTTTGTCTGGCTGGGTTTTGCAATTTTCTCATTATTGTGGCCTAAAATTACTGATATTTGTGGTGACTTTTCAGACAATTTGTGGCATTTCTTGTGTTTTGCTATGAAAATATACTCAGATTTGCACATCTTTGTTATTACTTATCATTACTTTTTGACCTTAAGAATCATTGGTTTCTATAATTTATATAAAGAGAACACTGATAGAAACAAAGAGAAGTGTATACCTTTTAACCATATAAAGCCTACTACATTGAATTTGACACATGAATGATTCATTCATTCATTCATTCATTTTCTTTTCGGCTTAGTCCCTTTATTAATCTGGGGTCGCCACAGCGGAATGAACCGCCAACTTATCCAGCATATGTTTTACACAGCGGATGCCCTTCCAGCTGCAACCCATCACTGGGAAACATCCATACACACTCATTCACACTCATACACTACGGACAAATTAGCTTACCCAATTCCCCTATGCCACATGTCTTTGGACTGTGGGGGAAACCGGAGCACCCGAAGGAAACCCATGCGAACACGGGGAGAACATGCAAACTCCACACAGAAATGCCAACTGACCCAGCCGATGCTCGAACCGGCGACCTTCTTGCTGTGAGGCGATCGTGCTACCCACTGTGCCACCGTGACACCTTATGAATTACTCTAAATGATCAAAACAATAGCATTAGAAAAATCATGTTAAAATTTTACATTTTAGCAATCAACACAACGAACATAGTCTTGATTAAATAGTATTGCAATGCTCTTTCAGACAAATCCTGTCTCGTGACACATCTAAGGAGAAGCACATCGCTGTGCAGGTGGTGTGGAAGGAATTTGATCATATTTTGAACATTTGTCCATTCATTTTGTGCAATTTGCTTGATTTTGGGGTAAATTCAAAGATTTGCATAATCACAAAATTTTGTGTGAGACTGCATACACAACAGCTGCCTTGTTTTCTATGCATTAAAGGTGTTGAAAATGTAGCTTTTTAGTCAGTGAGTGTGAGGGTAAAGTCAGGGAATTTGACATTTGGCTTTGAGTGGAAACCCTGTTACTATTGAGGTAACAGGTAGGCAGGTGAGTGGGCTTGACAAACCACCTGTAGAAACATCCTCTCTCTCTCTCTCTCAATTTAATTCAATTCAATTCAATTCAATAATTGCTTTATTGGCATGACAAATGTTACAAATGTATTGCCAAAGCATTTATAAAGTTTACATTAAAAATAAAAGAACACACATATATAATAAAAACCTCACAGTAAATAGTAGTAGTAGTAAAAAAAAAAGAAAAAAAGAACAAAGATATCTACATATAATAATTAAGTAAAAATATAAATAATATATCACATTATTATTATTCAATATATCATAATATTATTCAATATATCATATTATTATTCAATATATCATATTATTCATTTATATCATATTATTCATTTATATATCAATAAAAAAAAAATAGATCAGAATACACTGTACATTTAACAATCAACATTTTAGGATAAAACAGTAATAAAAAACAAAAATAATCAGTATATTTACAATGATTCATTTATAATAATCTAGATGTGTGTGTGTGTGTTTGCGTGCGCGCGTGCGTGCGTTTCCTCCGTCTCCACCTCTGCCTGGGCACAGTGTGGGCAGATGCGGGTCTCTCTGGGTTGCCAGTTCTGTCTGTATCGGCCCGTCTCTACAGTCAGACTGTAAGCACTCAGCCTGTATTTGGTCATTGTTGTTCTTAATTTACTGTCCTTTACTGCACTCAGATATGTTGCTGTCGTATAATCTCTATTTAGGTCTAAATAACATTTAAGTTTACTTTGTTTTCCTGCTGCTTCATTCTCTCTCTCTCTCAAAAAAATATTCCCCTTACTGTAACACTAAATTTTCTGAGCACAAACAGTTCCTTTGTATAATTAGCACTTTTTGTGTGTATTGCCTCTTCTTGTTGAATTGCTGAATTCATTCTCAAATGTAAGTCGCTTCGAACAAAAGCGTCTGCTACATGACTAAATGTAATGTAAATGAACAGCAACCATCACAGCTTGGTTGAATTAATATGGATTGTGTTCACAGCGCACACCGGAAAAGATGTCATCCGTGATGGAGTGGCTTTCCAGTCCAGCTGTCCAAAACACATTTTTTGGGCGAATCACAGGGTGTGTAATTGAATTTAAGTTAAACGCCAAAAGTAGATTAGTGGCAGCATGAAAAAAACCCTCTGTACTCTCTGACAGGGACGGCTCCTCAGAAGGCCAGAGGAATGCTGGGAGTTTGAGTCGGGCCGAGCGGATGGTCAAAGCTGCTCAGTTTAAGAGACGCTCCTTGTCAACTTCTCCCTGCAGCACTGCATCCAGTACAACCCCTCAGAGAGAAGATGACTCCAAAAGCCCACAATGTGAGTTATAATTCCACTACAAATCAGCCACAGCAGAGAAAGTGAACGCTTTCAGCAGATCATACAAATGTGGTTTCTGTCTTTATTCAATCAGGTGGATTTAGGACGTCTGCTAAACTAGTTAAGACCCCTCAAGAGCAAAGGAAAAAGCCTAAGCCACGGTATGTATAAAACAATAAAGAATTGATTGCATATGGTGAGATTGCAGAGTTTTATTTAGATTCAGATATATATATATATATATGTATATGTTTATGTATATGTATGTGTGTATGTATACTGCTATGGAAACCTTAAAGTGGCCACTTAAATTCTCACTTTCTCTGGATTTGCAACAGCGGAATGAACCGCCAACTAAGCAGCGGTTGCCCTTCCAGCTGCAACCCAGTCCTGGGAAACACCCATACACACTCTATCTCTCACACACACACACACTCATACACTACAGCCAATTTAGTAAATCCAACTCACCTATAGCGCATGTGTTTGGACCGTGGGGAAAACCAGAGTACCCAGAGGAAACCCACACCAACACGGGGAGATCATGCAAACTCCACACAGAAATGCCAAATTCATGCTTGTTAACATTAGTTAATGCTCACAAACTAAAAATTAACAACTTTATTTCCATTAACTAATGTTAGCAAAAATTGCTAAATACTGTAATAAATGTATTATTCTTTATTTGTTCATGTTAGTAAATGCATTAGCTAACATGAACTAATACAACCTTATTGTAAAGTGTTACATAAACTCTGTGAACTCTGTGCTCATTCTAACTGTAATTTCTGTTTTAACCATGATCATTCAGGCAGATCCTTGTAAACAATGATACTCCATTAAAGAGATCCAGACCGACAACATCCACACATGATCATCCCACCTCACCAAAATCACCCAGAGATGTCAGACAGAAGTCAATAGACACACAGAACTCTCCTGAGACCAGCTGTCCTCTTTGTGGAGGTATTGTCGGCATTGCACTTGCACATTTGGGCAGGACTTTTTACTAGTGAATAGATCTGCAGCTAATTTTTTGCATCACAATTTACTATTTATCAGCTTATCAGGTGCTTTTTGTCCATGCAGAATCCTTCAGTCCAGATTACCTCCCTTTCCATGCCTCCACCTGTCTGGATTCAGATCCAGCGAGGCTCGTGGGAGTCGTGAGCTCTTCTGTTTTTGTCTCTGGCGCAGGAGAGCATATGGTTCCATGTCCTCTTTGCTCCATCCCATTCCCCCTGGACTGCATCCAGCAGCACGCCAGCACCTGCGGAGACACGTGAGAGCCCAGCGCTGTCTGGCTCAACTGAGGAGTGCATTGAGGTCTCGGAAACCTTTTTGCAGTAGCGGATTGAAAATAGAAATCAGGTATTTTCTAGGCCTTTCACAAAACGTCTGTCAGTAGACTTTTGAAGAATCTGCACGGCTTCCTAATAGGACTGTATTTTTTATTGACATTTTTGGAGCATTGGTCATTATTGGGTGTTTAAGTGGAAAACATATTTTGGACTGTAAATATGTTTGTCATCATATCTGCCATTCAGTCTATGTTCAATTACAATTAGAGCGTTGAATTTTTGAAGCATTGTTTTTAATTGGTCATAATGTATCGTTTATAACATACAAGTTGCTGTGCAAGTTTTAGCTATGGAAAAACATTTATTATATCAAGGTCTAATAATGTTTCAAATACATTGGCATTTAGGTGGTCAAAATAATAAATGTTTTTCATTTGTTTTAAAAAATTGCCATTGCATAGTCTAAAAATTAAATATAAACATCTTTTTTAATATTTTGACTAGAAGTCATTTTAAGCAAAAGAAGCAAGAAGAAATGTTATCAGTAGTTTATATAAAATATTTGTAAAGCATTATGTTTTACTCTACATAATAGAAGTTGTCTCTTATTTTTTTTGTAGGTGTATGCAAAATATATCACTTAGAAAGTTTGTTTTAGGTTTGCTCTGTCATTTTCTCACTTTCTCAGCAACATAATTATATACATATAAATTTATTTTTATTTTTTCCCTGGAGTAAAACTCTAATACTTCTGAATATAGATATACAGTAACATTGAAAGATTTGGGGTCAATACGATGCTTAATGTTCAAAGAAGTGCCTTGTGCTTATCAAGTTGAACATTAAACAAAATAGTATTATATCAATATATCATCATTACTCTAGTCTTTAAGACTACATGATTTTTCCAAAATCATTCTTATACGCTGATTTGAAAACAGGAGATTTTTGTTTAGAAGTTTTTGAATAGAAACAAATCATTTATTTGAAATGTGTATTTTCTGTAAGACACTTTAGATTTTTTTTAATGCGTCCTTTATGAATAAAAGTCCATTTCATTGGGTGGAAAAACAACAAATTTTAAATGGCAGTGTGTCTGTGTCATGCATTTACTATACAAAGAAATAAAAACTACAAGAAAAGAAAGAATTATGTTATAATGATTAACATGAGTACTTTGTAATTATAGCTTGGCTGAATCGTCGTCACATTGACCTGGTTTCATTGGGTCATCCTTATTGTTGTGAACTGATGTTTACAGAGGTGTTGGAGGAGGAAGTGCACTGATGGAGGAATGGAAATTCACAAGTCCTTAGCGAACTCTAATGAGATGCAACACAGTGTTACGGTTGCGATTTAATTGGCGGTGTCCTGTGGGGAATTATAGCTGTTATTTGGTTTGTTGAGAAATCATCTTAGCGTGTGGAGGTAAACCGGTAAATTCTCATGACTACTGTCTTAATCACTTCAGTCTTCAGGATTAGAGCCTCGTAAACTACTTTACTGACTCGCTTTTGGAGCTGATTTTGGAAATACAGTGGACATGTGAGAGCCATTTATACAAGCCAGCTGAAATATTTATACCACCAGCGTATCTGAAGATGGAAAGCCTCACGGTAAGAAATATGTTTTGTTCAGTGTGAGAAAATGTTTGGTGAATTTGTTCTGTGCAGCATCAGTCATGGTGAGCTAAAGATATAGAAAAATTACTGTATTTTAAAGCCCCTAATGACAAATCTGCTAATTTTCTTTATTTTTTTAAAGTTGTTTAATTTATGGAAGTCTAAAGTGGGAATTGGGAATATTTAATTAATTTAATTTGAGATGTTTCAATCCTGAATGTTTTCAGGGTTTACATTTTTATTAGTAAATGTACTTTTTTAAAATCAGTTAAACAGTAAATGTACTTTTCTAGTTGCTTGTGATTTTTTTATTATTATTATTATTATCATTATTATTATTATATGCTCAAAAATACCTTTTTCTAGCCAATAAAATATTTTAGAGCTTGACATTACTAGACATTTTAAATAATTATGACTTTTTAACATTTGTATTTCAATAAATTTTCTTGGTCTATAAATCATTTACATTTTTTTTTTTTCAAGACTTGATTATTCTTTTAAATTAAAATGACAGTTGCTAAAATAATAGAACATGACAGAGAGCAACTTGATTTTTTTTTCTATTTTGCTTAATGTTAAAAAAGCTTGGTTTGTCTTATTTTAAATCATTTTATGTGATTTCTTGGCCTTTTTGGAAGTTTCGGACACCTGGTTGAAAATCACGGTCTCAAAACTTGATGTTAAAACCCATGTTTTCAATAGGGACTTAATTGGGATCTTTTTAGTTAATCTTTTTAATTGAGATCTTTACGTAGTTTTTAAGTAATATGTACTGATGAGCCAAATGATTATGGGTCAAATTGTTATGGCGAAATTACTAGGTCAGAGTATCTCTGAAGCAGCAAGCCTTGAGGGTTACTCCAGTGGTGAGAATTGACCAATGGGAAATGGGACAAACCAAAAACTGTTGTTGGGCACCCAAGACTCATTGATGCCTCATATGAGCTCTGTATGAGTGCCATTGTTGACCCCTGCAATTCAAAGGGCCAGTAAGCATCGAAGTGGACCTTGGAGTAGTGAAAGAAGGTCACCTGGTCCCATGAGTCCTGTTTTCCTTTACATCACATGGGCATCCATGTATATGCAAACTGTTTTTCTAGAGAAGTGACTGGATTCACAAACAGATGACCACAAGCTGGTGGAGGCAGTGTGATGCTCTGGACAATGTTCTGCTGGGAAGGCCATTCATGTGGACAAATATTTTATACTGTACCAAAACATTGTTGTGGATTATGATGCTTCAAGACAATAGGTTTTACTGGTTGAAGTGGACCCTTAAAGCAGAATAATATCAAGTCATATTTACATTTTCTATACAGCACTTTTACAATTGTGTCAGAGTAGCTTTACATAGCTGGAAAAAGGATAAAAAGCCTTACCTATATTTTAGATTGTTTTAGAACCAGCATATCAGGCATGGAGCATGGTAGAGGAAATATGCTGGTGTAGTTCTGTTTAAATTGAAACCGATTCAGTTCAGTTTAATACAAATGTCACTGTTAAAGAAAGACCCATTAAAGAAAGGAAAAAAAAAACTACACCAATTGACCAAAGAGTGGAACAAACTTTGCGAGAAACCAAGCTCAGTTGGTGGACCGGTACCGTAGAACTTAAAGAAGAGTTCAGATCCATCAGATCTCCAACTGAGCATCTGTGGGATGTTCCAGATCAACAAGCTCCACCTTGCAACCTACAGGACTTGATCGATCTACTGCTTGGTGTGTTGGTCCCAGATACCCCCTTCAGGGATTTGAGTCCAGGCCTCAGCATATTAGGCAGATGGTCATAATATTTTGGCTCATCAGTTGTTAAAGAATTTAGGGATGCATGATATTGTAAAAAACTGACATTGTGATAATTTATCTTTCTACGATACGTGTTGCAATATTGAGTATAATTTCACCAGACACACTGAATAGCTGTATTTGGAAAGACTTCACAATTTTTTGATTGATTAGGATAATATTGTAGGGCAGTGTATCAGGATAAAATTTAATAAACCAATCAGAAGCATTGTTAAATACAGCAGAGCAAAGTTACAAGTGAAATAAAAAGTGCTTTAAGGATTTCTGGGGTATTTTATCAGTATTCAGGTACACAAATTGAATAATTAAATGTAAAATAACACTGTATAGTCTTCATCGTATTCGTATGTATATTTAAATACAATTAATCTTTCTTAAAATTACAACCATTATAATTTCTTGTGTCTGAATGCTTTAACCTGGCTTGAAATGCTTAGAGTCACTGGCTTAAAAACACACGCAGGTGATAAACATTTTGGTAACTTTTTGTGGTTAAACTTTGCAATGACTCCACAAATCACTTGCGTTTTCAGCTGTGGCTCTTGGTCAGCTATGACATTGCAAATCCTACAATGTTTGATACACACATTGATACACTTATCGCGATATCGAGACTGAAACGATGTATTGTTCAGCCCTAGAAGCAATAACATATTATAACAGTGTTTTTAAAGTGAAATCTACACTGTAAAAACTCAATTTCAAAATTTCAAATTATGACTCAATTTAAAATTTTAAGTCAACTTGCTGCAGAGCTTTTTAGTTGACTCAATTTAAATCGAATCAAGTGCAGCACTTGGGTTAAAAGTTAAGTCAACTCAAAAAAGCTGTGCAGCAAGTTTCCTTACGATTTTAAATTGAGTCAACTTTTTTTTATCAAAACGGTTGTTGCTGTGTGTTAAAATGAATTGTGTCTCCTTTGAATAGCCGGATCAATGGCGCGAGATTGTGAACAAGAAGTTCCACTTCCCTCCGGAGCTCCTTGGTGCCATCCGAGAGGGCAACTTGAACATGGTGTCTTCCTTGCTGAAGACTGGTGACGGCATCATCCGCCAGCTGGACGACTCTGAGGACAGGCAATGGAGAGAAGCGCTCAACCTGTCCATCCGACTGGGCAACGAGGACACCATGGCCTCCCTCCTCCAAGGGGTCAAGTTTGACTTCCGGCAGATTCATGAAGCTCTCTTGGTGGCCGTGGACACCAACCAGCCTCGGGTGGTCAAGCGTCTCCTGGACCGGCTGGATCAAGAGAAGGGGAACAAGATGGACGTGCGCTCTTTCTCTATGGCCATCTTCGACCACTCCATCGATGATTCCCAGTTTGCCCCTGGAGTGACGCCGTTGACCCTGGCCTGTCAGAAGGATCTGTATGACATTGTTACAATGCTCAATCAGAAGGGTCACGAAATTCCTTGGCCACATAAAATATCGTGTGCCTGTCTGGAGTGCACGAACGGACGGCAGTACGATCTGCTCAAGTTCTCGTTGTCTCGTATCAACACTTACCGAGGCATTGCCAGCCGCGCTTACCTGTCCATCACCGCAGAAGATGCCATGCTCAGTGCCTTTCGGCTCAGCCGGGATCTCCGCAAGCTGTCTAAGAAGGAGCCAGAGTTTAAGGTAGGAAAAGCAGGGCTCTTGAAGCTCTAGTATTTTTATTGACCTTGTTCCTGATGTGCGACCGGGCGCAGCCATTGGAATCTTTTTTGCTCGAGACTTCCGGTCTCATTCACTTCCATTGATTTTTAGACATTAAAAACAGCTCGTTCTGCTGCTTCATGTTTCAAACTGATATTTTCTTCTTATATTATTCTGTGAAAAGTAAAATAAATGATTTCTGTTCATTTTTCAGTTTAAGCATTATAGTTCATTTAGCTATTTTAGTAAGAAGACATTACATAAGCATTCCTTAATCTAATTGATGATGAGATTTTTATTAATTTATTCAAAAATAATAAAGTAGAATTTCTTGATAGTTTTAGTTGTGTTAGTTGGTGTTGGCATAAAATTTGCCAAGTCTATTTTTCTAAATGTGTTTTTATTTTAATGATATATTAGCAAATAGTGTATCAAAATGTTGTTTCTAATCATTGACATATTCAGCACTGTAATAATCCAAATCTGCTAAGTATTTAGTATAAGGAAAGTTGGATTTTAAGTTAATCATATTAAAAATGTAGCATTATGTGAACTGTAAATTATAGGATTAAAATCCTCAAAATGAATACATTTTTGGTAGTTATCATCAGGACTGATGCTGGAAAAGAAATCTATGACAGAAGTTGAAAAAAATATTAGTATATGATGACCATTTTTGGCACTCCTCCAAATATGAGTGTTTAACTTTTTTTAATGAACCAGAAGGCTTAAACCATGGCAACAAAAAAGAAACTGAGGCAAACTAAAAGTCCATGAAATCAATTCTGGAAAAAATGGAACATGGTATTTTATTTAATTTACATATAATAATTTAATAATAAAAAAATTATTTGTGTTTGTTTATATATAATAAATATAATTCAAATATTTGGTATTCAATGGTTACACCACATAACATTTTTGTTCTATCAAAAGTGTTTCAAAACCAACATGAATAAATTTCTAACTCTGTTTCCAACAAGATTTTTAAAACATTTAAAGTGTCTTTATTTTTGACTTTTTAATATGTGAATCTCTTGGATATTTTTTACATCACCTGTCTCCTGTTCGTCCTACAGCCTCAGTATCTCAGCCTTGAGCAGGTGTGCCAGGAGTTTGCCGTGGAGCTGCTGGGAATGTGCCGGAACCAGAGCGAGGTCACCACCATCCTGAACAGCTGTGGGGATAGAGATGAGGACAGTGAAGATGAGCTGGACCACCAGACCTTTGAGGAGGGCATTCCAAATCTGGCCCGCTTGAGGCTCGCTGTCAACTACAACCAGAAACAAGTAGGACAAGCTTTACCCCCCTTAAAAACAAGACCAAACTGCATTGTAGTTTATGTGTGTTCAGCTAACCATTGTTCATTCTGCAGTTTGTAGCCCACCCGATCTGCCAGCAGGTGCTCTCCTCCATCTGGTGTGGAAACCTCTCAGGATGGAGGGGCAGCAGAACATCCTGGAAGCTCCTGGTGTCCTTTGGGATCTTCCTGACTATGCCTTTCCTTTGCCTCATCTATTGGATTGCACCCAAGTCAAAGGTGTTTGTTAAATACAGTGCCCTCCACTAGTATTGATAACCTTGATAAATTTGATCTTTTGCTCAAAATATTAACCAAAAACCTGAAGACAATTGAGTTTGTTTTTGGATAAGAGTAGAGGCTTTATTCTTGAAATTATTTCAAACAATTTGTATTAGTGATTGTAGTTTTCTGGACTTTCCGACACCAAAATTTTGCATCTGTGATTCTTGTAGATCTTTTGGGCATCTCAAACCATCATCCTGACATTTTAACAACTCTTCCAGGCTGTTTCATTACACTTCCAGTCGACTGGACTATCACAATTATTGCCCTGGTGGTGGAAATTGCCTTTTTTTTTTTTGCTGTTTCTTGAATAACGGCATATAAATATTTAAAGCAACATTTTTCTTTTTTTTTTTTAAATATGCTAATTTTACAAGTCCCCTAGAGTTAAAGAGTTTAGTTTTACCATTTTTTAATCCATTCAGACAATCTCTGGATCTGGAAAATGAAAAGTTACTTTCTAGGCTGAAATTGCTATATAGGAACTATACTCTCATTCCTGCAAAATAATCAAGAAACTATTCTGCCTTACCATATATAGAGTTCCTAGATAATGCTTTATACTTTCAAAAGCAACTTTTAATTTTCTGTTTGTCAGAGTACACACTGTAACTACAGAAGAATCAAGCTTTAAATAGCAAAATTATCAAAACTTATCAAAAATGATCTTTGAGCGAGATTCTAATGGTCTAATCTGATTCAATGAATTCTTCTTAGTTGGGAAAGATTCTTAAGATCCCGGTGATTAAGTTCCTGCTCCATTCAGCTTCCTATATGTGGTTCCTGATCACCCTGCTGGGGGAGTCCATTGCCATGGAGGTTTATCGGGAAAGCTTTGCCACCCGTCAGCACACCATCCTGCACAACTCCTTCCACATGGTCTGGGTGGTCGGTAGGTCACATGAAGTACACATCATGAGAAATTGAATGGTAGGGTGTACATTTTATTTTGCTGCAGGATCTTCAACTTTTAATATTCCAAAAATTTTTGGGGGGTGTTACACATGAAATTTTATTTATATAAATTTGATATACATTTTATTTCTATGAAAATTCATTTAAAATTTAAAGCTTATTCACTTTGTTCTACAATTAAAAAAACATCATATAGTCAATTACAGAGAACTGGGAGTTCAGCTTAAAAAAAAAAAGCATTATCACCCAACAGTGAAAATTCTGTTATTAATTACTCACCCTCAAGTTGTTCCAAACCCCTGAGACCGTCTTCAAAACACAAGTTAAGATATTTTTCAGATGAAATCTGTGAGCTCCCTCATCCTCCAAAACAGTAACAGCTCCGAGACATTCAAAGTCCAGAAAAGGAACCAAAAATATTGCCAAAACATTCAATGTGACTTCAGTGGTTCAACTGTAATCATACGAAGCTCCAAGAACACGTTTGTGCACCAAAAAAACCCTGTAAAAACTACTTTATTACTATGGACAATACAAAGCTTGTGTGTTGTGCTGCTGCCTGTAATGGAAAATACTGTACGTTGAATTGCCTGTAGTAAATGCGCACCCTGACCTGATGTGGAAGAAAAAGCATTTGACAATGTTTTGGTTTCTTTTCTGGACTTTGAACGTCTCAGGATCTGTTGCGACTACCACGATCCACCTAAAGAAGTAGAGAATTGGTCCTGTATTTGTATGACGTGCTGTAGTCCCTTTAATTAACCCTTTAATTAAAAAAACAGCTATTTATTTGTCTTGGTAAACGAGCAAATGATGAGACTGTTCACTTTCATGGGGAAACTGTACTTCTTCATGCAGGTTTTTTCTGGTTTGAGTGTAAGGAGGTTTGGATCGAGGGCTTGAGGAGTTATTTTTTGGACTGGTGGAACTGTCTGGACGTGATGGTTCTCAGCATGTATCTGGCTTCATTCGCCCTGAGAGTGGTCATCATGCTCAAGATCCACTTCATCTGCCAGTTACCAGACAATCAGGACGAATGTGTCTACTTCACCGACACCCGTGAGAGAAAACACCACTCTAAGAGTCACAATCTAGCCTCCAGTAAAGCAGCAGATTGGCCTGCTAATGCTACAGTCACGTGTTTGTGTTTGTACAGTGCGTGACCAGTGGCATCAGGAGGATCCGCAGTTCATCTCCGAGGTGCTGTTTGCCGTCACCAGCATGCTGAGCTTCACTCGATTGGCATACATCCTTCCAGCACACGAGTCTCTTGGTACACTGCAGATCTCCATTGGAAAGATGATCGATGACATGATGAGGTAAGTCATAAAAGTGATTTTTAACAATATCTAGCTTTAAAGACAGCTCTGAAGTTGTTAATCAATTGTATATGCTGTTTTTGAACCAGTCTGTTTGAAATATTTCACCTTATTCATAAAACAGCTGTATTTAGGTAATGGAGTTTGTGTTGAAACTACATTACCCATGATGCTCCACCAAAATTTCACCAATCAGAGAGTTGCAGTGGGAAAGTGTGACAAATAAGATCTTTAATGCCTTGATGGTGTTTTAATAGTGTTATTCATCACAACAATTTACTAAAAAAAGCATACCAGTAATTGATAATGTCTTTTTGTAAAGAAATAATAGTCGGCTGCGCTGTGACCAGATTTAAAGAAACACAAACTTGTTTGTCCCATATTTTATCTTTTATAAAATGTCTTTTATTGTTAAGTACTAGCAGTAGTCTTCTGCTAAGCAAAGCTTTTTAAGTGAACTGTGTGTACAGAACAAGATTAAACAGTAAAAAGCTGAACTGAAATTAGCTTCAGTGCTTTACACAACATGTGTCTTTCTCTCTTCAGGTTTATGTTCATTTTGGTGATCATTGGTACTGCGTTTCTCTGTGGCATCAACAATGTCTATGTCCCGTATATTATCTCCCCAAATCTCGGAAGGTATTTCGTCTTTTATGTAAATGGAAAAACCAGCATCAAATCAAATTTAAAATCATATCAGAAAAATCATACTGAACAATGACGTTTGGGTTGGCAGATTAAATGAGACCTTCAGCTTCCTCTTCTGGACCATGTTTGGGATGGCCGACCAGACGTATGTAGACATGCCGGCGTTTTCTTTGGCTGAGTTTGTTGGCAGGATCCTGTATGGCATCTACACGCTGATCATTGTCATTGTACTTCTCAACATGCTCATTGCCATGATCACAAACTCTTTTCAGAAAATTGAGGTAAAATTGACTTTTATATTTACAGATGCATGTAGGCTGATTGTTTCACTGACACGGTTCACTCTTGTAGGACGATGCTGATGTGGAGTGGAAATTTGCACGTTCGAAGCTTTACCTGAGTTATTTCAGGGAAGGACTGACTATGCCCGTGCCCTTCAACGTCATCCCGTCTCCAAAGGCTGTCTTCTATCTTTTGAGGTTGATTATTTTCAGCTCTTTTTGAGTAGTAAAAAATAAAATGAAAGATCATAATAATCAATAATAATATTTATTTATTACAATTATTTTTACATAAATAATTTGATTATTTTACATTTATCTAATATTATAAATATGCATTAAGTGTATCTTATTCATTTCTTTGAAGTGATTTTATTTATTTATTATTGTGTTTAACAAAATTGAAAATGCATTCAATACACGGCTACTATTTTTCATTTTTAAAAGTGATTGTTTATTGTTTTCAGCTAAATTGGAAATATACTATTTATACATATATTTGTCGGTTTCAAAAGTAATTTATTACTTCATCACATTTAACAATGTAAAATACACACATTATTATTTTTTCATCAGTATTAAAATATTAATTATAATAAAGATCAATTTATTATGTTTCCTTCATTGGACTGCATTTAAAATACATAGCACAAACTTATTTGTCGGTTTGAAAAGTGATGGTATGTTATTATTTGTATTATATTTTACTAAATTTAAACAACATAGCTATTCATTTATCAGTTTTAAATGTGATTTATTTATGATAATTAAATATAACAATGAACTACATTTAAAATTTGTTAATTATATAGCTATTTGTTCATTTATTATTTAATTTAATTTTACTAAGTGTAAAAAAACACAAATTCAGCAAACATTAAAAACTTTCAATTTAAAAAAGTGATCTATTATGACTTACTACATTTAATTTAAATTATATTTGACAGTTTAAATCTATCTTAAAGATATATTCATAATTTTGGATTTAATATTACCTTTAACTAAATGTTAATTGATTTGAAAAGAGATTTAATTGTTACATATGATTAAAAAAGATAAATGTATTAACTATGCTACTAAATTGGTTGTTTGACCAGTTAGTGACATGTTTAAAAAACATTTAAGTAAAAAAAAAAAAGATTTTATTTTCTTTCATTTTATTTTTAAGTAGAACTCAGGTTAAATAAACAATTTTTTTTGTTTGTTTCTTTTTTGTTTGTAATTTCCTTTCTATTTAAAGAGGAATCGTCAAGCGGATCTGCTGCTGCTGCTTCAACTGTAACTCTGCTCCAGATTATCCTCCACTAGCATCAATGGTACACTTTACATATTCAGTCTCACTTAGTCCTAAATTTCCACACTCTACCTACATACTTACATAATAATCTACTTGCATAATGCTAACATCCTCAACCAATCCATTCAGTTCATAAGTTTTGCTTGAGAATGTCTAATAAATGTGTATCATGGATGAAACCTTCGTCTCCTGTTGGTGTTTCCCAGAAGGATGAGGGAGGCTCAGGAGAAAACCGCATACCCTACAGACAGCAGGTGATCCGTGCTCTGGTGCAGCGCTACATTGAATCCGCCAGGAGAGAGTTTGAAGAGACAAAACGCAAAGGTTTGCTTCTCTTCAGCTTGTTTTGTTTAAGCAATGCTATTAAAACTTGATTCTGTGGTAGCTGTATTAAACTGCATAGTCTTTCATTTAATTTCAGATTAATTATTTATTATTAGGACATGAATAGTTGTCAGTCATAGGAGTTATTTAATGTGTAGAGACTGAGCGAAAGTCTAATTGGTACAGGTGAGTAGAACCCCTAAAAAGTCAAGGCAAACAAAGAAATTATTGGCCGTCCACTGAAAAAATTCCAGTCTGAATATAATTCAGTATTGTGGCCGGTTATTTCTTTGTTTACAGGAATTATTCAACAGGAAAATGACTAGATAATTACTTTAAGGGATCGTTCACATTGCAAAAAAATGCTTTTCTTACGTGGATTTTTTGTTTTGTTTCTAGTCCAGATATAAAAAAATTTCTTATATCAAGAAGCATTTTCTAGACCAGCAAAACATATTGTCTTGTTTTAAGATACAATGTCTTTCCAAAAGTTTTTCCTTAAAACAAGTAAAATAATCTGCCAGTCGGGTAAGCAAAATAATCTTAAAGGGAAAAACAAGATTATTTTTCTTACCCCATTGGCAGATTATTTTGCTTGCTATAAGAAAAAAATTCACTTAATCACTTGATATTTGGATTAGAAACAAGACAAAAAAACCAAGTAAGAAAAGCTTTTTGTGCAATGCACCCAAAATTGTAAACCCTTGATCATGTAACTTGCCTTTAAATTACTCACCATCAGTTAGTAGAACATTAAAGAACATTTTTATCTGAAATGTGGTCACTGGTGATGCATAAAATATGTAATAATTTTTAGCACTTTTAATGACTGCTAGTTTACATGTAGTAGCAAAGCCACATAATGACAACCCAATGGATCCCATTTTATATTAAGTGGCCTTAAGGGTTAGTTTACCCAAAAATGAATATTCTGTTTACTACTCCCTCTCAAGTCGTTCCAATTCCGTGAGATCTTCGTTCATCTTCAGAACACAAATTAAGATGCTTTAGGTGAAATCTGAGCTCTCTGACTCTCCATAGACAGGGGTTTAACTGTAATCATATGAAGCTCCAGGAACAGTTTTGTGTGCCCCAAAGGTCTCAAGGGATTGGAATGACATGAGTGTGAATGATTAATAACAAATTGTACATTTTTGGCTGAACTAATCCTTTAATTACCATGTGTATACTGACATTTAAACGAATCATTTGGTACAATTCACTTATTGCATAAATACATGTTTTTTCATTGTACTTATATCGTGAAAAATACCTGCATGTAATTACATCTGTAATTAATTTATAATTACACTGTTAACCCATTCCTTACACCCTAACCAAATATTAAACCTACCCCTACCACTAAACATGTCCATAACCTTTCCTGTATCCCACGTCATTAGCACAAGAAGCATTGTGCAATACAATATGAACAAAATAAGTATATATAGCGTAAATGTAAACACATACACTGTAAAATGTGATGATTTACTAAAAAAAAAAATTGTAAACTCGTTGCCTTAAAAGTGACAAGTTATTGTATCTTGCAACTGTTAAGTTGATTTAACTTAATTTTTATAATTATGGACATAGTTCATTTACTTAAAAAATGTTAAGGCAACAGGTCTACTCATTTAATTTAAGTAAAGACAACTCATCGTTTTTTACAGTGTAGTAGATAAGGCCACTTAACATAAAGTGGGACCACCATCAAAAAAAGTGTTTCCCTATATTCATACTGCAGTATTAAAATGAAATGTCTTTCCTTCAGATGTTGGGAACCGGATCACGGAGCTGAGCAAAGTGATCAGCCAGCTTCACAGGGAAATGAAGCAGATCCACTCGAACCTGTTCAACTACTCAGGCGACACTAAAGCTGATCCATCTGGAGACTCTTCTTTCCTGGGCAAGTACATCCTCGGAGCCAAAAACAACTTCAAGGACTTCAACAATGAGAGAAGGGCTCCTCCTTTACAGGAGCCTGTGCGCCATTTAGATTCAGCGGAGACCATAGAAGAACCAGAGGAGGAACGGAAAGAAGAGCAGAGCGTTGAGGGACAAATAGACAACACTCTGGAGATGGGAAATGATGACACCAATGAAATAGTCATAGATATAGAGTCCAGTCCTGACGCTGAGAGCGGAAGTGCAGCAGATGAGAACCTGACAGAGGAAACCAAAGAAGGAACCGATCCAAATGGAGATGTGGAGGAAGGTCATGGAGATGCAGTTGAAGTCATAAGTGAGGGTTTCAAGTTTAATTCGGGACAGACAAGCTTGGTGAGCTTCTTAACGAAGAGGATTGAAGAAAAGCTAGAGAAGACAGTCACAGATAATGTGGAGGAATTAGATGGAGGAGAAACGGATGTAAATGAAGACGTTGAGGAAAGTAATGGAGCGAGTGAAGATGCTGAAGTCGTCGATGAGGAAATCAAGCTTGACCTGAATCAGACGAGCATGGTGAGCTTCCTAGCAAAGAGGATCGAAGAAAAACTGGGGAGAAATTTAAAAGAAAATATGGAGGAATTAATTGCGGGAAGAACGGATGTATGCGGAGATGTTGAGGAAAGTAGCAGAGCGACCGAAGATGCGAACGAGGATGCTGAAGTCGTCATTTACGGAATCAAGTTTGACCTGAATCAGACCAGTCTGATGAATTTCTTGACAAAGAGGATTGAAGAAAAGCTGGACAGGGCTTTCAGCTTTACTGAGAAACAGGCATCATCTCCAACCAGCAGCAATATTTCTCAAGACACAGGTTTCGGTTCTCAAGAATTCGACCCTTCTGGTGGAAGCCCTTAAACCCTTAACTGCTTACTTCACTATATTGCCATCAAATCCTAATCTAATCATGACTAACTTCATATTGTTCGAAAGATAGTTCACACAAAGTACGATAACTATAAAGAGAGATGCTGCGTCTGAAATCACATACTTCCATACTATATTGTACGTTAAAAACAGCATGCGAGCCGAGTAATATGTCCGAATTCATAGTATTCGAAAAACAGTAGGCAAGAAGTACCCGGATGACCTACTACTTTCGGTGAGATTCTGAAGTGTGTATCCGATGGACACTATGCTATCCCATGATGCCACGTGAGAGAATTCATGAATGGAAGTGAAGCGACGCAACTGACACATAGGTCACACGATAATGACAAATGGCGGATGTAGTATGTCCGAGTTCCATTCATACTACTCACATTCATGCTATATAGAATGTACTTTTCTAACGGTTGAGTAGTAAATTCAAATTCAAATGTACACTACCTGACAAGTCTTGTCGTCGATCCCAGTTGTAAGAGCAACAAATAATAACTTGACTTCTAGTCAATCATTTGGAAAAGTGGCAGAAGGTAGATTTTTCAGATAAATCATCTGTTGAACTGCATCCCAATCATCACAAATACTGCAGAAGACCTATTGGAACCCGCATGGACCCAAGATTCTCACAGAAAGCAGTCAAGTTTGGTGAAGGAAAAATCATGGTTTGGGGCTACATTCAGTATGGGGGCGTGCAAGAGATCTGCAGAGTGGATGGCAACATCGACATTGCCACAGCCATATCAACCTGCAGCTCAAGACCGGTTACTCACTGAAGCTAAGCAGGGCTGAGCCTGGTCAGTACCTGGATGGGAGACCACAAGGGAAAACTAGGTTGCTGTTGGAAGAGGTGTTAATGAGGCCAGCAGGGGGCGCTCAACCTGTGGTCTGTGTGAGTCCTAATGCCCCAGTAAAAGTGAAGGGGACACTATACTGTCAGCGATCACCATCTTTCGGATGAGACGTTAAACCGAGGTCCTGACTCTCTGTGGTCATTAAAAATCCCATGGCACTTTTCGTAAAGAGTAGGGGTGTATCCCCGGTGTCCTGGCCAAATTCCCTCCATTGGCCCTTACCCATCATGGCCTCTTAATCATCCCCATCCACCGAATTGGCTATATCACTGTCTCTCCACTCCACCTATAGCTGGTGTGTGTTGAGCGCACTGGCGCTGTTGTCCTGTGGCTGCCGTCGCATCATTCAAGTGGATGCTGCACACTGGTGGTGGCAGGGAGAGACCCCCCTCGTGATTGTGAAGCGCTTTGGGTGTATGGCCATACACGATAAATGTGCTATATAAATACACACATTTATATATATCGACAGCCTGAGGTATCTGAGGTATAGACATTTATGCTGCCCATTACATTTCAAACCACAGGAGAGGGCAAATTCTTCAGCAGGACAGTGCTCCTTCTCATACTTCAGCCTCCACATCAAAGTTCCTGAAAGGAAAGAAGGTCAAGGGGCTCCAGGATTGTCACCAGACATTATTGAGCATGTCTGGGGTAAGATGGAGGAGGCATTGAAGATGAATCCAAAGAATCTTGATGAACTCTGGGAGTCCTGCAAGAACGCTTTCTTTGCCATTCCAGATGATTTTACTAATAAGTTATTTGAGCCTTGCAGAGATGTATGGATGCAGTCGTCCAAGCTCATGGGAGTCATACACAATATTAATTCTTTTTCCACTGCACCATGACTTTATATTCTATACTGTACATTAATTCTGTTAAGTGACAAGACTTTTGTCTAAGCAAAGTCAGACCTTACTGTCCTAATTAATTAATTACAAATTTTGGTAAAATAAGCATGAGGCCTTTGCCTTTCATATAAGCCACTTTTGATACCAAATGATCAACTAGATGTCAAGTTATTATTTGTTGTTCCTAAAACTTGGATAGGCGACAAGACTTTTGTCAGGTAGTGTATTACCTTCTTGAGTAGTAGGCGATTTCAGACACAGCCATGGACCCTTTTCACAAAACAATTTTGACGCATTTAATAGTCATCTGCATCTTAAATCCTTTTAAAGATTTTAATATATTGATTTTAAAAACAAAAAAAAACATATGTACATTCATAAAGCTATACTTTGTATTATATCATTGTTGCATCAAATTACAAAAAAAACTAATTACCGCTTATGCAAGATGTTTGTTTTGTCTATGGGCGGGACAGTAAATTTGACATTGTTTTTTATTAATCTCAAACTATTTTTTGCCATTTGCCAAAAGTCTTGATAACCCTATTGTTGAGTTTTTCTTTTATTACCTGAGCAAATAGGAATGCAAAAATAAGGATTTGTTGTACTCTCCCATTCACTGTGCTCTAAGTTTACTCAACTATGATGTCTTCCGCTGCTGAGAATCCTGAAAATGTGAAAAGGGTCAATTGCTCTAAAAATCTAATAATGATGAAGATGTTGAGAAAGAATATCATTGGGATCCCTTTCGGAATGATTTTTTTCTCAGCTAGTAAACAATAAAACACTGACAGGCAGTAAGAATACATTTAAATATAAAGGGCACGCAGAATTTAAAACTACAGGTGACACTGATTACACCGATTTTATTATACTTGCATCGACTAAAATGGCTAAATTAGTTTGATTTGATTCTATTTTATATAAAGATTCACTGGTCAGATGCGCTAGTAATACACTGAGGTCACCTGCTGATCAAAAGGGGGGGCAATGCCGAATGAAAAGCATAAACTATAGTTTATTGGTGTGGACGCAAATGTATTTATTGTTATATTTATAGTTATTGTGCTTGGTGTAAATGAGCTATAAGACTCCTGAATACATATTTTACAAATGTTTTTGGTACTGTAGGAGAGTAATAGATCAAAATCAATTTACCGTCACCATACTACATATTTAAACCATAATATTGTAGTTTAAACATAAAGCAATCATAGTAATCATAAAGCAAGCAAACTATATATAACTTAAAATCCTAAAATGTCTGGTTTGCAAATCTGGCAAATGCAACAGTTATTTTTTCATTTGCAACAAGGATATTCATCAGAATCGTAAAGCAGTAATCCAAATTAAATAAAAAAAAAATCTAATATCACCAAACTGATAATACTACTTTAGAATGTTATTTCTACTTTAAAAATATTGTCAAAAGTATGAAAAATTATGGTTCATATTGCTGAAACCATACACAGAAATAGAGGGCGCCCTTATTTGGTCACCAAACAAAATCTTACTGAAAACTCAGTCAACTTAAGACAACAACTTAAGATTTGGAATTTTTATTTTTATTTTTTTTAGATATTTAGCTTTGATTTTCAGATTTTTAGAATAAAACAGATGTTGTAAATGACTTATTTTTTGTAATATAATAAAATATACATGTACTGTTTATTATTTTCATAACCGTAAAGGCACACAACTTTTGTTTTATTTATCATTTTCAACTTTTCCCTTCAGCTACAGTTTGACAAGTGTCTTCTTTAAACTGAGATAAAGCGTAAATATATGCAAAACCAAATCATTGGAGATTGGCAACTATTTACGTTGGACATGTAATTTTCACATCTATGTTCAAAAAGTGGGCCTGGCATTTAGGTTTTCCAAGAGTAGGATCGACTAGCTTATGAGAAACAGAAACCAAGAAAATAAAATGCTTTGTAGCAATGACCTCTAAAAGCATTTAGACACACTTGTTGTTATATTTGAAAAATAAAATGTCAAACTCACTTTAAAACAAACAATGTTCGTTTTGGGGTTTGTTTACATGACAACGATGCTCTGTATAATATATGTATGATGTAGATTAGAGCAACTGTATGTATAATATACTTTGAGATATGCACTTTGATTGTTCAATCACTTGAATTGTAAAATAGTTATTAAACCGTGTAGAATAAAAAAAAAATCAGAACACAATTTTTTATACTGTATTAATAATATTTAATGTCAATATAGTAGAAATTAATTTACCTTAAAGCGATAGTTCACCCCAAAATTCTGTCAAACCTGGAGTGGAGTTTTTCTTCATTCTTCTGAAGAATGCTGGAAACCTGTGACCATTGACTTTCATAGTATTTGTTTTTGCTACTATGGAAGTCAATGGTTGGTTTCCAACATTCTTCAGAAGATCTTTTTGGTGTTCAGCAGACAAACTAAACTAATAATTTAGAACCATTTTTTTTATTCCAATTGTCACTGTTGGGTGATCTATCCTTTCAATATAGGTTTCAAGCATCAAAATGTGTAAAAAAACTTTTTTGGGTGTTTTTTTTCTGTACATTAAATGTGTTTTGTTTAATTTCATATTTCAAGATAAAAGAAACAAATATTACACATTTTTACTATTATTTGCAGAATAATATAGTCTTACATATCCCCAAAAATTGTAACAGGAATATAAAGAATTATTTGAAGACGTTAAGATAATAAATAATAAATAAAGTACTAATTAATTGTCATTTAAATCTTTATACTTTGCTGCTTAACTTTCAACAAATCACTATAGAGTTTACTCATTAGCCAGTAAGTTATAGATGAATTGGATTAAGTAAATTGGCCATATAGCATGTGTGTGCGCGTGAGAATGAAAGTGTGTATGGGTGTTTCCCAGTGCTGGGTTGTTGCTGGAAGGGCATCTGCTGCATAAAACATATGCCAGAGTAATTGGCGGTTCAGTCCGCAGTGGCAACCCCTGAAAAATCAGGGACTACGCCGAAGGATAGTGAGTATGTTTGCTTATTCTTATATAGGCCTATTTTATATTTTACAAAATTACTAATTGGGTACACTTTAGAGTAAATTTAATTAGATGCAGTTACCAACATGGGACGTATGAACTTTGGCCTGTACACAAAGCTAAATGTTATCCATCTATCTATATATATATTTGATAAAAATGCAGCCGTGGTTAGAGTCGCAGGAGCGCACATTAATAGTCCCAGAGCATATGAACATGTTGCAGCTTGTTCAACACCTGCTGTTTGTGCCACAGCTGCTTCTCCCATGAGTCCTCGGTGATTTTCATTACCCAATCACCTGCAGCCTCCCACTGCACCTGTACTGGAACGTCACACCTGTTCCCATAAAAACACTCTTCACCGGATTACATCAGACAACCGTTTCTGGATACTTGATTCTGATTGGTCAGGTATGTTATTCTCACATAACTGGTTCACGGTCTCCTCCATGTACTTCGAATCATCTTAACCTGAAGCGAATATATATGGGTAGTTTAAAAATAAGCAGTATTTTTCTTTTTAATAAACACCAAATTTGAACAATTTTGTTGTATATGCAATCTTAAGTTTTAGAAATATAAGGGGTTACTAACTTTATTCATTCTTTCCTCATTTTTAAACACCTTTTACTGAATTGTACAGTAAATAGGTCCTATAGTGTGACAGCGAAAATGAAAAACAACTCGTAATAATAAATAGCGTGCGAGCGATTTATCTTCTTTGCTTGATACTTATCCTCATATAGGGGTCCATGGAAGACAAAGGATTGAACCATTTACTGGATTTTAGTTGATGACAATACTAATTATATGTTTTGTCGTGTGACATTTTATAGTTTGCATTTGACTGAAAATGCAAAATCACGTCACACCCCTTCATCGGTCACTGCTGTTTTTGACTGTTTGGCGCCATCTCGTGACTAAGTAGACAATACAAGTAAGTTATAGTTTAGGCAAACTCCAGCTATTTTTCTTTCTGCAAGCTTTACTTTTAACTAAAAAGCTAGTAAATTACATTCCAGATCAATGTTTTTTGTCTCGTTGTTTACCTTTGTGTCAAGTAGCCATGTAAAATAAGCAGTATAACGTATTTACAGCCATGTTAACACAGAATAAAGTCATTGTCAAATACAACATCCAGTCATGCTTGATTCTGTGAGAACAATGGCTGGGTGGGTGTACATTATCCCTTACTTACATGTCATGCCAATAAATGAAACTCAATTGACTTTCTTCAGTTATTTATTTGAACAAAGTTGCAAAAGTGACACACACCCATCCAAAAATATAATCCCCTAATGTACACTATATTATTGTATGCAAAAGGGAAAGTCAATTAATATGAATAATTCTGTACTTCACCATGGCCATTTAAAAAAGGTTTAATACTGTACAAGATGCAAATGGATAATTATCCTATTGTGTGCAGGAGTTGAGTTTATGATCCGCACATCAGACACTCGTCACGGTTCTCCAGTGAACACACCATCGCAGCTTTATTACGCTCTTTGGTTTCCTCGTCACTGCTGCCCGTTTTCTGTGTCTCCTTCAGCTTCTCTTTGTTGAGAGTGAACTGGATGGGGTTTGCAGCCGGTTTAGTCCTCAGGTAGTACATGCCTGTTTTAAGACCCTGTGAAGAGCAGCAGACATATTAGTATTGAATATGTAATGACTAATATTTACTTAGCAAGAAATTCTATTTCCATTATTACCAACACTTGTCATACAGTGACACCCAAACTGATAATTAATGAAAATTCAAGTGTGGAAAAGAAGAAATTATAGCACAGTCTACTATATAACAAAACTGCATACACTAAAATAATAATGGTATTAGGCCACACAAAAATTGACAGTCTGACATTTCATACAGTGGATTAAAAAAAAAAAGCCAATTTACAGCAGATTTACTACACCACTTACAGCCAAGACCAAAATCTGATTTTGAAATTACAAATCCTTAAAAGGGATAGTTCACCAGGGATAGTTGACAATTTACATTAAGGATCGCCCTTTTGACTCATTTTGAATAAATGTGCATATTTAGCCAATCATTTACTGCAGATTCGCTGGTTGGTCTAATCACAGAATCTTGCTTTAACAGCTAAACAAAAAATAATAATAATCAATTTGATAAAGAAAACAAAAAACACAACAACCCATAATCACGTTTCTGAGCGTAAAATTAAATACTTTGATAAAGTACAGATACTTGAGCACTAGACTAGCCTCTGGTTTACCTGCTTCCAGCCGTAGAAGTGCATGCTGGTGAGTTTGCCGTAGTTTGGCTCAGCGATGTGGATGTTGAGCGACTGGCTCTGGTCAATGAAGGCTCCTCGATCTGCAGCCATCTTTAAAATGGTCTTCTGAGAAATCTCCCACACAGTCTTATACAGCTCCTTCAGGTCATCAGGGATTGTGGGAATGCTCTGCAAAAGGATATTCAGCAAGTCATGTAAGAACAGTGAAAGTTCAGGTGACTCATGTGAATTAGGAACGTTAACTAACCAGGATGGATCCGTTCTGAGCGATTATCTGGTTTTTCATTTCCTCGTTCCAGAGTCCTCGTTCTGTGAGGTCTTTGAGAAGATGTGGGTTCACGATCTAGAGGTAAACATGAGGCACTGGTTAATTACGCACATAGATGTGTGTGTGTGTTTATGGTGCAGATGTTGAGAGTAGCGTCAGGCTAACCTGAAACTCTCCAGACAGGACTCTGCGGGTGTAGATGTTGCTGGTGTACGGCTCGATGGACTCGTTGTTGCCCAGGATCTGAGCTGTGGAGGCAGTGGGCATTGGAGCCAGCAGCAGACTGTTACGCACCCCATGCCTGAAAAAGAACGAGTGAGTCATACAATCAATAATTACATCTGCCATATGTAAATACTGGATTACAATGTAAAAAAATATAAATAAATAAAAGTATAAATTTGCTATATAAATATGCTAAAGAAACATTGATTCATCTGCTATATGTTATAATTTGAAAATTCTTTTATTATACATTTCAATATTTTGAATTAAAACCTAGAATACAATTTTTTAAAACGTATAAAATGTTTATAAAAATGTTACACAAAAAAACGCTAATATAAAAGTATATAATTATATTTTACATAAGATTACAATACAAGAGTAGACATTACAACAGATAAATTACAAATAAATGTTTCAACAGTGCTATGGGAAAAATTAAGTTTGGAGAATTTTTAAATATATATATATATATAT
>CAIGQV010018106.1:7032895-7066110 GCA_903798115.1 Danio jaintianensis | reverse complement strand
AACCTAGAATGCAATTTATATTAGAAGTATAGAGAAATCTATGAAAAATAAATGCTAATTTAAAAAGTATATGATTAAATTATAAAAGATTACAATACAAGAGTAGACATTACAACTGATAAGTTACAAATAAATATTACTAATTTTATTGAAAGACGACAAATTATATACATTCAATGATTTCTATATACAACTGAATAAATATAATTTTCTGATAAAATATGATTTCAATTTAATTGAACATACATTTATAACATTCTCCAAACTTAATTTTACCCATAGCACTGTTGATTCACTACCCATATTTATAAATCTGTATAAAAATATATCTATAAAGAGATCTATCTATATCTATTTATCTCTCCATCTCTCTCTCTCTCTATCTAGAAAAAAAAAAAAAAAAAAAAGTGGTTACGTACTTTGCAATCTTCTCCTTAAGTGCTGCCCAGTCCCACAAGTCTGTAGGTGTCTTTTCCCACATGTCATACTGGAGGATCTGTGAAAACACACCAGCAACAATTAGAGCTTTATAAAACACACCTAACATCGGTTATCTGTACAATACACCCAACTTACACCCTTGCTGACAGGACAGCCGGCATAGGTTTGATATGGGCCACATTCAGCCGAGAGCTCACAGCTGGACTCCAGAGCAGCGTAATAGATGGTCTCAAAAATCTGCGTGTTGAGGAGCTGAGCCTCCGCACTCTCAAAAGGGAAACGCATGAGGATGAAGGCATCGGCCAGACCCTGAACACCAATCCCGATGGGCCGGTGACGCTTGTTGGAGTTCTCAGCCTGTTATATATATATATATATATATATATATATATATATATATATATAGAGAGAGAGAGAGAGAGAGAGAGAGAGAGAGGATTAAACTCTGCAGTCATTACAAAACATCACTAAAGCCCAAAGTATACTTCTTTCTTTTTTTTTTTTAGCAGATACATCATGAAATCTGACTTTATCCTGTGTTTAAAGGGTATAACCAGGAATCAGATGCTTCTACCAACCCAGAAAACGCATGAAGAAACTCCAGTAATTCAGTCTTGGCAAGCTGAGATTTTGCTCCTCTAGTAATGAAGGCAATGGGTCTTAAATAGTACTGTCCTTAGGGCTCATTCACAGCGAATTCGTCTTGAAGCACAGCTTAGCACAAGGTCCACGTGACGCAATATTATGAACGTGATGTAATAACGACCCATTAGAAATAGGTAAACAATATGTTACGATAAGCACTTGAAGATGCATCACATAACTCAAGATATCTGGACAAAACCACAATGAGCCCCTCCTATGCCATGATATAACTAAATAAAACAGTTGTCATGCCAACTTTCTATTATAAACAGAAGCTCGCTACGGTAAAGTCTAGATCGGATACGCGGCCAGCCGGAAGTAACACATGCACATCAATATAGCAGCATTTTCTTATGACACTGTATAACAATAATTAATATTTTTACAGTACTGTGACGCTTGGGTTTAGGGTTGGGGTGAGGGTAGGCGTTAAAAAACAAAAAAAAACAATTTATTGGGTAATTTAATAGATAGCATAAATAATACTCTGTTGGGGTAGACGTTAATAAAATACAATAAATGGGAAATTTAATAAATAATAAAAAATAATTATCGTTAACTTCCGGCTGCAACCATATCCGATCTAGCAGCAACCGCTCGCAACTGTTGCCCTGCCTCAGAGCTCTTCTGATTGGTCCACTGCTTTTGGACCTGACAGTGATGAGCTGTGCTGCGTGTGAAAGGTAAAGATTTTTCAACTTGACATGGCTTCTAAAAACATGTGGCACAAACAGTCACACAAGTCTGTCCAGGGCGTGTTTACATTGAAAACCTATAGAAAAGTAGCACGTAGGAGAGGAAAGAACGCATTGTGTAAATGGCCCCTTAATCTGCACATTTCCACCCACAGCACCACTGCAGCAGTTCAACATTTATGTTTACTCGTAGTAGCATGTCTGTTGTTGGAGCTCCATAGACTTGTGACATCTGAGCCACTAAGCTCATTTTAGAAGGAAATGTACTGAAGAATGTCAGAAAAGTATTCTATTTTTGGGTAAAACTCATTTTTTGTTTGACTGCTTGACCAATGTAGGTCAGTTCAACGCAGATTCTGAAGGATGAGTCAATATCAATGCTTCATGCTCAAATCTGTTTCTTCTGATGAACACAAAGGAAGGCTCAGACTGTTGGAAAGCTGTAGCCATTGACTTCAATAGACAATCTTCAAAAAAACCTTCCTTTGTGTTCAACAGGAAAAAGAAACTCATCGGAGAGTAAATTTTTTTTTTTTTTTTTTAAATGGCTGTAATTTGGAATGACGGCTCTTCACCTCTTTCACTGGGTAGTAGTTGATATCAATGATCTTGTTCAGGTTCTTCACAATGACCTTCGTAACCGAGGCCAACTTCTGGAAGTCGAATGTTCGCTCTGAGGTGACATACATGTTAAGTGCAATGGAGGCCAGGTTGCAAACAGCCACCTGCAACAAGAGAATTGGATTAAACACTTTCTGAAACCAAACCTTCAATTATATGCCAAAAGACAACAATCAACGACAGTAATTTACGCTCACATTGTGCTGTAATACTATTGACAATCATGTTTGTAGTATTTATTTTAGGGTTGCATAATTTATTGAAAAACTATAGTTAATGCGGTAATAGCATAGCACACGTATCAAAAGATCATATCTACACGTATCTAAAGATTAATCCAAATTTGACCAATCAGAAGGGGCCTTACTATCTTTATAGTTAGCTGTCCTACTATTGGCGAGAGCGGCCAAAAGGTAAACCCAGAGCTGAAAATGGATACTAACGGCGGAAGTGGAGACGAGAGAGGAAAATGACAACAGCCAATCAGAGTCAGAATATCTGCATCTGATTCAATATTTTAAAGACTAAACGCATGGAGCTTTTTTTTTAGTCTGAATTACAATTAATTATATCTTGTACCCATTTATTTTAATAGCATTATATAAATAAATGATTTAAAAACATGGATAAGTAAGAAATATCGTTATCGTAAAATACCAACATTGCATATTTTCCAGTATTGTGCAGCTCTAATTTATATTCATGTTTAATCTTAGATGGACAAAATAATTCACCAATATAGAAAAACGGGTATAATTGGTGTCTGGGATGCAGCAAGTCCTGGGACTGTAGTGAACACAATAACTTATTAAAAGATTAGATTTCATTTGTAATAAACAGTCTTCATGCGCATCTACTCTCTTAATTGCTATTTCATAAATCAAAACTCGTACCTCATCGCTACTGGTGTACTCAACAACCTCTGTGCACAAATTGCTGCATTTGATGGTGCCCAGGTTCTGCTGGTTGCTCTTGCGGTTGCAGGCATCTTTATAAAGCATGTATGGTGTGCCGGTCTCTGTCTGAGACTCGATGATGGCATACCAAAGCTGCTGGGCCTTCACCACACGCTTCGCTCTGCCCTCCTGCTCGTATCTGGAACAACACATCATGAGATGGGATTATTAAACACGGATACTAATAGTTGTCATCATATTTATGGGAATAGAATAAATGGTCATTTTCATACTTCGTGTAGAGCTTCTCAAACTCCTCTCCCCAGCACTCATCCAGGCCGGGAGAGTCATTCGGGCACATCAGAGACCAATCCTACATCGAATAGGAGTCACTCATGAGTTTTTGTGGTTAAAAGATCTAAGATTGTAACTAAAAGGTCACATTTGTTTCCAGTCAGTGCAATTTCATTTGATTATAGCTTGTATTGGTACACTAGCAATTTGCCCAATAAGCATTACTAGCAATATTTTGGTAAAAACTAAAATAAATAAATAAAAATAAAAATAATAGATAATAGAGCTGTGCAAACTTAGAGTGAATTTTAAAATGGCTTATTTTTTGTGATTCATTTATTTTATACGTATGCATGTATTATTTTAAACGTTAATATTACCTTTGTTAATTTTGTTTCAGTTTTCAATTAAATTAAAATATTTTCTTAGCAACTAGCTGAAATACAATTGAAAAAAATAAATTAAATGTCTTGTCAAAAGTCTTTTAATCTTCCATCACGGAAGTATTTTGTGTGAAACAGTTGACATTAAGTGTTAAGTGCGCTCACCCCATTGGTTTCCACTCGCTTCATGAAGAGATCAGGAATCCAGAGGGCGTAAAACAGATCTCTAGCTCTCTGCTCCTCTTTACCAGTGTTCTTTTTAAGCTCTAGGAAGTCGAAAATGTCAAAATGCCAAGGCTCCAGGTACATGGCAAAAGCTCCTGGTCTCTGAAGGAGGAGTAGAAAAGTCAGTCTTCCAACCCAAACTGCTCTGCTTTCATACAAAAAGTCACATTTAAAAACATTACCTTATTTCCTCCTTGGTCCACATAGCGTGCGGTGTTGTTGTAGACACGGAGCATAGGAACCAGGCCATTAGAGTTACCATTTGTCTAAATTACAAAAGACATTTAGTAAATCCAAATGTTGAGTCTAATAGTATCATTTTGGTGATAAAACTATTATAATTTTTCCAATAGAACATTCCCTTGATAAAACAATTATTTGATATAATATTTTAAGTCACTGACAAACAGAAACACTGTACCATGAAAAATCCAGCTAGAAAGGCTATTCTATGGATTTACCATAGTACCAGTAACTGTACGACAGTAGGTTTGGGAGAAAATTGTCACATTATTAATGTAGACGTGTAAAATGTATTAACAGATTAATGAAATATAAAAACTGTAATTGTTGTTAAAAAGCACCTGAATTTTTACTTCACATATTCAGACTAGTGTTTTTTATACATTCATTCATTCATTCATTTTCTTTTCGGCTTCGTCCCTTTATTAATCTGGGGTCACCACAGCGGAATGAACCGCCAACTTATCCAGCATATGTTTTACGCAGCGGATGCCCTTCCAGCTGCAACCCATCACTGGGAAACATCCATACGCACTCATTCAAACACATACACTACGGACAATTTAGCTTACCCAATTCACCTGTACCGCATGTCTTTGGTCTTGTGGGGGAAACCTGAGCACCCGGAGGAAACCCACGCGAACACGGGGAGAACATGCAAACTTCACACAGAAATGCCAACTGACCCAGCCGAGGCTTGAACCAGCGACCTTCTTGCTGTGAGGCGATAGTGCTACCCACTGCGCCACCGTGACGCCCCTGTTTTTTATACTTTTTTTTTTTTACATTTTACATGGTAATGATGAGGTACTTTTATACAAGTGGGTAATACCCATGATTATAAAGACCTAAATGATATCATAGATGACTCTTAAATTAAGAAAAATATAAACAGAATGTTTAAATACAATTTTACAGCTGTTATTGTTTTCCCGAACATAACATAAACAAAAGTTATTTAGCAAAGTATAAAAGGCTGCCAAAAAGATTACGTTTACATATTATTATAAATACTGTACCTCATATTTGCGAAATGTTCATTTGGTTGATTGTTTGTGATGTTTTGATAATAATAAAGTAGTTTAAATTAACAACATTGTCTTTAAACAAGAAAAAAAACAAGAGTTTTGATGTTCATAGTTATAATTAACAAATATCGACTGAGATATGAATTAATCATATGAATTTAACCATGATAATTTTACCCATATCAAAAAGCCCTACAGTGACAAATTTAAATCAGAAAACTCACTCCTGCGATGTAGCTTCCAGTGGCTCTAATGCAGCTCACTGCCACCCCGATGCCACCAGCAGACTTGGAGATGAGCGCGCACTGCTTCAGCGTGTCATAGATGCCGTCAATGCTGTCGTCTTTCATAGCGAGCAGGAAGCAACTACACGTTTGAGAGAAAAAAAAAAGGGAACGGTTTGTGTTTGACAGTCATTTTAAAAGTCTGCCCTCTTTTGTCTGATTGCAGCATTACTGTTGTTAGTGTTCACCTGGAGAGCTGCGGGCGGTTGGTGCCGGCGTTAAACAGAGTAGGAGAAGCATGAGTGAACCACTTCTCAGACAGCAGGTTGTAGGTTTCGATAGCAGCTGCGATGTCCTCCTTATGAATGCCTACAGACACCCTCATCAGCATGTGCTGCGGCCGCTCAGCAACTGAAAACAAAAGCACTCAAGGTGTTAGGAATCGCTGCTTTTCTCGTTTAGGTTAGTCTTTTTGTTTATCTCGTTTTCATTTCACACTAAAAACGGAAACAAACTTTGATCTGTTCTTTATATCGTTGTCACTCCCACTTTCCCTGCCCTCTTTGTTTACTTGTTTCGCAATTCGACTGCATTTTGCACAGATGTAACATAAGTGTCATGCGTCTCCAGAACGTCTGTGAAGTTTCTGCTTAAAATACCTCTTGGACATTATTATACCGTGCTGTAATTGTCCTGTTTTAGGTGAAGCTTGATGTTGCCATCTCTTTAAAATGCAAATAAGTTCCATGCCTTGGATACAATTGGCAACAGCATGCAAAATATCCAGTTTATATTCTGGAGAAGCATTCAAGCAACAGAAGTGCACAGCCGTAAGTTAGGATTCATTGTTTCAGTAGTTTTTAAATGGTGTTGTTTGTCTGACTAGGTACTCGGCACCATTGCCAATCTGACCAATCACAGATCTTGTACCTTGCGTCGTCGTGACATGTAGTTACTAGAGGTGCACTATTTGCACCTATGTTTCAAGGCTGATTTAGATGCATGATTTTATTTTGTTTTGTAAGTGTGACCTGCCAATACCAATATTTTGACGATTCCGATTTTTTTTTTCAAGAAAATTTGTTGAAATGATATACATGTAAAGTTGAAGGCAAAATTATTAGCCCTTGTGTGAATTTGATTTTATATATATATATATATTTATATATATATATATAAAAATAAATAAAAAGAATTATAAATTTCACAGGAGGGCTAATAATTTTGCCAAACTTATAAGTCTTCATGTGAAATTGTAATTCTTTTTAAAAATATTTCACAGGTGTTGTTTAACAGAAGATTGACTGTAAAAATTTAAACTGCTGAAAAAAATATAATAGGAAATAAAGTGAAAATTCTTGGTCTTGGGAGGGCTAATAATTTTGACTTCAACTGTATATTTGGAATTGCTTTTAGTTCAGAGTCACTGACTGGCTTTAAAACAGTAGTTCACAATGCTTAATTCGTCTGCGCAGTAGTTCGCTTTCATTCACGTCCTGTATTTGTAGAACACAAGCCGCAAGCCTTCAGTCATCTGTAATGGAGTGTGCCATAATGGTGACATTGTTTTAGTTTTTATGTTTTGATTTTGTTTTAGTCAGTGTCCATGCATCCTGTTAATGCCACCCTATCCATTGTAATTCTAAAGTTGGTCGAACACCAGATGAGTGCTCTGACAGCTCAAGCTTTTGTTTTGTGGCGCAGCAAAAATTTGAACAACGTCCTGAATCTAGTTGTGCACCACATCATCTAGAATTCTTAAAAGGTGCCCTATAAATAAAATCTGCACATGCCTACCATAATGTAATAATAAGAGTCCAGTACATGGAAATGGGCATACTGTGAGCCTCAGACACCATTGTTTCCTCGTTCTCATGTAAATTCAGCAAGTCAATCAGAACAATACAGACTTTTGCGTGACTCACGGGCCACGCCCTCATCATTTGCATGTACTTTAGGTCAGGTTCTACATTAGTCGGAACTGCATTAGCAGCCACGCTAAAACACAGACTGATATCATGAAACCATTAATATACACACCTCAGGCTGTGTTTAATAAGCCACAATGTTTCCTAGTGAGACAATGATCATTTTCCTCACTTAGTTATTTTTAAGTTTAAATTATCTTACTATGTATGTGGGACATTTATTTTGAAAACAAGAGACATATTGTTTACTATGCATTACCGAGCAAGAACTCCATGAGCCACCTGTTCACATGCACGTCAGGAGTCAAAATGCAGGATATACGGATTATACATTTGTTCAGCTCAACTCCAAAGGGGCATAAGGTATGTTTAATTGCATCTTTTGTTAATGTATCTTGTTTATTGTGAAATTTGATGGGTGTGTTTCAACAAACATGTAGACTGTGGAATCATGTCGTTCAGCTTTTTTTTTTTCTCCCACCACTATTGTAGTTATGACATGTGGACATTTTCTTTAGAGGTGCGCATCAGGGTCTGGTGAAGGGTATGTGATGTGCTAAAGGCTGATTTATACTTCTGAGTTGAGTGCACGCGGATGGTCCTGTGCAGCCTATACACAGTCGCATACCCTTCGTCATGGCTGACACCGACCCTGACACTACACATTGCAACGACACTTGGCGCAAGCTCTGTGATTGGTCAATTTGGTAGCATTGATGAGTGTGGGTGGGTCCGAGAGCCACGGGAGAGCAGCAAGTCCGTTGGTGCGAGTGTTTAACAAGTATCAAGTCCTGTAGAAAAGTTTACGCAGAAGTAAACTGGCCTTAAGAAACAACTTCTTGATATAGAGAATGGATTTGCTTGTTCATGGAGGGCCGGTGTCCTGCAGATTTTAGCTCCAACCCTAATCAAACACACCTGAACAAGCTAATCAAGGTCTTACTAGGTATACTTGAAACATAGGCAGGTGTGTTGAGGCAAGTTGGAGCTAAACCCTGCAGGGACACTGGCCCTCCAGGACCGAGATTGGTGACCCCTGCCTTAATGACTTACCCTTTCCGTTGATCTTCAGCAGATAGGAGCGCTCCAATGTCTAAAAGAAAGGTTAAAACTAAGATTAGCATCACTTATGAATTCAAACAAGCATATTCTCTTAATTCAGAATTACCTTAAAGCCAAAGAAATTGTAAGAGAAATCCCTGTCATAAATGATGGCTGAGTTCAGGCGCTAGAATAAAGAAAAATAATGTTAATTCTAAATTAAATAAACAAAACATTACTTTATGTGGCTGGTGTAAACGTGCAAACTTACATCTTTGTTGGCCAAAACGATATCAAGGGTCTCCTTGGATATCATAGGTGAGTGGCGGCTGTTCAGGGGATTGACATAGTTGTAGAGATCCTCCATAACCTCTGTGATGGAAGAAGAAAAGTTTTTACAAACACTGTAATTCGACTGAAGTGAAATCATTGATTTGAAATGGGTAATGTGTCACAGCTCACCACTGAAGACCTTCTTAGTCTCTTTGTGCAGGTTAGATACGGCGATGCGTGCTGCCAGGATGGCATAGTCAGGGTGTTTGGTGGTGAGGGTGGCAGCAATCTCAGCAGCCAGTGTGTCCAGCTCTACTGTAGTAACGCCGCTGTAAAGGCCCTGAATCACCTTCATGGTGATCTGAGTCTGCAAAGCAAAATCATGTGCATGCATTAAAGTTAAGATCTTTACATTTGGTTTCTTAGAAAATTTTACTTGCAGTACAATACAGGACCATAAGCAGGACCAAGAGAAGACTGGATGTAGTGTGAGTTTTTAATAATATTAAGTTTTAAATGCACTGAGAACTTTGTAAGGCCAATGATGTTCTTGGTGCAAATATTACTAGGGTGTTAACTCTTAAATATTCCGTGAAGCGCTTTGAAATGTGCATGTATGTGTGATGTAATTTAAACTGAAACATGAAGACAGGGCAGGACATAAAGCAGCTCCTCACCCCCCCAAAAAAACAGCCGATAGCGTTAAGTTTTCATCACAGCTCTGCCAGTGAGAGTGGTTGAGCTCAAGCGCAGATAGCAATAGAATTTTAAAGAGGGCGGGACATGTCAGATACTTGAGAGCATTTGATTGGTCAGAAGATTTGATGAGAAGCTGAAGCGTGAGGTGACATCAAAACAAAATCATTGATTCATTTAGGCGGAAGTGACAAACTGCAAGCTTTGGATGCTTATATCTTCAAAACAATGAAAATATTTGCATTAAGGAGCACACTAGCTTATAGATATCCTTTAAAACTAACATCTAAAAAAATCTTTATTTTATGGGGACTTTAAAAGTTGGAAGTGGCATGCTTGACATGCATGTACTGTTTGATACAGTACATTTCTGTGGTTTGATTGTAATTTATCAGGGTCAATAATCGTTTTTTTTTTGGGCCATGGTCCAAAGTGGGCCAACTGGGGTTTGAGGAGTGGTGATGAACAAAAGCAGAGTTTACCTGAATGAACAGAAAGTTAGGGATGCTGCTCATTTCTCTTGTCATCACTTAAAGATACCAGCTTACATTAAGATTTCAGCTCAAAGATCAATTTCAGACACCAGTAAGTGCCTGAAATAACTCCTGATCATATGAAATGTATTTTTTATGTGATGCGAAAAGCTAATTATATATTTTTTTCTTTTGAGGAACACTACACCTGCAAAAAAAAAAAAAAAAAAAAAAAAAAATTGACAACAATTTGTGGATTATATTACTGGTCATATGTAGAATCTGGAGTTTAAAAGTAAAAATAAAAATAAAAAAGACAAACTTCTCACTTTAGTTTAATCGTGATAAACCAATTTTCATTCAATTTCCACTTGGCCAGTGAAGTTGTGTTAACCTGTTCTGTGGTGGTGTGTTAAAAGCAGATTTTAGTGCTGCTAATCTATTTTTGCCTCACTAATTCAATAATATTTGGATGCAAACTTGCATATGCAAACCGACATTGCATGTCTCAGAGATGCAATGAATGTCAGATGTCAGACACAATGCACTTAATGGAGATAGTGACGTCACTGTGAGGGGTAGCGTTAGGGGTGGTGTTCTCTATTGAGGTCTGAGGCTATTGCTCTGACCCGGTCTGTTGTCAATACTAGCCCGACAGAGGAAAAGTGCTTATAATATGAGACTACCATGCCATGAGCTTTCAAACTAGGGTCAGTTTATAGAAAAGCTTAAAAGAATTGTTTTTTTAATTAAATAAATAAAAACAGTTTTAAAAAAAGGAAATAACTACACTTGGCATTGATTGAAATTTAAGATGTCTTGATGTATTTCACAACTTACAGGATCAACAAAGTCAGAGTTGAGTCCATAGCAAAGTTTCTGGATGCGTGATGTGATTTTGTCAAACATCACACGCTCCTGGCGCCCATCTGTGGAAAACAACAACAATAATCATAAAACAGATGTTTAATTTAAAAGATAACCATATATAATTTAATAGTACAAATTAACACCCGTAATCAAGGATACATGAACAGGATATGAACCGCAAACATAATATGAAAGGTGTATAAAATGTGCTGTTCGCGAGTATAACATCGCAAACTTTAGCTAACGTAGTCTGTTAAATCACAATATACTTAATATTCGATATTTAATTCAAATGCTGTCAAATAAAATGTGGCCTACTTTAACGAAGCGATTCGCGCCAAGTTTGAGTTAACAAAGGGAACAGCTAGTTAGTCATAGGGTACGGCTAACATGAACCTAAGTTATCATCAAATATTAAATTATGTAGTTATAAAAATGAACCCAATAACAGGCAATCAATAAATATGTGCTCTTAATATTTTAAATAAACTAAACAGACTGACGTTCATCTCTTGACGGTAAAATAGTTTTGTACATTATAACGTTAGCTCAACGAATGCTCACGATTTACAGACTGGATATAATTATGGTTACGATGAGAATATTTCATAACCCGTATTTAACGTTATATTTGCATATATTTCTCTGGTTCAGAAACGTTCTTTGAAGAAAGAGTAAAATGTTTACCTCTCTTGATCACGTGCATAATTGAGGTATCTGGTAACGTTAGAAAGGCCAGCGAGAAGAAAAACGATATATTTTTTAAATAAAAATTAGCAGGTGTATTTTGTGGACAAAGTGCTGCACTACTGGCCGGCCTCTCAGCTGCTCCAGCAGACTGTTGTTATGAAGTTCTTAGCGCGCTAAAACCCGCCAGAATGGAATTCGTCATTTCCGCTAAACGAATCTCAGCTAATGGGGTCTCGCTCCTTCTTCTTCGTCCTCGTCCTCGTCAGTTTTACTAGACGGAAGAGGAAAGTAGTCGTTACATTTTTTGAGTATCAAAAAGAAATGACATGTAATCAAACAGCTGGAAAGCTACTTACGTGTTTTTAACAGTACATCATTATGGTAATGTACGGATACCCAGGAAGTCTAACACGGGTCAAATGAAGATATTTCCAAAAAGTGTTTTATTTCTGTAGAGAAAAAAATATATAACTAGCGACACATAGTGGCCAACCATCACAAAAGAGATCCGGGTTAGCGCGGCCTATTAACCCCTGCTGGTAGTTCTGGTGTAACTTCATGCATGTAAATAACTACATGAAGCTAAATCTGAGGTGAGTTTCAGAGATAATGGGTTGCTTTTTTAAAGTTGCACTCAAAAGTTTAGGAAGTTGTGAAAAAGTACATAGTTTATTTTTTTATCTGACATCTGCAATGTGTTGTTTTTTTTACTAGATGTTTTTTCAATTCTGTTCCCCAGTCATTCATTCATTTTTTAGTCCCTTATGTATCAGAGGTCGCCACATAGGAATGAACCGCCAACTATTCCGGCATATGTTTTAAGCAGCAGATGCCCCCTCCAGCCGCAACCCAGTACTGGGAAACACCCATACACTCACATACACACACACTCATACACTACGGCCACTTTTGTTTACCCAATTCACCTATAACGCATGTCTTTGGACTGTTGGGACAACCGGAGCACCCAGAGGAAACCCACATGAACACGGTGAGAGCATGCAAACTCCACACAGAACTGGCCCAGCCGGGACTCGAACCAGCGATCTTCTTGCTGTGAGGCGACAGCAAGAAGGTGGTTGAGGGTGCCACAGAGGGTGCCACTGACCCACCGTGCCACCCTCTGTTCCACAGTCTTTTTGCAATTCTACTCCACAGTCTTCAAGTTATGGGTAATGAAAACTACAAGCAAGTAATGTGTTGTGTTTAAGGGGCGGCATGGTGGCTCAGTGGGTAGCACTGTCGCCCCACTGGTCGCTGGTTCAAGTCCCAGTTGGTCCAGGTGGCATTTCTGTATGGACTTTGCATGTTCTCCCCGTGTTCTCTAAAATTGAAAAGAGTTTTCTCAAAAATGGCATTAACTGACAAATCTGAACTGTGAAAACACAGAATAAAATAGCATAAAATAGTTTTAAATTTAGTATTTTTAATTTGGTTTGTGATTTAATTATTTTCAAACAACATTTTCTGAATATACAAATCCATTCTGTTCAAGTATTATTCAAATGTTCTGTTAAAAATGCAAAGTAATAAAACACCAATTAAATGATACAGCCAGTCATCAAAGATCCCCTGAAAGAAAAATTTAACGTAAGGAAATATCTGTTGATTCTGTTCAATATTCAATATTTTAATATTAATAATTCATAATTCAAATGTAAAATCAATTAGCAGCAATAACAATGTTGCTAAAACTTTTTTTTACTTAATTCAGAGTTAGTAATGGGGGCATGTTTTATGTTTTGCACTGAGAGAGTACACTAACTCATGAACCCCCAGCGCTGGGAAACACACATACACTCTCATTCGCACACACTCAAAAACTACAGCCAATTTATTTTGTCCAGTTCACCACATGACTACTAGCCATGAATGCATACTATGAATGCATACTAGTAAACTGGACAAACTAAATTGGCTGTAGTGTATGTGTGTGTGTGAATTAGAAAGTGTATTCCCAGCACTGGGGGTTCATGAGTTAGTGTACTCTCTCAGTGCATAAAACATATGCCAGTGTAATTGATGGTTCATTCTGCTGTGGTGACCCTTGATAAATCAGAGACAAAGCTGAAGGAAAATGTGTGAGTGTGTTTTGTGTTTATTTATGTTCAGTGACCTCTAATATTGGCACAAAGAAAGACAGCTGCAAAAAATGTTTTGTTAAATGTTTTGATCATAACAAATATTAACAAGAAATATGCAAACAATTGCAAACACAGCAGTTTTATCATGATTGTTAAACATATGTGTGCCACAATTTTTGGCGTCGCTAAAAATTTCCTTTCCTTTGGCTTATTCCCTGCTTTATCAGGGGTTGCCACAGCAGAATGAACTGCAAATCGGCATATGTTTTACTGGCGGATGCCTTTCTTACTGCATCCAAGCACTGAGAGTACACTAACTTAGTGAAAAAGTGAAAGTGAAAGAAAAAAAGAGTGAAAACTGTGGCCAAGTATGGTGACCCATACTTGGTGACCCATACCCATCCAAGCGCACACAGACAGAAGTGAGCAGACACCCACCCGAGGAGTAGTTTAGCACCTTGGTCAAGGGACTCAACTCAGCACTGGGGTATTGAGGATTACAGTATTGAGGGTGGAGAGAGCGCTGGCTATTCACTCCCACCACAGACAATCCCTCCCAAAGCCCAGACTCGAACCTGCAACCTTCCGATAACAAATCCAACGTTCTAACCATTAGGTCATTAGTTTACCCATTAGTTTATTCAATTTACCTATAATATGAGTACTCGGAGGAAACCCACACAGACACAGGGAGAACAGGCAAACTGCACACAGGAATGCCTCCTAGTCCAGCCGGGACTCGAACCAGTGACCTTCTTGCTGTGAGGCAATCGCGCTAACCACTGAGTCACCGTGCCACTCACTGGTTATAAATTCATAAGAACAAAAGGTTTTCAAGTAGGCTACATTCTCATTGATATTTTACATTTAGGGAGAATACTGGAACCTGCCTCAAGTGACAACAGGCCTGAGCGCAAGAAGACCAGAGGAAGTACAAGGCAGATGACAAAGTTGATGACTGGACAAAAGCCCAGGGAACCAGAGATCCTGAACTCTCAGCTTACAGATGAGGGACCAATCTGGCTGCCAGGTAAAGGGAACCAGCAGGCAGAGAAGACTGAGGTCAAGCAGCACTGGAGGGGAACAAAACACAACACAAGACTAAAACAAGATGACAGCAGGCAGAGACATCACATCAAAATGAGGAGAACTGTTATTAACTGAGGCCTGAAGCCAGTTTAGTTTTTTCCACAGGTAAGCTTACATTTAGTTTCAGCAAACTCTTGAGTTTTCCAGATTAAGAAGGTAGGTTGGTTTTATTGGCAATGTAACGAACTCTACATGGCTCTACATCGCAAACCAACACTGGATCAATCAGCTCTCAGCAAAGTGACATAAATGATGAAAAACATGAAACATGCCCCCTGTATTACTCGCTCTGAATTAAGTAAAAAAAGTTTTAGCAACATTGTTATTGCTGCTTATTAATTTTACATTTGAATTGTGAATTATTAATATTAAAATATTGAACAGATGACTGGCTGTATCATTTAATTTCTGTTTTATTCATTTCCAATTTTAACAGAAGATTTTAATAATACTTGAACAGAATGGATGGCTGGAAAATGTTGTTTAACAAAAAAGGTAATCACAAACTAATTTAAAACTATTCCATACTATTTTATTCTGTGTTTTCACAGTTTCGTCAGTTAATGCCATTTTTGTGAAAACTTTTAATTTTAGAGAACACAACATTTAATGCAGTAATGCATATTGGTATAGTGACATATTTGCAAACTGTAAAACAGATTACAGAAATATTTTATTAACTGCTGCTAGCTAGTTAGTGTAGATTTCACAGTGTAATGTTATAGTCTACATAGAGAAAATGCATGGCTTGTCTCTCTTTTAAATACTCACTTAGAAATAAAATCAGTTGGCCACTCTCTTATTTCAAACTTGCATTTCTTTAGGTAAAATGTTATTAAGAATATAGGTTGGTCAGTATTCATCAATATTTAATTTCAAAATTGGTCAGTATTTCAAATAACTTCATTTAGTGTGGCTGTCTTATTTTAATATTTGTCTTGATACTGTTCAATTGCAGTAATAATATTCAGTATTGTCCTGCCATACACATAGGTATTTGCAGTTTTCATTTTTGCACTCATCCCTCTCATTTGGAGGTCTCTCAGATGCATTAAAACACCCGGCTCCCTGAACAATCTCGGGTTTAAAAACAGGATTAGTTAACAAGTTAACAAAAACAAACCCATGCAATCAATCTTTGTCTGTACCATCAACTGATCATCAACTCTCTGTTGATTCAGGCTTTGACCCCGAGTTTATGATGCACATGCACTGATATGCATAAAGGCAGGACATCAGTAGTAGCACACAGCCAATCACGTGCTTTAAAACAGACATACTTTGATTTATTTCTCAGAGGAGAGTCAAAATGATTCACTGCCAAAGATTACAAAAATATGAATTTAAAACATTTACACAGCAAGATGAAAAGAGCTGTTCATGAAAGACGACTAAAAATGGAAAACTTTTACAGTGTAACATCAAGGGAAGTTATATAAATGGATTATATATAGGTATAACGAGACAAAAAAAATCAAAGTTCCTAAGGCATTTAGTATTTTTAAAGCTTATTTATATGTTATCTGTATATACTTACCTATATACATTTACAGTAAAAGCATAAAAATTATTCAACTGAAATGGCTCATGTGTAGGCTAATGGATTAAGGATAAAATAATTATATAAACCACATTAAAAAAAGAATCTAATAAATAATGTTCACACAAAAGTCAGTTGATTTTACCTGTAAAAATGTTTTAATATGTAACGACTTTCGATTGAGAGCAAGATGCTGTTGCAGTGGCTTTTTAGTGCCTGATGTGTCGCTTTACATCTGAATGATGGAAATGTTGCTATGGCAATGATGAACAAAGATAAAAGCCATACCACTTTCCTTTAATGCGGACTTGGTGTAATCTAAACTGAAACTTCCCTGGCTAACCAGCTAAACCAGCTTCATGGTATGAAATCCATTAAGCCTGAAATAAGGGGAAACTCTGGGTTTTCTTTTTGTAGATATCTCAAACCTGAGAAAGCAGGGTAAGTCAGTCCCATTTCTGGATCTCATCGATCCCAGTGGCTCTGCGCTGTTGTGGAAATTCTAAAAAACAAAAAACAAATATGATTGGCTAAGATTGACAATGAGTTGGATGTGTGTTTCAATGGGTGTACTAAGAGCTTTGGTATATTAGAAGAAACGTCAGTCCCATTTCTGAAAGGGAGGTAACTTTTACATTTTCTTAGCAGATTTTCTTTGGTAAACCCAATATTTATTTCAGTCTCCTCCTCCTTTTTGAAGATGAAGCAGCATTTAAATACTTCATTCATTCTCAAGTTACTAACTACTAATTTTAGAAAGTAATTTGACCTTCTTTAAAATAAATGTGCATTCCTTCTTTAAATTTTTTTTGAAATGATTAAAAAAATTGGCATGGTTTTCTGAAATGACAGAGATCTAACACAAGAAAATGAGCACAGCTATCAACAGCTAAATAATACAACAAAGATAACACAACAGAAATGAGACATTCATTCTAATGTTCAACAATATCTAAAAAGTCTAAAATTAAGTGACCAATGTAATGTCTGTTTATTAATCCCATTGATGTTTAAGCAAATGCAATGATTGCAATTCATCTTCGGGTTTGGTTGATGTAATCCCTCAATGGAACTGCTGCATATACTTTATACTGTACACAATAGGTATTTGAATAAAAATATTGAAATCCATATTAATGTTTACTGTGCTTCAGAGGCCTATAACCACTGGTGTGCAGGGTGTGCCAGTGGTGGCTGCCACACACAAAAATAGCCTAGATGCAGAATTATTTTATAGGCTATAGCCTAAACATTTTTTTTCTAAATTTGATTGTTGTCTACTTACAGTCTGGGCTTAATTTGTGCTGCAACTAACCAGATCCAACACTTCAGGCACGTTCACGCTGATCAGTGTACTCATTAACATTTAGAGTTAATTTGTTTTAAGCATTGAGAGAGAAGGCTGCCAATTTTGACATATTTGTTTTTTAGTAGAATGTGCCTGATTTTATTAGAGTAATAAAACAAATAGTTAAGATGGACAAAACACAAAAACAAACATATTTCTCATGCAAAATAACTAATTAAATTGCTAATTTTAATGATTATTTATGATTGTTATCAATCTTAACATAACTTCTGTAAACTCCTTAATTTAGCTTCTATTAATTAAAAATGAATATGTAATGTGAAAACAGGTTATTAAATTTCTTATATATTCCCTTAAAAATAACTTAAATAAATAATTAACATGAAGGCAATAATACACTGAAAAAGTGAAACTACTGTCTTTCATTCAAAACACATTTTTATATTGGATTAAGTGAAAAAATATGTAACCTTTCTTATTTAATATGCCTTAAAGCAAAAAATAACCCCCCTAGGAAAATTAAAAACATTAGTTTTTCTCAAAGTAATATTTTTTACTTTAAACCAGCAGTTTTCATGTCATGTGACCACAGGAAAAAGGTCCTATTTATGTGCTTTCAGTTTTTATGTATTTCTAATCTGAGTTTGATTACTATCTTTTTTGATATTTATAGCCATACTGAAAGCGGCAGCAGACAGTTTACCTCATTATTGAAAATAAAATAACTAGCAAAAGCATAACCTAACATTATATGTATTTATTATAGTTTAGTTCAAAGTACAAGTTTACTTGGATTTTGATCTTAAGTCAAACCAAAGTGTTCAAATTCAAATATGCCTATAAAATCAATATTTTACCTTTGAGTCAATGTTTTTTTTTTCTTGGGCAGAATAAATATTTTGATTAATATTCAAATACATTTTTCATTTTCAACCATGTCAAAACTTGAGGGTAAATTATAAATTTAGCTGTAATAAATTACAGTACTATTTTAGGTCTGTCCAAAGCAATATTATACTTTGATCTAAGGTTAAAAAGATGTACTTTGTACTAAAGTAAAAGATATATATATATTTAGTGTCTCTATATTGAACAATATTTTTGCTTTGTGTGAATGTAATTTTTTTGATTTAGATTAAATTAAATTTTATAGTTTGAACCAACGTTAAATTAGACTTTGAGAAAAATAAACAAAATAGCTGTAACAAATTACAGCAATTATTTTAAATTGGTTCAAAGTGAATTTATTTTCAGTGTAGTTTATGATGAAATTTTTACATCCCTGTCAGTCAAAATGACAGACATTGAGAAAGTGAAAATGAAACCTGGTGCTGAATTATAGTGTGTAGGCTATTTCACACACATACACACATGTTTCTTTTTGTGAAAAGTGGGTACATTACATAGGTTTCTGTTGATTTTATACAGCACAAACCGTATATTGTATTGCCCTAACCCCACCCTACCCCTAAACCCAACCCTCACAGGAAACAGTGTACAGCTTTACTCTCTGATTAAACTCATTCTGTGTGATTTATAAGCTTTTTGAGAAATGAGGACGTCAGCTGTGTCCTCATATTTCACCTCCTTTTTGTAATACCTGTGTCATACCTATGTCATTATACAGATTTGTGTCCTGATATGTCACAAAAACACGTACACACGCACATTATTATTATCATTAATAATAATAATAATAATATCAACAAATGTATCACCTTTAAAATACCAGTTTTTAACTGTTTTCCATGGTAGGATAACATTATTTGTTTATTTATTTATCCATCCATCCATCCATCCACCAAATGATAATAAATGTGGGACACCCAGTTTTTCAGATGCACACACCCAGACATCTCCTGGCTGTGCTGTGCTCTGCTTTAACATCAGAAATTATTAATAATACAGCAAAATGCTTACATATGTTTTAGCTATTCTTCTTGCACAGGTAATTATGTAATCGTTTTTAGAAAATAATACATTTGATTATTACCATTTTGTAAGAGTGTAATTATGGAAGATGGACATATTTATTGTGTATAAACATCAAAAACATTACTTTTATTTAAATGTTTTATGAATGAACAAAAGAATGATAAACCATTGAAAACATTGAATAAAATATTTTGTGCTCTAGCTATATATTGTAGGCTACTATTATTCACAATAAATTAGGTGACTGTGTCCGTTGTTGACTCACAAATCGAGTTTGTGTCACCAAGGCAGAGCACACTGACTGCGGTTTCCTGCTGTTGTAGTGAACTTGAAGCGGCTTCCTGTTAAATTGAGACCAATCCGCCTTCGTTTGTACTTCGACAACCGACAGCAGACACTATTCCTCAGGAGTCGAAAATAAAGCGTTCTCGTTTGACGTCACAACCGAGGCATATTATCATCATATCCTTCAACAAACTGACGCGCACAACAATTGCCGTGGCTGAAAGCTAAATATATTGACTGTTGAATATTAAATAGGACGGAGGACATGAATGACCAGGAGTGTTTCTAGGAGGGGCATAATTTTCGAGTTTACCTGCAGGAAGGTGAGCTCTGTGCGGAACAGATACCCCGGCGCCTCCCTCGTAGACTGTTTCGGTTTCTCCCTCCCCCATTCAACCGTCAACATGGATCATCGCAGTACACCTGCGCTTTTTACTCAGGATTACTCTTGTATTATTACGTCACTATCAATTTAGGGTCTCGAGAACATCTAAAACATCTAAAACAGTCTGTTTTAGGAGTCAACCGGAGGTCTCGATGAAACCATTAAGTGAACTATGTAGTGAGCATCTGAAGAAAAGCGCTGCGGAGATGCCGAGTGAGGAGGCGAGAACTGCACCTGGAAACGGTGTGAACACAACACCTTCAACAGAGGTAATTTACACACCGATACTTGACTTAAAGCTGAAGTAAAAACACTTTTTTGAGTTTTGAAAAAACTCGGATTCGTTTCAATATCGCTGTCGATGTAACATAACCCGTTTGTCTTCATTCCTCTCCATGGCTGACTGTTTTTTTTTTTTTTTTAACTCGTAAAGGTTTGTTTGTCTTGTTATTTAGGTTAAAGAGTAAATAACTGAAAGTTTTGTCATCATTACTCTCTCTCTCAACGTGTCCCAAACCTGTTTAATTTCTTTGTTCTCCTGAAACCGGTAGCCATTGACTTCCATTATATTTTGTCCCTACTATGGAGTTCAGTGACTAGCAGTTAGTATTTTGTCAAAATATCTCCTCTTGGATTTAACAGAAAAATAAACTTATACAAAATTTGTTTTAAATTTGATTTAACTTAAGGGTATAAGGTGATTCAATGTTCATTTATATGTGAACTATTCTTTTAAGAAGTGATTTATGTAAAAAAAATAAAATTATGTTATTATTTAGTCGTATAAATCTAGAAACTTTTTTTAATCTTGTTTTTCACACAAAAAAGGGATTTACAGTAACAGTCATCATTTACCTTTATGGAGTATTTATGTCTTTACGGAGTAATCGTTTAACCACTGAAAGTGAATTCAGTTAGTTTACATGGACCATTAAAAAAAATGTTATTTAAATGAATGTCAGTAAGCTCTAAGCACATAAAAAAGAGGAATAAGCACATCAAATTTATGGCTACCTAATTTAATGTTGGCTAGCCTTTTGTTAAAACCATATTATAGACAAAACATTAATTAATAACATTGGGAATATTTATATTATAAAGTTTTGAATAAATAATTGTCATTGAAATTAGTTATATTCATATGTGAAATGCCTGCAAATAAAGTTAACGACAACCACTTCTGTATAGTAGTGTGTCATGTTTGGTGATCAAGCTACTTCTCTTTTGTTTCTTTACTATCCCACCAACAAGCTGAAGGTTATGGTTCCTCATTCAGGACTTTATAAATTATCATACAAGCTTATAGTACACAGCAGAGAAGTAAAGCCATTGTGAAATGTTTGAACTTCAAACTTTGCAGTAGTTATAAAATTTTAAATATTGATAGATTATGTTGCTAGGGTATAATTTCACGAGTTGCTAAGTGTTGCTAGGTTGTTACTAAATGATTTTAGGGGTTGTTAAGTGTCAAATGTTTGCTAGGGAATTGATTGATTGGTATGGTATCGGTACAATGCCAATAGAAACAAACAAAAACTTTGTTGCTATTAAGTGGTTTAAAGGTACACACAGAACTTTACTTTTTTGTCTGTCAGTTGTGGATTCTTCAATCCCATGATCAATCTTTTAGTCTTTGCTTTCAATTGACAAAAAATTTGGCATTATTTAGCAATCCTCCCATCAAATAATCGCAAAAAGCATTGTGTTTTGTTGCTTTCGATAAGCAACAAATCCTCATCTTTAAAATTTGGTTCATTTTATTAGGAATTCAAACAATGTGTTGTTTGGACAGTCTTTGGTATAGTATGATGGCAGATCGTGGTGCAGTTCAAACAACACTCGAGCGTGAGTGAACCCAGTCATCTCTTCTAGGAATTATCACGTCTTTCGCATCTCATGTTATCACTCAGTTAATCACAGAAAGATGTCAGTAAAGCACCTCATAAGCAATGTGTCACATAACATTACACTCATGAGGTTCACTTCTGGCCCCTTATACACTGGAAAAAATATACTTTGAACCAATTAAAAGAAATATTTTAGCTGTAATTTTAATTTGTTAAGGCTAAAATTTGTATAATTTTATTATATAATGTTTTATAATTTTTTATCATTTATAATATAATATTATAATTTATTTTTGGTTCAAACTTTGAAATGTACTTTATTCTAAACAAATAATAAATAAAAAAATAAGGAGAAAATGACATTCACGCATATCTTTTTTACCCTTACATCAAAGTATATTTTTGCTTTGCACCAACCTAAAAAAAATATTGTTTTCCTTAAATGATAGTTTTAACTTAATTTAACTGTAATTTAATATTAATCAAAATATTTAATTGATTTATATAACTTAATTTAATAATTAATTGAGTTACTTTGGTTCAAGTTAAATATTTATTTAGTTTTTTTTACTATAAAATCTAAGTAAAGTTGTTATGTTAGGCTATGCTATTGCTAGTCTGCTGGTGCTTTCAGTATGGCTAAATGTCACGCAGGATGGTAATTGAAGTTACATTAAAAAAATTAATAAAACTGAATAGCAGTAATTCTTTTTCATGTGGTCACATGACACTGCTGGTTTAATGTAAAAATACTACTTTGAGAAAAACTAATGCTTTTAATTTTTCATAGGGGGTTTGTTTTTTGCTTTAAGGCAAATTGAGTAAAACGGGTTAAAACCAGAAACTATGATTTTTCACTTAATCCAATACAAAAATGTATTTTAAATGAAAGACACAATAGTTTCACTTTTTTTTTAATGCATGTACTTTACAGCATTATCTAAGAAACACTTTTTAGATTATAATTAATTTGGAAGTTTAGATTTACAGATTGGTTGACTGTCCAGATTAAAAAATTCAATCCTTAAGCTCCTATATTGTTCTGGTTCTAGATAGGGATGCACCGATATGAAACTTTGGCCCAACTCTGCAGATTTTTGAGCCTGTCATTCAGTCTATTTACTATTTAAATGTGTATGAATCATATTTATTTCAGCTATATTTTAATATGCACATGTTTAGATGTTTTAGTTTAGTTTAGTTTAGTTTAGCTGATACCTCATAACCCCTTATATTGGAAAATCTGTAACCTATATATAGACCAGTGAATATACATAGAGCAGAACACATCTTAAATCAGCTGGCAGAAATAATTTATAATGTATTGATTTTATATAATACGGCTGCTGATATAACATACATTCTTTTGGTTTTGGTTTTTCAGCTTCTTCAAGTTGCTGTTTGGTTGCTAGGGTGCTCTAAGCGGTTGCTATAGGGTGTGGCCAGACAGTTACCATGAAAATAAGGACAGAGATTTAGTCTTCCAGAATTCCTGAGCCAACACCCATATTTCCATCATGTTCTTGTGCCAACACGTGGCTCATTCATGTTTTCTTTTACAGTTGCTAGGGTCTTCTAAAGGGTTGCTATATTCCTAAAGAGTCAAAAGAGCTGTGAGCGGACTGACGGTATGCTCGGCTTTATTTCTGCTGAACTAAAGACTGGATGATGTTGATCTTTTTTTTGACTGCTCTTCTTGGCAGAGTCCAGCACATCAGAACGGGACTGTGTCGTCTCCTGATGTCTCTCAGTCCCAGCCTCCATCCTCTGCAGCATCTCCTCCTGCTCAGCCTCCCAGAGATCAGTGGGGTGGCAAGTATGAGTTTCTGCTGTCCTGTATCGGCTACTGTGTTGGCCTGGGAAATGTCTGGAGATTTCCTTACCTCTGCTACCGAAACGGAGGAGGTGAGTGACTGCAAATATGATAACTAAACCTTAAAGGGTCAGTTCATCCAAAAATGAATTCCTTTATTAATTACTCACCCTCATGTCTTTCCAAACCTCTGAGATCTACATTCATCTTCGCAACACAAATTAAGATGAGATGAAATCCGAGAGCTCTCTCATTCTGCATAGACGGCAATGGTCCAAAGTTTTGGTTCTTTTTCTGGACTTTGAAAATCTCAGGACTGTTGCTGATTAATTAATAGTAATTAATTAAGGAATTAATTACTTAAAGGAATTTTTATTTTTGAGTAAACAAATCTTTAAGGTGGACTGAATGTAAATGTGCGATCATTTCAGTTGTAAAACACAAACTTATCTCAGTGTAAGTGCATATACTGCTGCTGTGTTCATTTTGCAGACAGAATCCTGCCATTTTAACTGGAGATTCATGCACTTTTGTGATGCATTAAAATTAATATTTGTGGCCATATCTAAAAAATAGGATGTACATTACTGAAAACGGGAATCATTTTTAAAAACTTCACAGTTTACAGTTAACTTACAAATTTAAGTGGATTGACCATAAAACAATTAAGTTGCCCCCCAAAAAACCTCAAGAATTGTTTTGTTTCAGCTCAATTTAAATAAGTAGTTTGAACAAAAAGCAAATGTCATTTTTTGAGTGTTGTATATAAAACTTTTTACAACATGAAAAGTTCCTATGAGAGTTTGTGAACTTCCTGTGTAAATGGGTCTTTCATGGGTAAACTGGGACATTTAGTTGCTCTAAGCCTGAAATCCATCCTTCTGTCCAGCCAACCATAACCAAAAGCCTTTCCCTGCAATAGGGAAGGGCTCCTCTTTAAACCTCTGAAACAAATTTGCCTAAACCAAGAAGACCTCGAAAAAGGAAAAAATTTGCAATGTAAAGATGTTAGTAATACAAATGACTAGTCGTGTTTTTGAAGGGTGAAGAAGAAAAGCTCTGGCATTACCTTGAGCTGAGTTGAACCCTCAGCATTCAGATTTGTTTTGACTTGGAAGCGGTACATAAAAAAACTGCATATGGGTTAAGGAATATCAAAATACACATTTTCCTCCAAGTTTTTGTTATATAAAAATATATATCACATTATACTAAATTGTTTGACATTTTATATCTAGATCATGTTTGAACTGGAAGTGAACTGTGGCTACTGATTTTATTCATTTATTTATTTGTTTAGTTTTTACAGCTATTAGTACGAATTGTCTGAAATTAATTGGGTGAAGGTTTCTCATATCTTATCATATATTGTTGAACTAAATTTTGACAAAATTTCAATATGAAAGTACAAAGACCGTATGCAGAGACAAAAGATGTAATGTAATTAATATAATAAATAAACTGTGAATGATGAACTAAAGCTCAGCGTGGTGTAGAACAAACGTTCAATGGCCAAATATGCTGAATCTATTCTGAAAGAGGTGGTTAGATATATTATGGTTTTTAACAGAAAAATTACCTGCAAATATGGTTTTGCAGTACAAGGGTTAAACAATATTTAAGGTTTTGTTTCATTTTACAATAATGCAATTCTGAAAAAAAAAGCAGAATTGCAATGACAATTATGATGAAGAAATTGTGAAAACAAACATGACAGATTTCATAGAAAGTGCAATACAGCTTTTATGACTGGCGATATTTTGTTTTTCATGATATATGAATACAATTTCACCAAATGAATTGAATAGCTCAATTTGGAAAGAATTTATAATTTTTTATTTTTTATCTTATCTATTTTTTATTATCTTTTATTTTATGCACCTACAAATAATTAGAATACTTTTGAATTCACTATATTTTCAATCCATTTTCTTATTAAGTTATTTATTACAAAAAGCACAATCCGGGCGACACGGTGGCTCAGTGGTTAGCACTGTCACCTCACTGCAAGAAGGTCGCTGGTTCGAGTCCCAGCTGGGCCAGTTGGCATTTCTGTGTGGAGTTTGCATGTTCTCCCCGTGTTGGCGTGGGTTTTCTCCGGGTGATCCGGTTTCCCCCACAGTTGAAAGACATGCGCTATAGGTGAATTGGGTAAACTAAATTGGCTGTGGTGTATGTGTGTGAATGATTATGTATGGAAGCTGGAAGGACATCCGCTGTGTAAAACATATGCTGGATAAGTTGGCGGTTCATTCCGCTGTGGTGACCCCTGACAAATAAAGGGACTAAGCCGAAGGAAAATGAATGAATGAAAAAAGCACAATCCATAATCATATATTTCATTTGAAATAAAAACATATGAAAGTGGGTATATTTTATTTATTTATTTATTATTTATATTAAAATGACTATATTTTGTATAAAACATTCCAGAGTAATGTTTGTCTTTTTGACGTTTGATAGAAAAATAATATGTAGATTTTGTAAATCTGGAATGTTTATGATCAGCATGAGTTCAAGTTGAAAGGAATGTAATTGAATTCCATTTATTCCAGTAGCGTTTATATTGTAAAATGGTTTGCAATGCAATATGTACCGAGTTTATAGTGTTTTCAGTGTGTTTGATGGATTGAAGATTAACGTAAAATGTGTGGATTATGCAAATCTGAAAGAGGGGAAAGCACTGACAGGTTCTGTGATTTAAGAGTGTGGAATCACCAGCACAAATGACTTAATTTGGGGTTGTGGCTCAGTGGTTGGTGCACATGCTCAAACATGCTGAACTGTGGTGCTTATCCAAGTGAACTTCATTTAGTCCAACATTTATTTTTCAAATCCCATTCCACCAGTCTCACTCCATCACTTCCTCACTTTTCATTACTATTGGTATGAACAAAAGTGGTTAAATTCTGAAAATAAACATTAACACAAAAATAATCACTGAAAAATTTGTTTTTATACAAAGAGATTTGCATTGCATTCAATGTACATATTTATGAGTTTTTGCTTTCCCTGGGGATTGAAACCTTGAACTTTTTTTTAGCACAAATGTTAACAAACAATATAAATAAGCTTATGTGTGACACTTTAAAACTCTAAAATGACTTTGTTAAACATGTTACTTTTTTTTTCTTCTTTGTTAACATTTATTATTATTATTTATTTGTTTAGAATATATGTATTCACATTCTGATTCCAAAGCTTAATTATTAAACTGCTAAAATTACTATAATTAGATTAAATATTCTTAAGACTAAAATATTACGTGTTTTTTGAAAGTGTGTACTTGCATTATAATGCTATTATATTGTCATTCTGCCATTATGTAATGTGTGGCATAACATGGTCTTTAAATGAAAATAATATAATTTATTGCAATAAATTTTGCAGTACAACGTATAACAAAAATTAGATATCGTTGCAGGCCTAATGATAAGTTAATATGAACTACTGTAACAATGAACAACATTTCCATTAACTAATTTTAACAAATACTGTAATAAATGTATTGTTGATTGTTTGTTCATGTTAGTAAATACATTAACATTAAATAATACAACCTTATTGTAAAGTATTATCCAACTTTATCATTGTGAGCACCAGGCTCCACTATTTGAGCTACATGATAACTATTATTATTTTATCTTCTAAAGTTGTAGAAGGTTGACTGTTGTCCTGTGTATTTGGGTTGCAGGTGTGTTTCTCATCCCTTACTTCATCATGCTGTTCTTCACGGGGATGCCGCTCTTCCTCATGGAGCTCAGTCTGGGCCAGTATGGAGCTGCGGGTCCCATAACTGTCTGGAAGTGCTGTCCCCTCCTCAAAGGTACAGCCACGCACGTAATTCTGCCTTTGAGTTTGAGCTAAATTCATTATTCCAAGTTGCGCAGCTGCACTTTGCATGAGAGGTTATCAGTAACTGAGGCTAAAGGAATAAAGATGACTGTGGTCTTGTTGCAGGGATTGGCATCGGGATGCTGTGTGTGTCCACTCTCGTGTGTCTCTATTATAATGTCATTATCGCTTGGACCTTCTACTACCTGGGCAGTTCTTTCCAGAGCCCTCTGCCCTGGTCATGTGATGCTCTTCAAAACATCGCCTTATGTGGAGTAAGTCTGCTGAGAAAATAATGTTAAACATTGCCACCTGTGTTGCCAATTTAGATGTGTTTTCATGTACAAAAAAAAACAAACAAAGAAAAAAAAATGTCATCTGTTTTCTTCACAGAACAAAACTAATTCGACCCAAAGTCCCTCAGAGGTGTTTTGGAAGTAAGAATTTGTCCCTTGTTTGTCTATTTAAATGTTTCCATACATTTTGACTAGAAAAAAAGTACAATTATGTAACAAATACTTATACTTATAATAAAAAAAATAAAAATACAAAAATGTTGATTTATGAATTTATTTTCATGGTAATGAGTACATTTCAGTGATGGTTTGTGAAAATGCACTGTTGTTTATTTGTAATAAATGTTCATTCGTAATATTTATAGCTTTCAATCAAGTTCAATATGCATATATTAACCTAACCTTTAAAGGGATACAACCAAAACAAATATTTATATTAACTTACTCTCGCTCCTGCTTTTATTTTTTTAGTGGAGCATCAATTAAGATTTTTAGCTGAAACTTTGATCCTTGGTCATTCAAAAAGTGCGAGTCAATGGTTAGCAGCATTTTGAGAGTCAAAAAGCATATACCAACAAAACAAGAAAAACTGCTGGTCTATAATGGTCTGTAATAATTGAGCGTTATTCATAACATTATTACATTATTGAGTTTTTCTGGAAAGTTCACTTTGACAAGCTCTTACAAACATTCTGAATCAAACACTAAACAAACTTCAAAACAACGTCCCACCCATGCATTGTTTTATTTCACTGAAGTACATCAGCGCCTTAATAGTTTTCATACTGTTTCATTGTTACCAGGTTTGTTACCGTAATTTGTTCTGCTTGTTTTTCTCGTTTGTTCACATCCATAATCTAAAAATAACACAGATAGAGGTGTGTTAATATACAACAGATATGTGTCCAAAGTGCTGTGGTTATTGTGACATTCAAACCTGTATCTATTCTAGTGTTCGGTTGTGAGATTAATGCTAACAAACTATAAAACCACACTTGAAACAGTTCTGGTTTGTTAAGCTGTGATGAAGCGGTGGATGGTACTGAGTGTTATATGTTTGTGTGTGTGTTTAGTGAGAAGGTTCTGGGTGTGGTGCACAGCACAGGACTCAGTGATCCCGGGCCGGTGCGCTGGCCTCTCGCTCTCTGCTTGCTGGCTGCCTGGATCATCATTTTCCTCTGCATGCTCAAAGGCATTCACAGCTCCGGCAAGGTTAGACCTCACCCAGACACACCTTAAAGACTTACAGAGATTCACAGCGCATCCAGCTGGCTTTATTCCCCATGAGAAAGTAGGGGTGGGACTGTTGTTTTAGTAAGTACTGTAATTTGTGTAAATATTTTGGATTTTTGACTTTCAAACCGAGGTTTTAGGATAAGAACAAAATGCACCTATTATTGAGGGGGTTCGTCATAGTACAGAAAACATATCCAATAATATTTATACATTTTTTAATATGTAAATTCAAAGGGTTTTCTGTTAAATGACACTAAGATTTGTAACACTGTATGGAGGTGTGGGGAAACGTACAAAATTGGGTGGTTGGGGATTTGTTTTTAAATATTTTATATTAATGCTGTCAAAAATTAACCGCAATTAATCATTAAAATAATAGCTTGTATTTACATTTTATATCTATATGTGTACTGTGCATATTTATTTTGTGTATATATAGAAATACACACATACATGTATAGGTTTTAGAAAATGTTAATTTATTTTTAGAAATTAAATATATCCAATAGAAATTTTATATATATAAAATATATTATATATATTTGTGTGTAAATATTTTGGTTTTGTATTTTTTATAGGTTTTATTTGTTTATATGCAGTATTTGCACAGTGAGTATATTGTGTAAACGCAAACTTTTATTTTGGATGTGATTAATCGCGATTAATCATTTGACAGCACTAATATATAAATATATATGCACACTCTGACAATATACATATAAAATCATTTTTATCACTTTTATCAGTGTTTTATGTGAATGTTTGTAAACAATTAGTTCATGTTAAAGTTAATCCACTAAAAACAAAATTTTGGTTTTGGTCATTTCCAATCAAAATCATTTGCTTCTGCATTTGGACCATTTGTTACCATTAGTTTGCTATGAGGGAATGATGCAAAATAAAAGAAAGCCCCGCCCCCTAATCAATATTCAGTTTCAGTTTTCTGTTTCAACATACTGAAATAAAAGACTCAGCAACTACTGGTTCACATGGACTTTAAACATTTTTAGATAGTTTTATTTTTGTCTTATTTTAGTAGAATTAATAATCTATCAACTGATTTAGTGGTTTAACCAAATAGAAATGGCTGAAAGATAAAATAACACTGTTTTCAAGTAAAGATGAAAAACCTGTGTGTTTTGTCTATTTGTTTATTTTACAACAGCATTTGGCAATGACAATGCAAGTTTTTAAAAACTATGAGAATAGCATTGTGATTACGTGGAAAAAAGTGATATGTAAAAGTATGTGTATTATGTGTTCAGTCTGTAGACAAGCATGGATACTTCACAACCATAATAACAGTAGTGAAATACAGGCGTCTGTTCTTCATGCATGGATTACTCAGTTAGCTGGATTTGATTATTGATGATTTGACATGATCCAGGAAAGTTTTGTCCTTCAAAATTCACCCAGGATTTGTTGTCATAGCAACAGGCCTGTAAGCTCAAAAACTGATTGGGAGCTGGCTTATTTTATATAAACAGGATAGTCATTTCAAACTAAGGTGACACTGAAAGTATATACCAACTGCTGATATTTTCTAACAAGAGTACTGTATTAAATTAGGGAAAATAGCAATATTGTAAAATTATTTTAAAAAGATACATTATATATAAATATATAATGTGTGTGCTATTAAATTTTTTTATTCATATATTTTTTAAATCCCTCATGTGGACTTCATACTTAATATGAGGCCATTTCATCGAGTACATATCCTGTATGTAATTAATGAATTTTTATGCTATAAATGAATTTTTCACCTGTCCTCTTCTGTCAGGTGGTGTATGTGACTGCCACCTTCCCATATTTTGTACTGGTGGTCCTCATCATCAGAGGAGCCACCCTTAAGGGCTCTTTAGACGGTGTCGCCTTCTACCTCACTCCTAACTGGGACCAGCTGGCTAATGCACAGGTACCCTAAACAACACCATTTAAAAGAAAAATCCATAGTACATATACAACTTTTCATTTCCTTCAGTTTTATATACTCCCTTACAATAAAGACTTCCTGCCCCTGTAGGTATGGAATGATGCTGCGTCGCAGATCTTTTATTCTTTGGGTATTGGAGTTGGTGGCCTCCTGTCCATGGCGTCTTACAATAAATTTGACAATAATGTCATCAGGTAAGGACTTTAAACACAGTTTTTGCATTTTGTCTTGTAAAATCTGATGAAGGATCTGGGGATCATTGAAGCTACATGTGTGCTTTGGTTCAAGAAATTTGTGTTTTATTTTCTCTATCCTTTATTTTTTAATTACTTAATTTAATTATGTAACCAAATATAATTGTTCATAATTTATTTAATATACAATTTGATCATTTGTTTTGTAATTTTATCATTTGTTAGTTTTATTATTAGATATTTATTAGTAGTGATGGACGAAAATTAGGCACTTGAGCAAAGATATGGTAATAAAATATTACTCCAGTATAAGTATAAAGACCTCCTTTTTTAATATTACTTGAGTCAAAGCGCAAAAGTACTTTATTTTTTATTTTATTTAATTAATAAAATTATTCAGAAGGTCATGATTCGCACTCATTAAAAAATTACTTTGTATAGCTTTATTTTACATTCTTAGGTGGTACAAAACACAGACGTTTCGGCACAATGCCTTCCTCAGTGCGTGACACAATCCTCTCACTCCACCCTTTTATCCCACAGTCAATCACATTACATCATTACTTAGACAGCCACTCAATAGTTAAAAACAATCTCATTTTAATTTTAATATACTGTAATTAACCACACAAGAAATATTTTCCTTCACCTTTAAAAGCATTATCACCATTGCACAGGAAAATAACATATCAATTATCATCGTTCACTTATTCATGTCTACGTCAATGCAATGAAATTCCGACAGTCCAAAACATTAAAAATACATTTTCATCTCATTATTTGTATCATTACTTACTCAAAATCCATGATTCGCAATATTATAGCTAAACAACAAACCATTAAAGAAACACAGAAAGGTCCAATTCCTCATTTATTCCTCTTGGTGTAAGTGATTGTAATTTATGAATCCAGAACGCTTCTCTTTGAAATAATCTTTTATTCAGATTACCTCCTCTGTGTGACTCAAATAATTTCAGAATTTATTTAATATACAATTTGATAATTTGTTTTGTAATTTTATCATTTGTTAGTTTTATTATTAGATATTTATTAGTAGTGATGGATGAAAATTAGGCACTTGAGCAAAGATATGGTAATAAACTTTACTCCAGTATAGGTATAAAGACCTCCTTCTTTAATATTACTTGAGTCAAAGCGCAAAAGTACTGGATTTTTTTATTTTATTGAATTAATAAATAAATGTAAAAGCATACATACTTTAAAGTAACATATTAATGAATGTTTTTTTTTCAAGACAATTGAATTACCAAAACTTGTCATGCTCTAATAACAGTACTAATAATTCATAATATAAGTGAAATAAAAACACATTCACAAGCTCAACCCCATTCAGATCAATTTGTAAAATCAGTACAACACTGAAGACTGGAGACTCAGAATGAGTCATTTGAATCTGTGAATCAGTTACTGGAGACTCTCTCTGAACGGATCATTTAAAACAGCAAATAATTTACTGGATACTCACTCTGAACAGATCATTTGAATCAGTGAATCATTTACAAGATACTCACTCTGAACAAATCATTTGAGTCTGCGAATCAATTACAAGATACTCTGGATCATTTGAGTCTGCAAATCATTTACTGGATACTCACTCTGAACGGATCATTTGAATCAGTGAATCATTTACAGGATACTCACTCTGAACAGATCATTTGAGTCTGTGAATCATTTACTGGATACTCACTCTGAATGGATCATTTGAATCAGTGAATCATTTACTGGAGATTTCAGACAGGATCTAG
>CAIGQV010018106.1:7001755-7032495 GCA_903798115.1 Danio jaintianensis | reverse complement strand
TTATTTATTTATTTATTTATAAAATACATTTTTAAAATAATTTTTTATATATATATATATATTTTTTAAGTCCACGTTTATGATCTAAGCCCATGGGAAAGAAAGTGTGGGAAGCCTGTATAATATGAATCCAAGTTATCAGGTTTCAGTGTTTTCAGGTTACAAGTGTGACTATAAAAGCTGAGGAAGCAGGTTTCTACAAGAGATGTGTGAAATTGTTGTGCACATCCTGTCTTATTACACAGTTTGTTACTGCGCTACAACACTCATTTCAGTAAATGTGCATGAACACACAGCGGGTTTCCTTCCCCTGTCTACACCTACAGTAAGATCCTCAAAATGCGTCAATAGTGACAACTAATGCAACATATGTATTGGCAATACATTCGCTCACTTAAAAACAGTGTCATCAACATTTACTTTTTTACATTTTCTTTTTCAAAACTTTCGTTAGATTTTTTTACATTGTTATAAATATACAAATTCTGTTGTGTCTGTATGTAGAAATATCCCATTTTAGTTTGTGTATGTGATTTTATATTCAAATGAAAATTAGCAGTTAATATGTATTAAAATAATTCTTTCTGTAAATATGCTGAATTAGATTTTTCTAATTACATATTAGTGGATTTATTCTATAAACCACTGTCATTTTTGGGGGGGCTTTGAAAAAAGAAAAGAACATTCTAATGTATTTTAAAACAATCCTTTTTTTTAATGCCTAAAAAAACATCTTCACCTTTGACCCACATGCAGTTGTTTGGCAATAAAGTGTTTGCCAAACCACCAATGTAAACATGAGAGCAAACAGATAATAGCAGATGATGATGGCACACAGCAGTCTTCATATTGCCCTGACAGCAAACCAAACATCTGCTTAATTCTGTTGATGTAAATGTCAGGCAAACGTATGACATGTTTGTACACTCCTGACAGAAGACACAGCCCATTGTTTAATTCTTTCTGTTGTCAATTTGTGTCTCCCTGTCCTGTAGTTTGGTAACATGGAGGGCATCTGTACGGCAGTGCTGGACGAGTTTCCTCAGCTCAGGTCCAATCTGAAGCACAAGACGCTGTTCCTGGCAGTGCTCTGCTTCTCTTTCTATCTGATGGGCCTGTTGCTTATCACTGACGTAAGAAGAGCAGACTGATTTTAGTCCTTTGTGTTTATGAATACATGTACACAGATGTCGAAATATATCAGTGATGTTTATTTTAATTCATCATTCCGTCCGTCTTCATTGTGATTTCCTTGTCATACTTTAATCTTGTGCTGTGTTTGTCCGTCACAGGGTGGGATATACTGGTTTACGCTCATAGACTCCTTCAGCACCAGCTTTGGTCTCATCATCATTACTCTCTTCATGTGCATTGGCATCTCGTTCTTCTATGGTACACGTTCATTTATTTCCTCATGAGTTTTGCAGTTTAAAGGGTTAGTTCACCCAAAAATGTAATTCTGTTGTTGATTACTCATGTCGTTCCAATTCTTTAAGACCTTCGTTTAACTTCAAAACACAAATTAAGATATTTTAGAATGTAGATGAAATCAGAGAGCTCCCTCATCCTCCATATACAGCAGCAGTTCCGAGATGTTCAAAGTCCAGAAAAGAAACCAAAAAATATTTTCGAAACATTCCATAACTTCACCATGACTTCAGTGGCTCAACTTTATTATGCAAATCTCCAAGAACACTCTTGTGCACCAAACAAATTGTAAATATGACTTTGTTTGCCTTATTAGTATGACGCATTTCCATTTGAATCAGCAGTGCAACATGCAAATGTCATATTGCTAGTAGTAAATGGCCCTGATATGATGCAGAAGATATAGACAGTCATTACTTTTTTTGTGGTGTTTTTGGACCTTTGTATGATTACACTTTAACTTTTGAACTCACATTGAACGTTTTGACAATGCAGACCTGTGTTTACCTCTCATTATTTACATACTGCATGTATGAAGCTGTGGGCGGAGCTAAACAGGCAGTGATGTAGGTGTTGGTCTTCTTCATTGGAGGCGGGGTTTATATGCAGTGTTAGGTAATAAAAAAGTGTCACAACTTGTCATTTTGACAGATTGGCTTCAAATTGTTGACTAAGCAAAATGTTTTAACTTCTAAAATTTACAGGATGTTTTTATTGTACAATGACCTCTTACATGTCAAAAGATCAAGGGAATTTTTTTTTCTCAGTTCATGACCCCTTTTAAAACAAATTCAAGGTATAGTTCACCCAAAAATGAAAATGTACTCACTGTTTACTCACCCTTATGTGGTTTCAAACCTTTATGAGTTTCTATATTCTAGTGAACACAAAAGAAGATATTTTGAAGAAAGCTGAAAACCATTGACATCCGTAGTAGGAAAAACAAATAATACGAAAGTCAATGGTTACAGGTTTCCAGCTTTCTTCAATTATACTTTCTTTTGTGTTGAACAGAAGAAAGAAAGCTAAACTATCCTTTTAATATCTCGGTCAGGACACTGTACGTTTCTAAAAGCAGCCGACTGTAACTAAATTGGCAACTGGCACTTTCATTTAGAAGATGACACTTATGTGGCACTTTCTGGTCTTCAAAGTAGAGAGCTACACATTTGTGAAAATCATGTGCCTCTAATGAAGAAAAACATATTCATATTATATCTGAGGCTCTTAAGATATTATGCTTTATTTTTTTTTAAGTGGACCACACTTTTTTCACTCATTTTACTGCAATGTTTACATTTTTATTAAATTACAATTTTGCCTGTTTAACCCTATTTTTGCGCCCAGTCTATTATTATGGCATCATTTAGTTATTATAAATTTAATGTCAGTCAAATGGTTCCTTCCTGTTTAAGTGATTTTTTGGAGGTCAGAAAACATTGCATAATGGACTACACTTGTCAAAAGACTATGTATGAGTTTTTAAAGATATTCATTCATTTACCTTCGGCTTAGTCCCTTATTGGCCCTTCGTGCCTTATACATAATGATGTCCTCACTGTACGCCCTGTATTATTTTTACATATTCTAATGTAATTGCAGGGGTGAACCAGTTCTGTCAGGACATCGTGGACATGATCTGCCGCTGTCCGCCCTGGTGTACAAAAATGCTGCTGTACTTCAAAGCCTGCTGGGTAGTTTTCACTCCATTCCTGCTAACGGTGGGTGTCGTGTTTTTGATTAAGATGTTATTTGGAATCAGTCTCGTGATTAAACATTCAACTGATTGGTTCAAAACATTCAAAGCTTGACAAGTCTTGTCTGATAGTTAGTTTAAAATAAGTTTCAGTTTTGTTAAAGTTTAATGTTTCGATCCAACATGTTTTAGCATGTTTGTTAGCTTCATTAAACTCACTGGCTCATGTTTTAGGATGTTAGGATTTTTATAACATTGCTAACAAAATTTTGCACACTTCTAGCATGTTTTGTCACATTGACATTATGTTTTTAGCATGGTTTCAGTATGACAACACTGCTAGCTGTAAAGTTTGAACATGTTGCTAACATGTTTCTTGTAATATTTTGCACTATCAACGTTTTAGCATGTTGCTAACACAATACGTTTTAAGCATTATTACCACACTGATATTTTTTTAGCACACTGATTTGATTCTAGCTAGATTTTTCACACTGCTAACATGTTTGTAGTATGATTTAAAACACTGGTTGCTAGAAAGTTTGACGTTTCAAGCTAAGTTCTAGCATGACATAACTCACTGTGCCTACACGTTTCTAATATGATATAAAACACTGCTAGCAATTTTCTGTCATGATTTAAAACACTTCTAGTACAATTTAACTCACCTTAGCATGTTTTAGCATGTTGCCAGCACAATTCTTAAAACATTACCACATACAGCAAATTATCACATTGCTAGAAAAAGTTAGCACACTTTAGCACACTGCTAACATGTTTTATCAGTTACAAGCACAATTTTCCACACTGCTGGTGTGTTTTGCAAACATTTCTATCCAGATTTAGCAATTTCTCATAATTTAAAACACTTCCAGCTACCACAATGCTAGCATGTTTCTAGTGTGATTCAGCACAGTCCTTAATAGTTTTAATATGCTGCTAGCAGGTTTCTAGCCTGATTTATATGTTAATAATGTAGCTCATGCTAGAGTCAGAATAGCCTGAAGGCCTATAAGTTTTTCATGGTCCGGTCAAGAGTTGTTTTTATGATCAGAAGTGTGTCTCTGCTACCTGCAGAGTGGAATCAAACACCGTCAGTCCTGTGTCCAGTGTCATGAATAATTTAAATCTAATGGGACATTAGATCTCACTGACAGTGATGCTTCTATTCAAAGAGCCCTCTCTCTTTATATTCACAATGTTACAGAGATTGTTTTCTGTGTACAGTTCATCCTGACCTATATCTTCATTGAGATGTACCGTACTTCTCTGCGCTATGGCTCCTATGTGTATCCAATATGGGGCAAAGCGCTGGGTGTTTGTATGGGCGCCTTATGCTGCTTGCAGATCCTCATCTGGGCGATCGTGGCTGTCAGTAAAGAGTCTGGAACTCTTAAAGATGTGAGTCTCAACAAACATACAATGCAATACACTACACTAAGAGACATTACAATTATAATTGTTTTATTCTAAGATGGTAAATAATATAACGTGCATGTAAAATGTGCTAATAAATTTTAAAGTGGTAATTTTTTGAAGAAAGCTGATTTTTTTCTACAATTTTACATTTTCACCCAAAAATTACAGTTGTAATTATCATTTACTCACCTTTTGAAAAATGCTGAAAACCGATAACCATTGACTTCCATAGTATTTGTTTTCTACTATGGAAGTCAATGATTACAGGTTTTCAATTAAAAAATATATATATCTTATTTTGGGTTAAACAGAAGAAAGAAAATCATGAAGGTTTGGAACCACTTGAGGGAGAGTAAAATTTCATGTTTGGGTGAATTATCCCTATATATTTTTTTAATAAATAACACAAATATACAATTTAAATAAACTATGTTAACAAAATTAAATATATGTTAAATTAAATTAATAATAATAAAATAATTTTCCCAGTACTGGGTTGCGGCTGAAAGGGTATCCGCTGTGTAAAATATATGCTAGAGTAGTTGGTGGTTTATTCCGCTGTGGCGACCCCTGATAATCAGGGACTAAGCCGAAGAAAAAAAAAAGAAAAAAGAAAAAAAAAAAAGAAACCAATTTTAATCAACTGTAAATGTAATAACAAAAATATATAAAAATATAAATGGTAAATTCATGATAATATTTTATTTATTAATTGGTTTTGTACTTTAACAATCATTCTGACATATGTTTCTTACATTCAGCGCTTTAAGAAATCCATCCGTCCCCTGAACTCGTGGCGCGTGAACAACATAAACTCCAGCTCTCAGGAGCAGCACGTGGAGCCCCAGACAATAGAGGGGCCCTTCACAGTTAACCTGACTGAAGCCGACTTCACCGGCATGAACTGGGAGGAGGCCATCAGCGAGGCGTAACACTGCCACTAATGTTGGGTGCTGGAACGGCACTCTCTCAGCAGCACAAGTACTGGTGAGGAGGACTGCTGTATAGAGAACAGTACACGGCTGGACTAAAATGGTCTTACTTTCTTTGTAGGACACTTAAAACCATTGCTTTTTTTATATTTATGGCAACATGGCCCATTTGACATTGGGACTAAAACCCAAAGCAAGAAGCATAAAAGACATTTGGATTATCTGGCTGAATCCTAGACATCCCGAGATTCCGTTTCATCTAGTTTTTTCATGAAAGAATGTATAAGACTGTTTTATAAGATAGCAGACTTTGTAAGTTTATCTGTTTTACATTTACATTGAAATGTACATCATATAAAGGAGTCAGGCCAAATCCAATCAGGTCAATGTCACAGTGTAGCAAAACTGAAATACTTTTTGGTAGTATAGACTAGGATTGGGCGATTAATCGAAGGCGATTTTCATGCGCATATTATCAGTTAGGCCAGTTTGGGGTATAATCCAGCATGTGCTTACAGATGGAGCATTTACTACATAAAGTCATAGTACACTGACAAGATATGCAAAATAATGTTTAGAATCTAAATCGATTTAATTGGACTATAATCAATTCAAGATCATCATTCTGTGATAATAAGAGCTGTTTGTCACTTCTGTGTGCAGTAAATGCTGCACATGGAAAATACAACATATCATAACACGTTTATACTCCCAACTTCAGAACTTCATTCGAGTATTTGAAATGAATCCTTCTGTGAGATGATTGAGTAGTCCTGTGATTATTAGTCACACTCAATCAATGAAATGAATAATATTGATCAATAATGCAACACTATGTGGATTTCCTGGGTTTCTTCATGTTTGGAGTTTCCACACGAGAGCGCCCTCTGTCTTTGGGTAGGAGATTTACTACTCAACACACAACCATGCTTCCTTAATGAGATGTGCATGATAAATTGCATTTTAAGTTTAATTTCGATGAATCGCCCAGCCCTAGTAAAGGCCTGACATGCCAAGTAAGATAAACATACAGAAATATCATTGTAAAACGATGTAGCAGAAATCATTTTCATAACATTTTTTCCAGATAATAAACACTGAAAGATCAGTGCATTTAAAGTTACAGACTACAAAACTGCAGCATGCATATAATAAACAGCATGAAATCTTATGTTGTGTCAGACGCCAGTATAGTTATCTTTTAGCCTTTAAGGACAATAGAGCTGTCACAATAAAATAGTTCTACAAATCATTCTAAATGAATTGTTTGTTTGTAAAATTATATTGCACGAATATTAATTAATTTCGGCGGCACGGTAACTCAGTGGTTAGCACTGTCGCCTCACAGCAAGAAGGTCGCTAGTTCAAGTCCCGACTAGGCCAGTTGGTATTTCTGTGTGGAGTTTGCATGTTCTCCCTGTGTTCGCGTGAGTTTCCTCTGGGTGCTCCGCTTTCCCCCACAGTTCAAAGACATGCGGTACAGGTGAACTGGATGAACAAAATTGACCGTAGTGTATGAGTGTGTGTGTGAATGCGAGAGTGTATGGGTGTTTCCCAGTACTGGGTTGCGGCTGGAATGGCATCCACTGTGTAAAACACATGCCAGAATAGTTGGTGGTTCATTCCGCTGTGGTGACCACTGATAAATAAAAGACTAAGCCGAAGGAAAATAAATTAATTAATTTCACAACGATTTGTTTCCTGCCAATCAGAATCCATTCTGCATTTGCATTTGGTGCAGTTTAAAAAAAGAGATGAATGAGATAAAAGGAGGCTAATATAGTTACTTCAGTTACCTATGCCTGATGTGAGTGGACAACTAAAAACAACAATACAGTTCTAAAATACATTCTATATCATTTTTTGTATCCCACAGTCTGTTGAAATTGTTGATTCTGATCGGCTGTTCCAGTCAGTTTTGATCACAGTTTGAAATAATGCACTTCACCTTTTAGTAGTAACCATAGTAACCAAGTGACAATTGTCAGTCTTCATTCGTCTGTGTAATCTCGAGGAGCCGATGGAGATAAACCAACTTACCAATGCGCTCAAAAATATTTGCGAAGAGGTAGCTAACACGTTACTATGAGCTATTAGATATGCCCTTGTCATTTATATGTGCACACACACACACAATCTCTCTAGCATGTGTCGTGTCAGGTGGTTTTTGCCATTTCTTGCATTTAAAATCCTTCAACTCACAGTAATCCTTTGATTATCCTTTACATATACAATTCTAAACATTTCCACAACTACATCAATAATGTCACAAAGAAACGGTGCCATTGGAATCACTGGAGCAAATAAAAACATTAACAGCCAATCAGAATCAACCCTGCTTGAATGAGCTTGAGAATTTAAAGAGACAGATGAGAACTGCAGCACACTTGTAGTACTGCAATATAATTGAACTTTGGTGTGCACACGTTACTGTTATCGCATTAGTATTCATTCTTGATTATAAACAGACGATAATGATAATTGTTTTAGAAAAGTTATAAATATAAATGAATAGTGGAGTCCACAATACAACTATTCACAATAATGTCGCAGAGGAACAATACCGTTGGATATATTTCCGGAACATTTAACAAAAAAAAAGTAAAAATCTGACTCCATCCTGTGTACATTTTTTAAAGTGACAGACAACAAAATGACAGTGTACATTAAAAAGGATGTTAATGTCCATTGGTGCAGACACTAATATACTGTAGTTATCATGCAACGGCTTGAAATGTAAAGCAACAAATGACAAAACAGAGTGCCTCTAGAGACCGAGTGACGCGTCATCATCTGAAAACTTTGTAATTAGCTATGTTCTTAAAATCTGTCGACCCCAACCAAAAAAAAGTTTGTTTAAGGAATAAGGACACAAAAGCAAAGCGCAATGTGTCGTATTAGAGATTTAACATTAAGCCCACTCAAGGTAAATGTAATCAATGACATTAATTATTTTTGAACAATGTCAAATGGTTGTAAATCTAAAAGAATAGCAGAATATACTATAATAATAACTATAACAACACATATACTGCAAATGACGTTTGCTGTCTGTTCGACCTACTTATATAAAATGAGCTGAAACAACACAAGTATTGTTTTTTTGGTGGGACAACTCAATTGTTTTATGTTCAATCCTCTTAAATGAGTAAAACCTAATAAGTTAACTTAAGTCCTTCATGTTGTCCAACACAATTTGATTGTGTGGAAACCAGCGTTTTTTTACAGTGTATTGTCACTTTCAGATCATTTGTTTTCCAGCTGATGAACAATAAAAACATTGACAGCCAATCAGAATCTACTCTGCTCGGACAACCTCAAACATTTAGTGACAGACATATAAAAATATATATTTATACAAATACGAAAATATTAGCATTCACAGTTCGGTTCGGATGCTAATATGGTTATTATTCTTGGTGTGAACGGGCCTTTTAAAAGTATAACTCACCCATTAAAACTATTAACTCACCCTTCGCTTGTGCAAAACCACTTTGAGTTTCTTTCTCCTGTTGAACACAAAAGAAGATATTTTGAAAAATGCTGGTAGCTTGTCATGTTTTCCCTCTATGGAACATTCTTCAAAATGTCTTCTCTTGTGTTCAACAGAAGCAACTCATAAAGGTTTAAAACCACACGAGGGAGAATAAACACTGATTACACTTTCATTTTTGGGTGAACTATCCTTTTAATTGTTAAAGAAGCATTGTTAAACCTCTTAAGAATGTTTAAATATACCATTTTTATAATCTTCTCGAGATGCCACACATCCAGCAAATAAAATGACAAAGCTTTCATGAATTGTTCTCTGCGAGGTCTGTTTACCCAGGGCAGATTCGGCATATTTGAGCGTTCAGCCAGATGTCCTTGCAACAGAGCGCTGTTTATTCAGGGCACTATGGGAACGCTGGTAAACCGGGCCGTGCTGTAGACATGAACTCCTCCAGCTATCTTGATTTAGACGCTTTCTTCATTTCATGCTCTGCTCTACAGCAAACAAACCTTCAGTGGATGTTAAATAAGCCAGAGGAGTGTGTAGAAAAAGAGCAACGGCTCTAGTAATCAGTCTTCAGATTAACTGATAGTGTGTGTGTGTGTGTGTTTGATAATGAATTTCTATGAGCAATGATGGCAAAGCTACTTCCTGTGATGGTTTCAAAATGACACATTTATCACCAGCTTTGTAATGCAAAAAGAGGTTTCATAAAAACAAAATGCTGAGGAAGTTACAGAAACATATTCAGCGCTGAAAACAATCTAAAGTTTTTTTTCTCAAGATCATTTGTTTATGGAAGCTTTTTTTGTCATTATAATCCAGTTTCATTTGTTAGCATTAGGTTAGGTAATATGAAAAATACATCCATTAATCGAAGATCATTTTAATTAAAAATGTATAATGTATTATCTAATATTAGTTATGAGAACTTATCTATATTCATTCATTCATTTTCTTTTCGGCTTAGTCCCTTTATTAATCTGGGGTCGCCACAGCGGACTGAACCGCCAACTTATCCAGCATATGTTTTACGCAGCAGATGCCTTTCCAGCTGCAACGCATCACTGGGAAACACCCATACACTCTCATTCACACACACACACTACAGACAATTTAGCTTACCCAATTCACCTATAGCGCATGTCTTTGGACTTGTGGGGGAAACTGGAGCACATGCAAACTCCACACAGAAATGCCAACTGACCCAGCTGAGGTTCGAACCAGCGACCTTCTTGCTGCACCACGCCACCAAAGTTATCTATATATTTATTTATAAAATCAAACAAAAAGTGCTCAGGGGTAGCTTAAATAATGTGTCGGTGCTCTTTGGGTAAGGGATTCATCAGAAAACAGCAAAAGGCACTCGAAAAATGTGGAAAAAATATTAGCCATGTGAATAAAGGCTTTTTAATATTTTCCCCACATTTTTCTAGTGCCTTGGACTGATTTTTGCTGTTCATAAAAAAAGAGTGATATTTACTGAAAGTTAGGTAGTTAGGTGAGTTAGTTGTTAGGTATCAGTGGTCAGTTATTATTTATTTGGTATTTATACGGTTATATATATATATATATATATATTTTTTTTTTTCCCAGTGATGGGTTGCAGCAGGAAGGGCATCCGCTGCGTAAAACATATGCTGGATAAGTTGGCGGTTCATCCCGCTGTGGCGACCCCAGATTATTAAAGGGACTAAGCCGAAAAGAAAATGAATGAATGAATGATATATATATATATTTTTTTTTTTTAAGAGGTAAATTATGAAACATTAAAATCTCACAAATCTGAATTTATTCAAATTTGCTTATAAAAATATAAAATGATTATTATTTTAAGTATAAGTAGCAGTAAAATAATATGTCAATGTTGAAAGTATTTTTTGTATACATTTTAATGGAAACAGATTCTTTTATATGTATATTTTTAAGTATATTTGTTTTATGTTAACTGATTTTTAGGAACTCTTTTATAAATGAAAAGTTCAAAAGCTATAATGTTAAGATATGAGATATTTATAATGTTCTTCCGTAACATTTTAAACGCATTTATTGTCAAATTTGCTCACTTTAAAGGATCTATAGTAAAGGCATAGAAAAATTCTTTAAAAAAAACTTTGAATATATGCTAAAATGTTAAAACATAAATAAGTTGAAAAATTCTAATTTCATTTGGATTTGGGCTGCACGGTGGCGCAGTGGGTAGCACGTTTGACTCACAGCAAGAAGGTCGCTGGTTCGAGCCTCGGCTGGGTCAGTTGGTGTTTCTGTGGAGTTTGCATGTTCTCCCCGTGTTGCCGTGGGTTTCCTCCGGGTGCTCCGGTTTCCCCAAGTGCAAAGACATGCGGTATAGGTGAATTGGGTAGGCTAAATTGTCCGTAGTGTATGTGTGTGAATGGGTGTGTATGGATGTTTGCCAGTGATGGGTTGCAGCTGGAAGGGCATCCGCTGCGTAAAACATACGCTGGATAAGTTAGCGGTTCATTCCGCTGTGGTGACCCCTGATTAATAAAGGGACTGAGCCGAAAAGAAAATGAATGAATGAATGAATAATTTGGATTTCCACAGTGACTATATACGCAATCATTTTTCTAAGGATGTCAAAAAAAATTAAAAGGTAAATGTGAAAAAAGAAATAACTGGTGCGATTTTTAGGAAAAAGTAAAAAAAACAACCAAAAAAAAAAACTTCAAGTTTTTTTGTTTTTGTTTTTTTTAATATATAAACTTTATAAAGTAAAAAAAAAAGTGTTTTTAAGCCATAAAAGAAGAAACTCCCCAGCTTTTAACTTCCAAAACAACCTTCCCCCTTTTTTTAAAATATCTTCTTTTATTAGTTGTCGGGTATAAAAGCGCTTCAGAAAGAATGACGCTAAAGGCATGTAGACACAAGCCCAGCGTGAGGAACAGATATAAATATTACAGTCAAAGCCGTTGCTCTCCTCAATAAAATCCTTCAACATTTACACTCAAATGTCGGCAGATCGGAAGCAAGCTACGAGATATTTTCAGCCTCACGTTCATCATTCAATACACAGAGATCCTGCCAATAACAAACCGTACGCTGTGTTTACGGGCAAAAACTTCCTCTGGGCTGCGTTTGAAAAGGGAAAGAAGTCCGAAGAAACAAATTGTATGTAAAACGGCAGCGGCTGAAAGCATTTGCATGTGCTTCAGTGTTTGTTTTGAGCTCACGCTAACTACAATTAAAAACACGAGAAACACACACCAAAAATGGACAATACCGCCAAGTACGGAAGCCTGTTTGTGACAGGATTAAAAACAACAACAACAACAACAACTAAAGTTTCTTTGTTCGTGACTTTATATCTCTGTCAATTCTGACTCAAAAAGTTTGTATCTCACAATTCTGACTTATTTCCCCACTCACAATTCACATATGTGACCCTGGACCACAAAACCAGTTATTAAGGGTAAAAAAAAGACAGTTGAATAAACAAGATTTACATTGGTGTATGGTTTGTTAGGATAGGACAATATATGGCTGTACAGCTATTTGAAAATCTGAAATCTGAAGGTAAAAAAAAAAAGAAAGAAGGAAAATATTGAGAAAATCCTCTTTTAAAGCTGTCCAAATGAAGTTATTACTTATCTGAAATGAGGTTTTGATATACAGTAGGACATTTACAAAATGTCTTCATGGAACAAGTTTCACTTATATTTGAATGACTTTGGCATAAAAGAAAAATCAATACTATTATTGGCTATTCCTACAAATATAGCCTGCAACTTAAGACACAGATATAGAGGTATAAACAATACAGGGATATAAACGTAATTTGGCAATATAAAAACTAAATTAAAAGTCAAACTTGTGAGACAAACTCACAATTCTAAGAAAATTTGTGGAATTGTTAGATATAAACTGAACTTTGATGGTCAATTTTGTTTATATCCTCATTTTATTTATTTTCTTGTCAAAACGATCTTTTTCCAGAATTGTGACATCTTGCAAATGGTCATTTATAAGCGTTATAATGAGAATAATGAGTTAAAAGTTTACATCTCACAATTTTTATATGAAAAAATAAATAAATAAAAAATCTCAGCAAAAAATACTTTATATGAGTCAATATTATAGATTTTTCTTTTATGCTAAAAAAATCATTAGAATATTTGAGTAAAGATCATCTTCCATACAGTCATTTTGTATATGAACTACCACAAATATATGAAAATATCATTTTTGATTAGTAATATGCATTGTAAGAACTTTACAGGTGATTTTCTCAATATTTTAATGCTTTTGGACCCTCAGACTGCAGATTTTTAACTAGATGTCGTATATAGGCATGGGTCATAGGCATGACCAAAAATATCATGGTTTCACAGTATTGTGATTACTGCTCTAAAAGATGTTCTAAAATGTCTGGGTAAAAAACAACAACATTTTTCCCCATTGAACACAATATATTTTATTTTAAGAACATTTAAAATATATATTTCAGAACAGTATAGCTTTTGATGTGGAGGGTGCTTTTCTACTGTTGCCCTAAAAACTCAATAAAATAGTCATAAAAAACACGTAAAAAAACTTACATATACCGTTGAAAAGGTATAACAGAAAATGTTGGCAGTTTTAAAACCTTGACTTCTCCAAACTGTGGTAAACCTTGAAACCAGCTATCATCCCATGCCTAATCATATCCTAAATCATACATCAATGGAAAGCTGATTTATCCAGCTTTCAAATGATGCATAAATCAATGGACAGCTTATGTATCCAGCTTTTAGAAGATGCAAACCCTAGAAGATGAGTAAAAAAAAACCTCAGAATTATGTGAGAAAATTGATTTCCATGACATAAACAAGCTTCCATAACCTAGCGTCATTGTTTTTTACTGAAGTAAATAAATAAACATACAGTGATATCATACCTGTTCCCAACAAATGCCTGTTTCTGTTGCCGTTGGTCGACACAATTACACCAAGAAAAAAAACGGACAAAAAAAACAATCCACATAAATTACACCTTCTCCAAAAGTAGCACAGCACTGGTCCTTTGCTGGTTATTTCTTGGGCCTCCGGAAGATTTTAGGAAAGCCGTGTTTCTTGCGTCCCAAGCTGGAGCCCTCAGTGTCTTCTCCAGTGGAGCCGCTGTCCTCGTCCACCAGGTTCCTCCTGCTGGCGATCTGGGACACGCGACTGCCTGCTCGAGACGGGACGTCCTGCTCAGAGGTGAGGTTGAGGGAGTGCAGGGAGTCGCCGGAGATCAGGCTGGAGGGCTGCGAGTGGATCTCTCCAAGACTGGCGCACTTCTCCATGCCGAAACTCTTCTTCTGCAGCAGAGGACTGTCGGTGGAGGAGCCGCCGTTGGACCGGGACAGTTTATTGTAGAGGGGAGTCGAGGAGCAGCGCTGGCCATCCCCGTACTGAGACATGGAGAGAGACGAGTCGGATTCTGAGCGGTTCAGATCTCTGGACGGAGAAGAAGAAGAGAGTGTGTCAGAATCTAAACGTTGAGCTGGTGTCAGAAGTCAACATGAAAGGGGAACCACAATGCTTTTTATTGCCATATTGACCTTATTCTGCAATGCGGAAGGAAATGCACTCGTTTTTGCGATTGTTTTAGAGCTTCCAATTTGGTCGCCTATGGGAGAAATGACTAGGAATAATAAACATCAGAAAACCGCCAAACTGCTTGCTCTACAAACAAGTGTGTTCATGACAATACATAAAAAGTAGAATAATATAATAAGAAAAGATTAGCTTGCAACGTTTTTAACGTATAAAAATCAATGGAAGTGAACAAGACAGGAAGTCTCGAGCCAAAACGATGCGCCCGCTCGTACATCAGGAATAAGGTCAATAGAGAAAGAATGAAAGATCAGGGGCCTCATTTATAAAATGTTGTGCAGAAACGGTTCTAAATTTGTTCATTTTGCAAAAGTGCGCAAATGATGAAAAAATGAAGGTGTGCACAAAACTTGTGTATTCGCCGCTCTTCTAGATGTGACATTTACAAATGGCAAATGATCTTGTAATTGTGCGCATCTGACTGCTGTCAGATCTCTGGCTTGTAAACACCCCTAATTAATATCATTATCATATAAAAGAGCACATGTTAATATCCAAATTTCTACTTAAGAATGACGAGCACAAAGAAAAAAAACTTTTCTGAAATCCAGGTACTGCTGGAGGAGGTAGAGGTTCAACTTTTTGGGAATCACAAGTTTTAGTCATCTTATAAAAGATGAGCCATCCTACTTTTAAAATCACTTGCTATGACAATTTATAAAAAGTTTAGTCTCACAAAATTCTTGTAAAACCTAAAAAAATTGGATATTTCATATCATAAAACCATACTGGTCTAAAAAAAAACGCCTTTGATTTGGCATTTCAATATTTACAATCAACTAATGCTGCTAATTCATTTATACTCTAATTAATTTCCCTAAGGCAGTACTCAAGTTCAAAGCTCTCACTGCCTTACAACATATTTTCCTCCAAAACCTGACCATGCTCTGTTTCTGTTACTAAACTAGTTTAATTCTGAACAGAATTTAGCAAAAGTGTTCAGAATCACTGCGATAAAATAGGCTTTTAATGATTAAAGTGGCATCATTTATGAATTATTATTATAATTAACATTTTTTTGTTTTTGCCTTTATTTGACCGGACAGAAAGTGAAGTGGGAGAGAGAGAAAGAGAGAGAGCGCGGTGGATTGGGAATTTGAACTCTGGAAACCCGGTTTGCTGTTGCGGCATATGTCGGCACGCTACCCACAGGGATATCGCTGCGACCAAAATGAATAAATTAGTCATGAAGTCAGAAATTTGATTTATCATTTGATATCTAATTTCATAAACCCTCACGGCTATCCAAGCTTGTCAACCCCTCGATAATCTTTGGTGACCCCTAGTGGGGGTCGTGAACCCCAGGTTGAGAATCGGTGCCATGAAATGAAATGATTTTTATGTTTGTGTTTGATTTTGGAAGACTACATGCCTCCTCTCAAGCACTTTAAATACATTTTACAAAAGTTTACCTTTAAAAAAAATAGCTCAGCATATTCCACTGACTTGTTTAAATCTATTGATTTAAAATTAGGCCCAAACCTAACATTTACTATAATGATTACCCAGTAATTACTGAATAAATTCTGCCAAGACTGTAGAAAAGTTGCATTATTAGATTCTATCAGTATAATTATAACAGCATAGTTAGAAAATGACAAACAATTTATTAGCAAACACTCCTTTTAGTACAAGATTTTTTTCTGTTTTTTGTTTTGTTTAACTAGCATAACCATGGACAGAAGTTGTTGCTATTAAGTAAAAAAAAAAAAAAAAGTGGAGGATTTGAGATGATCTAAGATCAGCATGTGGGAGTAGTTCATTTTCTCACTGCAATAAATGCACATAATTTAAAGAAAAGAAACTGAAGTACTATCTAAAAAGTTACTACGTATAGTGAATACATATATATAATAGTACTATATATAATAATATAATAAAATTGAAGTTGTATATCATTATATTATCAGTCCGGAAGAGGATGTGTGTCTCTTTAGCACAGTTAGGATTGTTTTAAATAAATAAATAAATAATAAAATAAAATAATAATAATAATCCCCCAGAATTATAGCAGGAGGATTTCCAAATGTACAATCACATCACCAAAGATTGTTTGAAAGAGTTACAAGGAAAAAAAAGTCTCTACTCTTATCCAAAAACAAAATTGAGTATCTTAAATTTTTTGTTAGTATTTTAAAAAAACTTCTTTGCTCATATTTATCAGGGGTGCCAATATTAGAGGACACTGTATATTATGATATAGTTGAAAATGAAAGTAAGCAAACAGTTAATTGTATTTGCGTTATTTACACACACACATTCCTTCAACAGTCGGTGTGTGTGTGGTACCCGCTGCTGTCTGTGTTGTGCAGGCCGTGTGTATCATCAGTGGGAGCCGAAGCCTCCAGTGAAGAGCAGAAGGAGGAGCGATACTGAAGAGCAGAGAAGTGAGAGCACAGAGACGAGGAGGACGAGGACAGCAGGACGGAGGGATGAGACAGAGAGGAAGACAGAGAAACCACAGGGACAAACTCCACATGGCCGATGGAGTGGCTGCGCGTCTGCCGCACACGGGGCCGTCCGGTGGCCTGCAGGGGCCCACAGTCGTCCTCTACCAACCTCTGAGAGCTCAAGTTCAGCAGCGCCTCGCCGTGCCGCGGACGCAGGGACATCAGACTGGGGGCTGAGGAGACAAACACACACACAGAGAGTGGATATTAATGCGATTCAAGATTACAGTGCAAAAATGATATAGTTTATTATCTCCAAAGCAGGGGTAATTTCACATTGGTTAAATATACATATTTGTATGATGATGATGATGATGATGATGATGATTAATTAGTATTATAATTAGTGCTGGGCAAAGATTAACTGTGATTAATGGCATCCAAAATAAAATTTTGTTTTGACATAATATATGTGTGCTTATTATATATTTTATAATAAATTAGTGATACATACATTATATATATGTCAAACTTGAACTTTTATTTTGGATGTGATAAATTTTTGCCCAGCACTGATTATAATATGATTAAGATGATCTAAACTAAATGTTAAAAAATATATCATGCTAACATATATCACACATAATTAATACAATCAATATTGTGTTATTGTTTGTCATTATTAGTTAATATGTCAAAATTACTATTATAATATTATTACTACTGCAATATTATGACGACCGTTATAACCGTTATGTATAAATTATTCCATATAAATATATTTTAAAATATACTAGTAGTTATAGCATATACAGTGCATCTGGAAAGTATTCATAGCGCTTCACTTTTTCAAAAACATTTTGTTACAGCCTTATTCCAAAATGGATTAAATTCATTTATTTCCTCATAATTCTACACACAATACCCCATAATGACAATGTGAAAAAAGTTTTTTTGAAATTGTTGCAAATTTATTAAAAATAGAAAATCTGAAAAATCACACGTACACAAGTACTGACAGCCTTTGCTGTGAAGCTCTAAATTGAGCTCAGGTACATTCTGTTTCCATTGATCATTCTTGAGATGTTTCAGCAGCTTAATTGGAGTTCACCTGTGGTAAATTCAGTTGATTGGACATGATTTGAAAAGGCATACACCTGTCTATATAAGGTCCCAGGGTTGACAGTGCATGTCAAAGCACAAACCAAGCATGAAGACAAAGGAATTGTCTGTAGACCTCCGAGACAGGATTGTCTCGAGACACAAGACTGGGGAAGGTTACAGAAAAATTTCAGCTGCTCTGAATGTTCCAATGAGCACAGTGGCCTCCATCATCCGTAAGTGGAAGATGTTTGGAACCATCAGGACTCTTTCTAGATCAATAACCCGATGGTCACTCTGTCTGAGCTCCAGCATTCTTCTGTGGAGAGAGGAGAACCTTACAGAAGGACAACCATCTGTGCAGCAATCCACCAATCAGGTCTGTATGGTAGAGTGGCCAGACGGAAGCCACTCCTTAGTAAAGGGCACATAGCAGCCCGCCTGGAACTTGCCAAAAAGCATCTGAAACAAAATTCTCTGGTCTGATGAGACTAAAATTGAACACTTTGGAGTGAATGCCAGGCGTTACGTTTGGAGAAAACCAGGCACCGTTCATCACCAGGCTAATACCATCCCTACAGTGAAGCATGGTGGTGGCAGCATCATGCTGTGGGGATGTTTTTCAGCAGCAGGAACTGGAAGACTAGTCAGGATAGAGGGAAAGATGAATGCAGCAATGTACAGAGACATCCTGAATAAAAACCTTCTTCAGAGTGCTCTTGACCTCAGACTGGGGCGACGGTTCATCTTCCAGCAGGACAATGACCCAAAGCACACCGCCAAAATATCAATGGAGTGGCTTCACAACAACTCTGTGAATGTCCTTGACTGGCCCAGCCAGAGCCCAGACCTAAATCCTATTAAACATCTCTGAAGAGATCTTAAAATGACTGTACACCGCCGCTTCCCATCCAACCTGAGAGGTGCTGCAAAGAGGAATGGGCAAAAATTCCCAAAGTCAGGTGTGCCAAGGTTGTGACATCATATTCAAAAAGACTTGAGGCTGTAATTGCTGCCAAAGGTGCATCAACAAAGTATTGAGCAAAGGCTGTGAATATTTATGTACATGTGATTTGTCAGGTTTTTTTTATTTTTTATAAATTTGCAACAATTTCAAAAAATCTTTTTTCCCATTGTCATTATGGGGTATTGTCTGTAGAATTTTGTGCAAATAAATGAATTTAATCCATTTTGGAATAAGGCTGTAACATAAAAAAATGTGGAAAAAGTGAAGCGCTATGAATACTTTCCGGATGAACTGTACACTATAATAATAGTATATAATAAATAATTATATATAACATTCACTATTATTATTATTAATATTATGTGACCTTCATAACAGCTATTGAGCAATTAGCTTAATTATAGGTTATTAAACGAATATTTATTTGCAATAATAAAAATATATATTAATAAACAATACAAATAATGGCTGAGCACTCCACTGTGGCAACCCCTGAGAAGGGAACAAGTTAAAGAGTGAGCGAGTGAATAAAATCAATGTACTGTATATCTAATATTTTATATATGATGATTATATAATGTTTATTCATTATATATATGTTTATAAATATATAATATAATATATACACAGATAGAAAGGGATAATAAAAATGCTTATTTATAACATAAAATTGACCTGATAATGACTGAGAGATTATCAAAAAACAGCTTAATAATAAAACAATTAAATTAATATAAATCATGAATTGTTTATAAATAATTAGGTACTATAATTATTAATGTATTATTTTTTTAATATAAACTGTATTATATGATTATTATTTTAAAAATAGCCATTATGACAATGCCACTGTTTCCGAGTCCAAATGCTCTATCAGACCCAAACAATAAATAATGCTAGCTTGATCTTTACATAAATATCTGTTTTTGTTTTTATTAAAATTTTTATGACTAATAAAAAATTGAGTACGGAGGCTATTGTGAGTCTTCTGTATTTTTAAAAGCTCAGCCTAAATATGTTTCAAAAACACAATATGATTAAGCAGTCGCTGATATAATAATCTTCATAAAAATGGAGGCTTGGAACAGGAAACAGTAATATTTACAGCACGACTTAACAAGAGGATTACATGAGAAAGCTACAAGTTATCTGAAATGAGTTATTTTTGGCTATCATGTTGATAAAGGAGACATGCTGCATGTGCAGAAAACATCACAACACAAACACACACAGTTTAGAGGAGCGTGCATGATGCTGATAAAAGCACATTAACTGTGGTTCATGAAGGAAAACAGAGCTGGGGAGGAAACACAAATGATGATGATGATGATGATGATGATGATGTGGCACAGGAACTAAACGCGCACACACACACATACACACAACTGTGAAAGCATTGTGAAAGCATTGCAGTGCAAAGAGCATTAGTGTCCACAAACACTGCACAATAACACACACACACACGCCATTTGCAGCCTGCATGAAAACACTGCGGTGATGAAGCTCTTCATTTGTTGTGTGAAACATGGAAACAAAGATAATGACTGAACATTATCCGGCTTATTACACGGCTACTTGGTAAATAAATTAATAAATGGAGATGAAATATTGATGTTTACAAGGAAATGAGAAATTTTATACACGTGAAATTAGTACATAAGCTAGGATTTTGGACTAGCTGACTAATATTTGTGTTGGTTATTCATTTTTATAGACAGAAGTTTAAGGAAAAAGTCTGATTTACATCATGTAAGTGGATTTGTAAAAGGTTTTTTCGTCACAAAATGAAAATTTAGTCAACATTTATGTCCTTCAAAATCCATAATACACTCTTAAAAATGCTGGGATGTTGTCAGATATGCTTCAAATATGGACAAACTAAACTGCTGGCTTAAAAAAAGTGTCATTTAAATTTAAGTAAATAAATTAACCTGACTTTTGTCCTTATTTTACCCCACACTCTGTTATGACAACTTAGCATTTTTTAGAGTGTATTTTTGTATTATCTTTAAAACGTCAATGACAATATTCTGAATCAAATTTAAGAGCATGCTTGCTTGATGCTTGAGAACCAATGGAGTTTTTTCTTGCATGTCACATGGCAAGTCTGACTAAAATACAACAGTCTCTTTAGAAGTCTTGGATTAAACCACTTGATTTATTTTCAACGGTTTTGGGTGAACAAGATTTCTATGGATGAAAATCTCTTTAATTTGATTCAGAATATGTTCATTTATGTTCCAAAGATTGATGAAAGGTTTGGAATGAATAGAATTTTCCCTTTTGCAGTGAAAAAAACCCATGTTGAAATATTAAGGAATTTTGAGTTTTCTAAGTGAGTGAGGTTAGTAATTTGCATAAAACATACCAGCTTCTATGTAACCTTAAAAGCACCAAGCGTATGAAATGTAGTAGTTTCAGTTTGATTTCTAAATTTAGGGGGAAAATGTGAATTTCAGTGTGAATGATTTGTTTGTGAAAATGTTTGTTGAAAGTCAACTACAAAAAGCTTTTATGTGCAAATTGTTGCAATTGTTCAACTGGTATATCCCAAAAAGCCATGAAATAAGTTTAAATGTAGGCTTTGCACTCTGAGCTTAACACTGGGTCAACATCTCTTTTTTAACCATAGATTAAGGTCACTTTAAACTTTAATTTAATACAATTTTACTTGTAATCTGTAAAAAAAAAAAATGGGGGTTGGCAATGTGCTAAAATTTGCACTTGCAGAGCGAACAACAAACTGCTCTGCTAAAGGCACATATAGTGAATTACCAACCAAGAAATCCAGCAATTTAGAACAAAAAATGTTAAAAACAACCCAGGGTTAATAACTACAGTGTGAAAAACCCATATATAACAAAACTAAATGAAGCTTTAGGTTAGCTAGGTGACCAGTCCTGCTCCTAAGGGAAAGGGCAACTTCCTGCAGAATTAGGTCTCACATACCTTGTCTGATGTCTTTGATTGGCTAATTCAGGTTTGTTTAGTTAGAGCTTGAGCTAAACTCTGCAGGACGGTGGCCTTCAGGAACAAGTCTGGACAGCCTTGCTGCAGAGCATTACTTTGCAACACCACATTCAATATAAAAGTGTGGCCACCTTAGTCAAATTTCAGCAAACTTTGGTGAGGAAAATCCTCCACTTGTCCATTATAACTAGCATAGAAATGCACTGTATGGAGCATCACTCACAGAGCATATTTTAGCATGTTAGGTTGTCATCAGTGCAGACATGGAATCAGTGCTTTTGTCTGAGGGGTCATTTAAACGGCACCAGATAGGATTTTGGTCATATATTTACATGACAACTGTGTATTGAGAACCTGAAAAGGCAATTTGTTGAAATTAGGTTTCAAAGGGCAAGTTACTGTTATGGTGTTCAGTCTATAGGCATGTGCATGGACAGGTATGTTTGACAAACTAAACTAAAGCAACAATAGTGAATTACAAGTGCATTGATTGAAAGTGTTTCTTTACAAAGTGGCATTGTCACCTACTGGCCTGGCATACATGATATGGAATTTTTTGACTTTTTCATGGATTCATGTGAACGGAGATGATTTTGACAATGCTGAGTGCTTTTACACACACATTCTTAACTTGATTAAGCTGTGAACGCATGTAGGATTGTGAACATGTTGACTCGTTTTCTTTAAACACAGTTAAGTCCAGCATGTGAAGTATTAACCTGCTTTCTGATAGATTATTTAAATGCACATTTGATATGTGACAGGAACGTGTACAGGTGTCAAAATTAACCACTTCTATGGTGCATTGCGAAGCAGATAAGGATGATTCGGTGCTGATGGTTTCTAATGTTATTTGTCATGGTAGCAAACTATAGGAGGCGAGATGTGTGCATGAGTAGCATACTATGGTGATGGAGGCAAGGCAGGTGTGTGAGTAATTAAAAATGCTCCAACTTTTTTAAAAGCCTACATCTTGGCACATTTTGGTGCTTGTGAGTTTGCTGGGACATTCTTCCACTGACACTGAAGGTACAGTAAACCCAAGATCCCCTAGGTCACTGCTAAGGGCACAAATGTAAAAAAACTTCATCTCTTCCATTGACTGAGCAGTGAAAAAGAATGCTGAACATGTCGGTATCACTTATTTTGATGTTTCAACAAGAAGTTTGTTTTCTTTGAGTAGGTAAATTCAAGGCTTCAGTTCATATATCTGACTGTTGGTATTTAAAGACAAAATGAAGTACAACTGAATATTGAGGATGCAGTGCATCATTGACACATCATGATGTATTGAGATATTAAATTGAACAGAATCGATGATGTGATAACGGTAATTGAATTGAACCGTTGGAACAGTGTACATTGTAAAAAATGCTGGCTTCCACACAATTCCTTCATGTTGTCCCAACACAAACTGATTAAGTTAACTTGATTGTTTTTACAAATTTAAGTGGATTGAACATAAAACAACTAAGTCGTCCCAAACAAATATCAAGAATTGAGTTGTTTCAGCTCGTTTTAAATACGTTGTCACACCCCTAAGAACGTGTCATTACTGTGGATTTAGCCAATATCACAAAATCAAGTCTTTCTTGATCCAAAGAATTATAAAAATGTGCTCTCATCTTGTCACTACCACTTATTGATAAAGTCTTGTTCATGCAAGATCACCGGTTTGCATGTAAGCCTAGCTGAGTTATCAGCATATTAGTGTGCTTGTAAACATGCAAGCAAAACGTTTCAAAAAATGTTGGTTGTTGTGTAAATGTACACTGATATATAATTCTAAACATTTCACCTAAAGTGGTGTTTATTAAAATAGATCTCAATAATAGCAGCACTGATTTCACATCTGCACTTCTAACGAAAGTTTAAATGTGTTTGTTTAAGGGCTGGATACACAAACTTGCATCCAGCAGCTCTTAAAATGGCCAGCGGGTGCGACACAGAAGGGTTTGCTTATTGTTAGCATTGGCTGAGAGAATGAATGCCAACCGGAATGTTTCCACAGGGATTGGCTCTCGGAAGCCACAGGCCAAAGGTCACTCACTCGCCGATCCATCTGCCAGGCGGCATCTGCGGACATCAGCCAATCATATTACACCACAAAAAGGCAAAGCTCAAAAGAAAGCTTCGTTCCCATGTATCAGGGTCAGAAAAACTGGCCTTCAGATAATTTTCATGTATTGAAAGGAAGCATGACACGCATGAATATGATTAGACTCATTGTACCAGATTTGTGTGCATGATAAACTCACACTGCAGGGTTCCTGGGGACAGTATGTCTTCGTCCATGTCGTCCAGGTCATCAGATAGCAGAAGGTGTTGAGGTGTTGAGGGGCGGATGCCTAGAAAAGCAGGGTCCACATTGAGGGCAGAGGCCAGAGACGACATGCCCGGGTTGTTGACAATATTAAAGTTCGTCAGAATCTCAATTTGCTGCCACCGATGGAGCTTTTCTCTCAGAGCTGCGGTCACTTCTCCCAGAGCCTGTCTGCAGATGTGAGAGAGATGAAAGGATTGGATGAGGTTTGGATGCTGTGAGTTAGTGCTGTAACCGTCATTGATATTGAGAAGTACAGCTGAATGGCTAAATTATCCCACTGTTTCATATAAGGGATCACCAATAAAATTAAACAACAACTGTCTCTTTAGTTTCATTTCTAATCATTCGAATCACACAAAATCTGCAGAAACTCAAGTCTGGTCTGAGCCCCTCCCCCGGAGAATCGTCAGTCTGTAGCGATCGATGATTGGCTCCTGTACTAGAAGGCAGGGCTTCATTCGCCAAATTGACCATTACACTTTACCCTATTCAAAACTATACGAGTAACATGTCTTGTGTGTTCTATAGTCTTTGGTACAGTACAGTGCTTTTTTTTTTTTTTTACGTTCATTTATGTGCATTTCCAATGTCAAAGCTACCAAAATAGTGAACTGTTCTGTACCACCTTTTTTGGCACCAAAAGAATTGAGCTAGACTCGCAAATGAATGTTATTGGTTTACAGAGAATTGTCTCCTGCGCATGCAACAAGACAAAAGAACGACAAAACAGGAAGTGTCATTTTTAAATCCACAGCTGAAACACAACACTGCAATAATACAATGATGGTGCGCAGCAATGAGCCATGCTTAAACAAACCATGTCAGCTTCTTGTAACAAACAGCCTCATTCCAAGAAGCAAGAACAGAATCTGATGCATGTCTTCTGTTGTTTTTTATGAGGCCGTTTAAAAAACGCATAGAAGGGGCAAGCTTCCCCTAAATGTGTCTATATTTGAAATAATGAACTTAAGCTCACAAAAGATGCTATATGTGAACGGCCTGTACAGCTTTCTTCTTCGAGCGAGAAATGGAAATGATGGAACAGCCTGACAGCATACATAATTGTCACAAAAATAAGCCTTAAATGTTCTTAAAGATGCAACAGCGCATTCATGTGTATTTTTGGTGCAGGCAAACAGATACATCTGTGTTATATCTGTGTTTGAACGAAACCATGTACAGCATACATACATTTTGTTGAGTATATTTGTGAACTGCAGTATGCATTTGTGGGAAACTCAGTGAACTTATTGAAAATGAAATATACATTTCTGAATCCAAATTGCTGTTTTGTTGACTGATTTCAATCTTCCCCTTAATTACAGACCTTCTCACGAAAACATTTGCAGCATTTTTTTTAAACCGTGGTGAGAACTAAGAAATTAAATGAGCTTTTTTGATCTTTTTTAACTGTTAATCCATTTAAACTATAGTTATAGCCTTGCTGTATACTCTTTTTTATGCTTCTTAATTTTTATTCCTGAAGAAAATATCATTAATGCCCTTTAAGTGAAATCTAATGTATCACATGAATGAAAGCATTGCAATTTTTAAGAGCTGATTAAAACGCCTCTTTCATTCTCCTTGTGCATTGCATATAAAAGGAACGAGAACTTTCTCAAAATGTCAACTCACTTGGCTGACAGAATTTTGTGATCAACATCGTCCAGTGAGGAGCTGTGGGCCACATGGAACGTCCCAAATAGAGATCCTCTCTTCTTCTTGATCTTTTCGGCCTGTTATGGTGAACAAAATTTCATAGTTAAAGCTAGTTAAAGGAACAGTAAAAGCAGATTTCAATCATTTCATGAGTATCTCACCCCTTCTTTAGCCACTATGAGCTGTCTTTCTGCGCTCTGTTTCTTAATGTTGTAGTACTGCACCTCCACCTCGTGTGTGAGCTGCAGCCACTTCTGCAGAAAATCAGGAGGAGACCAGCCGCTCCTTAACTCCAGCTCCCTCTCTGCCTTCTTCAGAGCCATCCTCACCTTACACAAACACACACACTCATTAATATTGGCTACATTTGAGGGCTTTGAGGAGGCGATTGTGTAAAGCCTCTTTCGCACCACATCAGCTGTGAATCTTTGGGGAACTGTGAGGACGATGCTGATGAGCAAAGAGTGAAGAGAGGCGTGAAAGGTGCATGAAAGGACTGTTATTTTACTCGGACTTGATAGACTTATAGTAAAGCACCCCCTTGAAATAAATTGGTATTCAAATAATCCTATTAATTTGACTTTTTGACTTAACATTTTAGAGGAGGTGCTAAAATGTTTTACAGCTTACCTATCTTAATACCCTGCAAATGCAGTCATCTTATGTTTTTCTTCTAGAAACAGAAACTTCGAAAAAGGCCTATTTGATTTTTCTTTGCTATATTAAACGTCTCATATGCCACTGTTAGAAATATAACTTCTAACACCAATTACTACATTATTACATTCATTTTCTTTTCGGCTTAGTCCTTTTATTAATCTGGGGTCGCCACAGCGGAATGAACCGCCAACTTATCCAGCATATGTTTTACGCAGCGGATGCCCTTCCAGCTGCAACCCATCACTGGGAAACGCCTATGCACACACATACACTACGGACAATTTTAGCTTACCCAATTCATAGCGCATGTCTTTGGACTGTGGGAGAAAACGGAGCACCCAGAGGAAACCCACGCGAACACGGGGAGAACATGCAAACTCCACACAGAAATGTCAACTGACCCTGCCGAGGCTCGAACCAGCGACCTTCTTCACCGCGTCCCCTACATTATTAAAAATTAATACAATTTATGATGACAGAAAAGAGAAAGTGGGGATTTGTTTTTATTTTTATTATTTTCTTTTCTTTTAATTCTTTTCTTATTAATTTTCACACAGCCTTTTTTTGCCATTTGTAATAAAAATTACAATAGATATGGTCCCAAAAATCCATTTAACTGCTTCCAGGTAAGCAATTTTTTTCAGAGTAGCTGTTCAATAAAGGAAAATAGGAACATCCCTCCAAGGATTTCCTAAATTTTACAACTGGCCTATCAGTAAAACCCTCCCCTCCAATACAGTTGAGCCAGTGGCAGTTGAGTATCAGTGGCATGGGGAACAGAACCTGGACATCTTTAGGTTTACATCTTTATATATTTTATACCATTTCCTTAAGATCAAGGATCCAGAAGATCAACAAGAATGTATACATCAGTTTTAGGGTCAAAAAAGTCAAGTCAAAGAAACTATCACTATACTATAGTGATTAAAGCTATAAAATTTCAATAGTTCTGTAGAAACTGCCTCAGGTAAGTTAGAAAGACAGCATTAACATTAGCTAAAGACAAAAAAAGAGCTAAACAACCAAATTAATCATGTTATCTACCATATTAAAAAAAAATCTTTTATATACCCATGCGTGGCATATTTATGTCCCACTTGGATGCTCAAGAGGTGGTCTTTCTTCCTTCTTCCTTTCTTTCACACCGACAGCCCTGAGCAACTCTTTGTTCAAGTTTGCATAATTAATGAAAGGGAAGGGGGCATAGCAATCAATACAGGTCAATTTATTATGCAAAACATGCCTAATTTGCATATCCGAAATACATTTATTAAGTAAAGTTGCCATTTCTGTCAATGTTTTGATAACAAGAGCATTTTTCAACTCACAAGTTGTACCTCGTGTTATTAAAGGGATAGTTATGTCATCATAATTTACTAATCCTTCACTGAGTTTCTTTCTACTGATGAACACAAAACATTTTTGAAGAAAGCTAAAAACTTGTAACTATTGTCTTCCATAGTGTTTGTTCTTTTGTTTCCCACTGTGGAAGTCAATGGTTACAGGTTTCCAGCTTTCTTCACAATATCTTTTTTAGTGTTTAAGAGAAAAGAGTGTTTAATAGAATGTCATCTCCTGCTGCCATCTTTTTTTTTGTTTCTTTATCTCCTTGTCTTTTACTTACTTTATATATGTATGTATGTGTGTATGTATATATGCATGTGTGTATGATAGTGTATTTTGTGTTATTATGCCTTGTTTCTATTTTTAGGTGTGACTTTTTAACATTCTGTCAAGAGTCTACAGATGAAAAATAGCCATACTTGGCTAATTATGACACATTTTGCAGTAATGTTTATTCATGTGCATTGCCCCTGTAAACAAATAAACTAAACTAAACTAAAAATAAAGAAATGTATAAAGGTTTGAAATCACTTGAGTGTGAGTAAATAGTCGATAAATGTTCATTTTTGGGTGAACTATCCCTTTAAGTTCTTGTGGTGCTGTACCTGATCCAGCTCCTGCTCTGCATATTTCCGTCTGCTCAGCTCGTTCTCCGTTCCTTCACGCAGCTCTCTAAGTCTCTGTGCCTCCTCCTTGGCTGATTCAATCTCGCTTCGCATCTCCCTCTCCAGGTTCACCTTCTCCTTCTCCACCGTGTGATGCTCCTCCTGTGCGATCTGCAGTCTGAACACAAACACATTATCAATCTCTAAATGTTTACTCCATGCTAAACCTGGTTAATACAGTACCACTCAGTCACCTGCAGGTGGCGTACCGTATAAATGAGTGAGCATTAAAAGGGAACTGGGTCTGCAAGACTCAACCACACCTCTTCCTTCTCCGAACAAGATGTGGCCTGTTCGGTGTGGCAATTCTGTAGTAAAACTTCCTTACAGTGTTACAGGGAAATTCATCCTCCACACTGGAAGATGCAGATGGCTAAATTTAGCTGCATTCATGTGACTAAAATGATGCACTTTTAAGTCTTGCGCTGACGAGGAGTATCTGATTCAATTTAAAATAATTGAAATCATCTTATCTGGGATATGTTCATACAGTGTTAGACTTTCAGCCGATTCCTTTTTTTCTCCTTTATTAGTCAAAAAGAAAGGAGAAATAAAGGGGGTGAAAGGATAAAAGAGGAGCGGGCCATCAGTGCACAGGGTAGGCTTCACTCATGCTGATGTAGTCCCAGTTCAAACAGGAAGTGAGGTATAAATCAAACGGTCACTGACATGACAGTGGCCAAGAACATTACACACACTTAATAACTGGGAAGGGGAGCAGAAGATAAATGGAAAGGAAGAAATTGAACTACAAAGAAAAGCTACACAAGTTTATAAGGAAATAAACTTTTAAGACAGACAGACAGACAGACAGACACAGATAGACAGAAAAATAGTTTCAGAGACGGAAAGATAAAGACAAGAGACAGAAGGAATGTGTAGACAGAGACAGCCAGACGGATGGATGGTGTATGGATGGACAGATAAATAGATAGACAGAAAGATAGTTTGATAAGACAGAAATAGACAATACATACAAACAGACAGAAAAGACTGACAAACATATACGTATATATATATATATATATATATATATATATATATATAGACAGAAGAAATGTGTGGACAGACAGACAGACACAGGCAGACAGACACATATGGACAGACAGACAGATAGATATACAGACAGAATGACAGTGTCATAGAGACAGAAAGATAAAGATAGGCAAGCAGACTGACAGATAGAATTTTATATACAGACAAGAGATGTGTAGACAGAGAAACGGATGGATGGATGGATGGACAGTTCAATATATTAACAGAGACAGAAGAAATGTGTAGACAGAGACAGACAGAGAGACAGACAGACAGACAGACAGACGGACGGACAGACAGAGATAGTTTGATAAAGACAGAAACAGACCGACATACAAATAGAGAATATATAAAACAGATAAACATGTATATATAGAGAAGAGACAGAAGAAACATGTAGAAAGACAGCTAGACTAAGAGACAGAAAGACAGACAGACAGACAGACACAGATAGACACAGGCAGACACACATATGGATAGACAGACAGATAGAGAGAAAGATAGTTTCATAGAGACAGAATGATAAAGATAGGCAAGCAAACAGACAGATAGACATTTATATATAGACAAGAGACGTTTAGACAGAGAAACAGACGGGTGGATGGATGGTTGGACAGATAAATAGATAAACAGACAGAAAGAAAGTTTGATAAAGACAGAAATGGACATATACAAATAGACAGACAAGACAGATAGTCAAACACATGTATATATTGACAGACAGAGTAGAAATGTGTAGACAGACGGATGGACAGACAGACAGACAGACGTAAAAAGACAGACGGACGGACAGAAGGATGGACAGACAGATAACTAAATGGAAAGAAAAATAGTCTGATAAAGACAAAAACATACCGACATACAAATAGACAGATAAGATAGATAGATAAACATGTATATAGACACAAGAGACAGAAGAAACATGTAAATAAACAGCTAGACCAAGAGACAGATAGAAAGACAGACAGACAGACAGACAGACAGACAGACAGACAGACAGACAGACAGACAGACAGATAGATAGATAGATAGATAGATAGATAGATAGATAGATAGATAGA
>CAIGQV010018106.1:6971427-7001301 GCA_903798115.1 Danio jaintianensis | reverse complement strand
CTTATAAGGCCATTGCTTTAAATTAATGCACCGTAAAGAAAGGAAGTTTGAATCATGAGCTTCTCCGAGACCTGTGACCTCTGAAAAAAGACAGAGACGGGTTTTCTGTTCTGCCTCGGCGCAGCGGGCGCCAGCTGAACTGAGCATGCAGCGTGATAGTGTGACTGTCTGAAGCTGGGATTCAGCACAGTGCTGCCCGTCCTTTTGCCATTTAAGGACTTTCGAGGAATGCTTGCATCATCCTGCTAGAGGCTTTTGACCTGAACAGACAAAGATAGAAGGAAATTTAAAAAAAAAACACTTCCACTGGACACAAATTCCTGGTTTGGGTTTTTAAATAAGACACTGTTGCATTTGAAGTTACCTTGAGTGTTTCAATAAATTATGATTGTTCTACTTCAATGGAAAACAAAAAATGAAAATTCTATAGGTCCCCTCGATACCTGCAAATCTAAGGACTTTATTTAACAGTTTCTTCTCCTCAGTTTCAACATCCTCTGTTTGAATTAAAGCACAGGCAAATCTGAGGTAATACTTCAGAGGCTCAACTGAGCACAACATGCATAAAGAATACAAAGCGCACCCTATACTGACATTGAGAATAAACTTTTGTTTTGTATTTTTGTTTTACCTGCACACAAAAAATATTCTTGTAGCTTGATAATATTCCAAATAAACCACAGAAGCATATGATTTCTGTCTGTCTGAGGATGTTTCATTTTTTTTTGTTTTTCTGGACTTTGAACAAGTCGGGTCCATTTCTGTCTATGGAGGATAAGGAAGCTTTCTGATTTCACCTAAAATATCTTAAATTGTGTTCCAAAGACGAACAAAGGTCTGAAACTTTGGGACTGAAACTCTTTAACCAAGCTGTCCAGATGAACGCCAAAGTGATCTTTTCAGCCATAGCAAGAGAAGCTGTGATTTCTTTATATTGCGCCTTCACACTAACCCATTCAAGTTTCCCTAAAAGGCTGGTTGTGCATTAAGACAAAAGTACAAGAGGACAGTTTAATACAGAGGATCTCAGTGGGTAATCAGTACAACACTGCAGCTAGAATTGCTCTTCAGTTCAGCTCTGAACAACTTCACTAAAGATCTCTATCTCGGTCAGTCGGCTTACAATGTCTTGATGTTCAAGAGAATTTGGACTGAAAGCCTCTGCAGTGATTAAACCTTCATCAGCAGAAAGAATCATAAGATTAGATTGACCTTTGCTGAGGAGCCTGCTGTGTGGACAGTTTTATATATTTGGTTCTGATGGGAAAACTTATGTTCTTTGTCAAACTGGGTAAAGACTGTACCCAGAGATTGTAATGAGGTCAGTAAAGAATGTAACAAATGCCTTTGTAGCTTAACTTACAACATCAAGTGCAAGTACCACGGCAACATACCTGTAAACAATCCCATAGTTTCTGGGCCAAACCTAGTTATGTGAATAATCACATCAATGTTTTATTTAAAGGTTGTCCAGTTGCCAGATCTTGTATGAAACTCATCACTTTACAAAATCGACACAGTATACAAATTTCTGACCTCAACCTGGCAACCTACAACCCAGTTGCACTGTTGAATTCTACAGTGCGCAGGTAGTAGACATAGGAAGTTAAAACTAGCATCAGTAGAAGAGTCAAGTGGTGTTCTGGTTATGTGTAGTAATTTGTTCCACAGTGTTTAATTGCAGTGCAGTGTTTATTCAATTTGAAGAATTTTTTTTTTAATAATAAATAATAATAGAAAAACAAGAGTAAGTTGTATTATAATACTTTTTATTTTTATTACCAATTATTTATTATCAATGTACTTATTATGTAAAATGATATACTGATGGCATTGGTGGTGTATTTAGAAATTAAAATAGTGACTTTCCATTCGGCAACAGGACACAAAAAACTGGGACTGTCCCCAGAAACAGGAATCTTTGGTTTCCTAACCACTAACCAAAGCATGTTAGCACTTTTAGCATTGCTTAGGATCCTGTTTCACAAAAAAACTTTCTTTAATATGATCTGATGACTATCCAATAAGAAAAAATCATTGTGTTTCTTTTGCTTGAGATGTGACATAACTATCTGTGAAAGCGTATTTACAATGCATCTGAATTCTTTTCATACTCCACAGTAATTACTTTGCTTGAACTGCTTGCTAACCGCTTCCCCACCTACAACTGCAATCTATCCTCAAAAAGACAACTTTACATCATGAAATATGAGCCTCACAGTTCCTCTTTAAAGTTTCCGTCCTGCTAGCTGTTATTTACAGGTTTCCTGTTAATGTACACAAACTGAGTGCTTACTTTTGCTGCAGGTCCAGCAGGCTCTGCTCGGCTCTCTGAAGGCCGTCCAGGTCCTTGATCATCTTGCCCATGTGGTCCCTATAATTTCGGTTCTGGATGTAGGCGAACCAGCAGCCTCCTACTCCAATGATGATGGACACCACCAGCATCAAATCCTTCAAGTGACTGTGCCTGCTCACTGCCAAAACAAACAGCATAAACAAATATTAATAAAAGAGATGCACGCTACAAAAGATTACAAAAAATTGCACTCCAAAGATTACAATTTACTCCAATATCCATGATATATTTCTAGTTTTTAATATATTTTATACAAAGCATGTATGTTTTTTTTTTTGTTTTTTTTTATATAATGTATTTATTAAATTTTCAGGCAATACAGATACAACAACAAACAAGTGAACAGAATAGGGGGAGAAAAAAAAGAGATAATAATAATAATTATAATGAAAAATTATAATTAAAATAATTTTTATAATTATAATTAAAAAACAATAATAATAATAATAAAAAAAAGGGATAAATAAAACTAGAGATATTGCATACTCATGCACCACAAATCTTCACAAGATCTGACCTCATTACATCAACCCTCTGATGAGTATGGAGGTTATGTTTAAACCCATATGCAACAAAAGTGGATCCCACCTCTCATGAAATAAAACATCTTTGCCGTGTAAAACACAAGTTAAGTAGTCCAGTGGTACATGTTCAAGTATTACCCTGTGCCATAAAGACTTTGTAGGAGTTTTGTCCATTATCCAGTTCAGGAGAATAAATTTTCTTGCACAAAATGTCAGGAATTTGCAAAGTGTTTTTTTTATGTTTGTTCATATTAATCTCGTCGTATATCCCAAGCAGCATATGCTTTGGGTCACAACCAATATTAACAGATAAAATACCATTAATTTCTTGTTCAATCATGGCCCAGAACTTTTGAATTTCCCTGCAAAGCCAGAAAGGTCTCCTTCCTCTGTTTTACATTTCAGACACATTGGTGACAACTCCTCTTTAAACTTGTGCCTCCGTGAGGGAGAGATGTGAGCTCGATGTAGAAGTAAGCATGTATGTTCAAAAGTAAGGTACTTTTAATGCCTCAGCAAGAAGTCTCTTTGCTCACCAAGACTGTTTTTATTTGATAATTCCAATTACTACAGTAATTTTCAACACATATTTCTCATCAAGGCTGCAATTATTTATTCGAAAATACAGTAATATTGTGAAACACTGCTACTAATTTAATTACATGTAATTTATTTGTTTAGTAATTTATGTACTGATTCCTGTGATTTAAAGCTGAATTGTCACTGTTGTCACATTACTTTAGTCTTCAGTGTCGCATGATCCTTCAGAAATCTTTTTAATATGCTAATTTGGCCAAGAAACATTTATTATATAAATATGTATTCATACATTTTTATGGATTCTTTATCAAATATAATATTGACTGTTGATCAATTGAATGCATCCTTGCTGACATAGCGCTTTACATAGATGTACACCAAAAGCACTTTACAATCATACAAGGGGGTCCAAAAAACAAAATATTTGTTGAACAGCGGTGTATGAATGGTATAGATAGTTCTGTCATAAACACGAGTGTATCACATACTCCAAAGATAGTGATGTCATATGAGAATTATGACTCTTTTTAGACACACATTCCACCGCTGACCCATGGTGACCGACATAGCAAGAGCAAATTAATGTTTTCTTTGCAATGCTTATGTCTGCAGTCTTCTCTTTCCAGTGTTGTTGTTTTTTTGTAGAGATAGAAAACAGTTTTATAAAAAAACAATTTTTTTTGATAACATTTAAAATTTGGCTTGAGTCAAGGGTGCTTTCATCATGTTAATCAAAAGTCTGAATACACATTGCGATTAAATATATTCTTTTAAAGTGACAGTTCACCCAAAATTTTAAACTTCTCATCAAATTAAAACTTCTGCTCATCTTTTATTCAACCTCATGTGGGTTCTTTTTTCTATTGGACACTAAAGAATATTTTATGGAGAATATTGTAACCTGGTAGCCGTTTACTTGCATTATTAGTAACTGAATAAATAAATAAATACTAAAGTCAATGGTTACATAAATAAATGGAAGTCAATGGCTACCCGTTTCCAACATCCTTCAAAATATCTTCTTTTGTGTTCAACAGAAAAAAGAAACTCATTTTAAACAACCCAGACGTGAGTAAAAGATAACAGAATGCTAATTTTTGGGTGAACTATCCATTTAAACCTGCACATATTTTACCGATACGTGGACTGACTAGACTTCATATGAACAAAATCACAAGAGCAGGACTAAGCTGAAAACTGAAAAAGTGCCAAGGATTTTTTTGGGGCAGGAGTCATGCATCAAATCAGGAAGTCTGTTTGTCTTCCTGCCTCTACAATTCAGACTGTGAAATAAAACACACACAGGCCACTTTTAGAAAGAAGCTGTACAGTAATGCAAACAAGTAGTAATCTACTTAGAACAAGTCCCAGATGTGATGAAAAGCTCCCAGGTTGGATGTAACCATGCAGGATGTATGAATATACACAAGTTCTCTATCACATCTGTCTCAGGGCTCGTTCACACCAATGATGACAACAAAAAGAAGCTTGGAATGCACTCGGAGCAGAACGTTGTTGTTAGCAAACATCCTAACGCTGTCCACCCCGCTGGAAGTTAAGATGAATATGTAAAATGGTTGGACACCCTTGGTCTAAACAAAATAAATGAATCAGCGAAATTGTGGAACCACCGAGCCACACTTACTATGTCATCACCACAGCCCAGTGGTAGTTTACAGATGTCTACCAACCAGAGAAAACTTTTACGGAAAGTTTAAAGTGCCCTTATTATGGCATGGTTCACATTTTGGTTTTGGGAGTTGGTTTTGCAAACTCCTCTTTAGAATCAGAATCAGAATCAGAAAGAGCTTTATTGCCAGGTATGTTCACACATACGAGGAATTTGTTTTCGTGACAGAGCTTCTACAGTGCAACAGAATTACAGAGACAGGACAAAAAACTGGTAGCCGTTGACGACCACGTCTTTTGCGTGACTTTAATCTGTGGCTTTAATGCGGCTTAATGACCCAGTCTGTTGTGATTGGTCTACTGCAAGCAGCACATTGTAAAGGTAACACTCATCACTATTACTGGATTACTGCTCATCAAGTGCTGAAGATTTCACACATTGTACGAACAAACAACATGGCTTCAGGTTTACCTTATCAATTCAAGCCTGAAATTATCCATCAGGAGCATTCGAAATAAAGCAGTGCTGCACAGACTGAACACTTCAGGTCAAATGCACCTGTCTTCTCGACATGATGCTATTCAGGACATCAACATGAAATGGCTTAAGGCTGATTTATACTTCTTTATGAGTGATTGCCGTGACCCACAGCGCATGCCTTGCACGTAGCTCAGCATTTATTGCATAGTGCTTGTTTGGGTTGCTCTGCAATAACACGCCAAAACGCTAGCTGGCAGCGTGTTTTTATGTTCCTCTGTGTCAAGTTTCTTCGCAGGTGTTTTGTTTTTTTCTGAATGCTATCTTAATGTAGAAGTAGCTCAAACTCACTTATTCAGAGGCGGGAGCCAACGGACGTGCAACAACTTTAATCATAAAGTAAACACAAAATAAAAGTTTCCATCTGGAGCTCCTTCACGGGACCCACGGCTCTCAGCACTGCCCACACTTGTCACCGCTACCAAGCCAACCAATCACAGAGCTTGAGATACGTGTCATCGCAATGTGTAGTTACATTTTTTGAGAGGTGCACGTCAGCATCTGCGTCAGCCATGGCGAGGGGTCTGTGTCCGTGCAAAGGCTGTGCCGGACCATACACGTGTGCTCGACGCAGAAGCATAAATCAGCTTTTAGAATTCATTTTAAAAACAACCCATTAATATGACTTGGTTTTAATAATATATATATATATAATATGACACAGTTCACATTCAGATTTAAAAACCTTTCATAATCGGGGCATTTTAAAACTTCAGGAACAAACTCTAAATGAATTTTATTGCTTTTCAAACATATTCATTTTTCCCCCAGGTTACTGATTTTGCTCACCTGTGCCCAGTTTGGTTTCTTTTCAATTTCACACTAGATTGCAGCAACGGCATTAATATGTAAGTCCAGATAGGTGTTTCCCACAACAGTGGCGGCATCAGCTGCGTAAAGGGAGGATTTGGATGACTGGATTAGCGGGTGCTATTTCCATCTGCAATTTCGCCGCTAACATCCTGCCCAGGAAAATGGCAGGTGATGGCACATATAGCGGTGCCAAAATATTTGTGAGCGGACGGTGTTGAATCCCCCAACCTTCACACTCACCGATCCTAACCAGCTTGATTTGAGGTCAGGTTAAATCTCCTTTGGGTTTAATGTGGCCAGCACATGGCCAGCACAACCTCCGTCTTGGTTTTCTTTTTCAATTATGCAGTAGTGTTTAGATAAATGAGCTCTTTGAATGCATATGTTTGCACATATAATCTTTGAACGGGTCTAAAGATATGAAAAATGAACACAGACACTGGCAGATTTTTCATTAGTGATGCAACAATGTGAGATGCTACAGTAAGATCGTCTGGAACAGTGAGGAAGCTTCGACTGCGGACAGTATAAACAGTGACTGGAGATGCGAATAACTGCCATAGCTGAGGTTATTAAGAAGCTCTGGATGGAATCTGGAATTGGGAGGGATCAACCAATCAGACAATTCACAGATGTACTGGTATATTTAAAGAGTACATAACAAGATATCACAATGTTTCCTTAATTAGTAGGCTATATAACATTACGGTAACATAATGACAATTTAAAAAAAAAATTTAAATAAAACAATAAAATGCATGTTACAACAAATGTAATATATATATTAATTTCTGACAGAGACTTAGGCAACTACCTAAAAAGGCAAAATGCCGTAGAATATGAATAAATATGATCCTTGTGTAAGAGACCCCCATCCAAAAAAACATCTATAAACTTTTTTTTTTATGTACAGACCTTATTTATTCATTCATTCATTTTCCTTCAGCTTAGTCCCTTTATTCATCAGGGGTCACCACAGCGGATGCCCTTCCAGCTGCAACCCAGTACTGGGAAACCTCCATACACACTCATTCACACTCATACACTACGGCCAATTTAGTTTACCCAATTCACCTATAGCACATGTCTTTGGACTGTGGGGGAAACGGGAGCACCCGGAGGAAACCCACGCGAACACGGGGAGAACATGCAATCCACACAGAAACGCCAACTGACCCAGCCGGGACTCGAACCAGCAAACTTCTTGCTGTGAGGCGACAGTGCTAACTACTGAGCTACCGTGTTGCCGACCTATCATTACAAATATGCCTATGATATAATTTCGAAAATATTTAGTATCTTATTTTTACTCATTATACTTCTCTTTTATCTAGTGGTGCATTATTATTTTTAAATGCTAGATTTATTTCCTTATTTGAACAAAATGTATATGTTTATGTTTTGAGGACTGTTATGTTTATGTTGTGTTCCAATTAGCAAACTATCCATTCTAAATATTCGAAAGTATTAAAAAAGTATTCGAAATAGAATTACTGTCCCTAATCATAGTGTGTAACATAGTAGTTACTGTGTTTAGATCACCTTTTCATGCTGCTTATTTATTCATACGGTTGTTGATTACGCTCACCTGTGTCTTGTTTAGTTTCTTATAATCCTGCAAATTTTTAATAGTTCATTCGGTTTCTTTTTTGCCTTGGTGTCTGCTTTTGTCTATGCCTTATAGTGCTGGCTGTTTTGTTAATGGTCTACCTGTTGAATTATTGTCTTTTATTGTATACTGTAGCTGTCTTCTTTCCAGGGGTCTCTGAATAGTCATGTTTCACCATGAACCATATACCAACACTGCATCAGTGACATGCAGACATTGTGTGAGCTGAAATTCTTGCAACAAATATCATGCAGTCTTTAGGATTAAGATGGCCTTGTGTCTAATACCATTATCAAAGCACTTTTCTTACCACCAGCATCTTTGATAGGTTTAATTCTGGCTGATGTTCTATATATTCACATGAACTATGAATCATATGATGACATGTCCTTGACCACTCCCATCCATCTCTCTCTTACCTATTTATTGACAACGTCTCTCCCATCATACCTCTCTTTTCTGTTTCACCAGCTGTACTTGAGTATCAGGCTGTACGAGCTGACATTAATGGGACACATACCTCTTCTGTCTGGCTCTTGCACTCCAATAAGCCTGGCTATTTTCAGACGCAGAAGATATTTATTCACGAGAAAAGAAAACAGACTAAACCTTTCCTTGATTTTAGTGCATAATGAGCAATGAATATTGCAGTCTGGACTTCATCCAGAAAAGCCTCAGCCAACAAAATCCAGAAGAACATGTTTTGCCTTGCAGAACATTTCCATGTTACTTCTAAAACACGTAAAACAGGAAGAATAACCAAGAAAATGTTTCCAAGCATTCAGGAGAAAGACAAAAAGAAACAAATGAATATAATTACATGGACATTACAAGTTCTGGGAGGTGATAAATCTATATTTTTATTCCCACAAAAATACAAAATATAGCAGCAGCTATGAAGAAACAAATCCAGTGGTGTAGTGATTCTTCTAAGTGAGAATGCAAAAGCAAATAACTCATCGGTGAGTCAGAAATAGTCATTTTAATTGGACAGCTTGATTTAAATGAATTAAACTAATCAAGTCTTACTAATAAATTAGAATTGATTATTTCAAAGGATCATTTTGAACTGATTACAAATTGATCTTATTGAATTAAGTGAATCAGAATCATTTAATTCAATGGCTAAGTCTGAACTGATACAAAAACACTTTTTTTCAAAAGGTCAGTTTGAACTTATGCACAATAACAAATGAATCTTATTGATTCTTGCTAATTATCCAGAACATATTATTTTAAATGGCCAGTTTGACCTGATTCACAGTAACAAATTAATCTGAAATATTTAATTCAATGGATTCAAATCTGAACTGATTCAAAAACATTAACAAACATTACTAAATTTGGCCAATGAATTGTATTCATGGGTGTCACGGTGGCACAGTGGGTAGCACAATAGCCTCAAAGCAAGAAGGTCGCTAGTTCGAGCCTTGGCTAGGTCAGTTGGGATTTCTGTGTGGAGTTTGCATGTTCTCCCCGTGTTCGCGTGGGTTTCCTCCGGGTGCTCCGGTTTCCCCCACAATCCAAAGACATCGTAGTGTATGTGTGTGAATGAATGTGTATGGATGTTTCCCAGTGATGGGTTGCAGCTAGAAGGGCATCCACTGCGTAAAACATATGCTGGATAAGTTGGCGGTTCATTCCGCTGTGGCGACCCCAGATTAATAAAGGGACTTAGCCGAAAAGAAAATGAATGAATGAATGAATGAATGAATTGTATTCATTCAAAGGACAGTTTGAAAAGATTCTTAGAAACTTTTACCAATTAATAAGAATAAATTAGGGCTGCACAGTGGCGCAGTAGGTAGCACGTTTGCCTCACAGCAAGAAGGTCGCTGGTTCGAGCCTCGGCTGGGTCAGTTGGCGTTTCTGTGTGGAGTTTGCATGTTCTACCCGTGTTCGCGTGGGTTTCCTCCGGGTGCTCCGGTTTCCCCCACAAGTCCAAAAAACATGTGGTATAGGTGAATTGGGTAGGCTAAATTGTCCATAGTGTATGTGTGTGAATGAGTGTGTATGGATGTTTCCCTGTGATGGGTTGCAGCTGGAAGGGCATCCGCTGCGTAAAACATATGCTGGATAAGTTGGCGGTTCATTCCGCTGTGGCGACCCCAGATTAATAAAGGGACTAAGCCGAAAAAAAAATGAATAAATGAATGAAAGAATAAATTAATAAACTGATTCACAGAATGAAACAATCTTACCAAATCTTGTCAATTAAGCATAATTTTAAAAATTAAACTGTCAGATTGAACTGACTGACAAGAAAGAATCAAACTTACCAATGAATAAGAGTTGACTCAATGAAAATGAACAGTTTCAAGTGATTCACTAAAAAGAATCAGTCGTACCAACTCAACTGCTATTAGGGACCTATTAAAGTAAACATACTGAGCACAGTGTTACTGACCTGGAGGTCCAAAAAGCACAGTGTCCAGAGCCTTCAGCTGCAGTTTCTGTGCATGACTGCGGTCTGGTATCTTCAGCACGGACACAAGTAGGGTAGCATTTTTTACTGCAAGTCTGTGAATGTCATATTAAAATCCTTAATCAGTGAATTAACCGTTGGTGTGGTCAATATCATCACTCCTTATAAGCAGTGCACATGATTGCAAATTCAAAAGTGAAAATAAATGTACACAAAATTTTTTTTTTCAGTGTCTTGTGTACTGACAGATACTCCGTGATGTTCAAATTATCAATACAATATATTTTAGTTTGCTGGAATATTTGTGGTATTTTTAGTATATATTTTGTGTGTTACTTACTTTGTGTGTGTATTACTTATTTGTTTGGGAAGTTGAATTACCTGATTATGTTTGCACTAATTATATGAAATATATATTATATTAATGCCCTAATAAAAAAAATAAGTAAAGCCTGTTTTACACTACTGATCTTGCTTTGTTTGCTTGCAACAAAGATGTTTTCATACAAATATTTCAAGTGAATTTTCTCAAGCATGTTTTTTTATTATATGTTATTATATAGAGTTTTAAACCTTCTTTATTGGATAGGACAGTAGAGAGAGAAACAGGAAAATGTACAATTGAAAATACTTAAGTTTTCAGTTTATTGTGGTCAGGCCCAGAAAATCAATAATCACAAGCTTCTTTACCTGGGCAAGTCTTTGCCACTGATGTCGTTCTTCCTGAAGGAATCAACATATTGCGGTAACTCCACAAAACTGGTGAGCCACTCCTCTGCTTCTTCCACTGTCCAATTATACACTGTATAGACCACAATAAAAAATAATAATAAATCATAATTGATGCTAATGGTTTAGGGTGGAGGAAAACACTCAGAAGTAGAAAAGAAGATGTATTAAATGAGTAACTCTTAATGCTAGTATTTCCACAAACATATTTCTTTCAGATCTACATGCATCTAAATTGATGTGGTTATTTTGAAATTGCTCTAAATTGGTTCATTGCTGTATGGTTTATATAAAATAATCAGTTTAAACCTTCAGAGGCCTTCCAGGAGTTCCACATGTCCTCCACTGTGATCAGCAGATCTGCTCTGTGGAAACTGTTGTGTTTTCCTTTAGGGTCGTGGTACTTTAAGTCTTCCCTTAGAAACTGAGAAAACAAAGATTAGGTTTTAGCATCTGGCGTAGCGGTTCTCGTTGATAAGGTATTTATAGCAATACACTGCAGTCAAAAAAAAATCATGCAACTATAAACATTTAGATTTTTTTTTTCAGTCTTAAGGAAACGAAATATCCTAAATACACTTTTAAGTGTTTCTTTAATCAAACTTCACTGATTTGTGTAGGTTTCAAGTACAATGAATTTCTAAAAAAAAAAGCTGATTCTGATTGGTCAAAAACAACATTCCAAGGCATGTTATTAAATTTTTAAAATTTAGTAAATTACAGCTCACATCAATGTTTTGTTCAATTGATCAATTGTTACATTTTGTGGCAAGTAGCAGTGTAATTAGCAGGATAATGTACATCTAGCCAGTTTATATAATAATAATATAACTTCAGCAACACGTATATACACCAAACTTTACAGTTTTATTTATATGTCGATTCTGAAGGTTTTTACAGAGGGATTTGTTCATACATAATTTGTGTGATTATATGCATTTTAATTTATTTATTTATTTATTTTTGTCTGTTCACAGTATTTTCTGAATTATGAAGAATAGATACACAAATTCCCCTCAGTAAAAAAAACACACCTTTGACTCAAAAAAAAAAAGTAAAATAATTTTTAACCAAACTTTTTCTAATGGTTAAATAATTATGATATATATATATATAAATTAGTTTAGTAAATTAAATAATGCCTCAATTGCATTTTTGGCTTGTAATACAAAAAGAAATGTTTGCCAATCTTAATGTAATCAGTCAACTGCGGAGCTATGGTTATAAATATTAACTAACATTTTACCCTATACACCTGCAGCCTTAAATCACACAAACATGCATAGCTAGGCTTACAAAAATAAATAAGCACAATTTTGTTTTAAACACAAGGAAAAAAATGAAAATTAAACAGTCGCACACAAATCTAGACTTGATTATTTTTTATTTCTAGAGGGAGTTTCTGTTTACAGCACTGTGTATTTGCATAATCCAACTTTTGGCAGAAGATGTAAATGCACTGTAAACAGTTGATTTGGCATTTTCACCTACAATATGTAAATGCAGACTGTTTGACCGGCTCTTGATCCTCAGATCAGCGCTGACTGTGGTAAAGGTTGTGTTCACAGGACTGTCTACGGCCTTGGACAGCAGTGGTGCTGTTTACCCAGAGGCCTCAGATGTGGCATTCACATGAAAAGGGAATCGCTTTGGGTGATTCAGAGAGAATACTGACTGATTTTTATAGCAAAGTTCGTGAACTCTAATTGTGAATCCCTTCTAAATACATGCAAAAGTGTTGTGCCTTTATAAAATGAGGGGGCAGCATATGCAGAGCAGAAGAATTTTCTTTAAACTGGCATATACAGGGAAACTGAAACCTGAAATGCCTGGTTTTAGACCACAATAATTCATTAGTATGGTGTAGGGCCTCCTTTTGTGGCCAATACAGCATCAATTTGTCTTGGGAATGACAGATACAACTGCACAGTGGCCAGAGGGACTTTGAGTCATTCTTCTTGCAGAATATTGTCCAGATCACTGTGTGATGCTGGTGGGGGAAACGTTTCCTCACTCGCTCCTCCAAAACACCCCAAAGTGGCTCAATAATATTTAGATTTGGTGATTGTGCAGGCCATGGGAAATGTTCAACTTTACTTTCATCTTCATCAAACCACTCTGTGAGCAGGCTTTCATTATTGTACTCTTTTTTTATGTTATTGCCATTGTATGATTATTATTATACACATTGCAATAAAAATAAAATCCCTGTGCAAAGGATCATGGTTGCCTGAAGTGTCCATAAGTTGTACCCTTCAAAATCATTAATTCCGAAAAGCCATTCGAAGTGGCCAGTTTTGAGCACTTTGGTTTGGAATGACATTTCAATATGGCAGTCATTTTTGTTTTCACTCTGAAGTACCCTTCGGAGTGCGATATCTGCCATTTGGAACGTCAGCTTTTGAGGTGCATTTCTTTGACAAATTTAGTGCCACCATCGGGGCAGTCGTGGCCTGGTGATCCGAAGGTTGCTGGTTCGATACTCGGTACCAGCGGGAATTGGGGGTGGGGGGAGTGAATGACCAGCACTCTCCACCACCCTCAATACCACGACTGAGGTGAGTCCCTTGAGCAAGGCACCGTTCCCCCCAACTGCTCCCCGGGCGCCGCAGCATGGCTGCCCACTGCTCCGGGTGTGTGTTCACGGTATGTGTGTGTTCACTAACTGTGTGTGTGCACTTGGATGGGTTAAATGCAGAGCACAAATTCCAAGTATGGGACACCATACTTGGCCACACTACACTTCACTTCACTTCACTTCACTTCACTTCACTTCACTTCACTTCACCATCTGGACTGGAGTGTGAAGAATATGCACCACTTCCATGTTTGCTTCACACTCCTGTCCAGCTAGTGGCGCTAAATGCATCAATGCAAAAGCTCAAAATGAGTGGGCAAATGTTTTTGGAGAGAGGGTGAACAAACCCTTTACCCAACGTAACCTTATTTTAAAATAATACCAAATATCTCTAAAACAAATTAAGTTTTATGTCACAATATAAATTTCACTTTTATGCATCTTTATCTCACCAAGGTATGTAGTCTATCATAAAAAAAGATCACAAGTGAAAGCTATGACAAAAAACTAACTTCATTTCTCCAAATGTTTTGCAACACTCAAGCCTGCTAGCCAGTGTGTTGTATAAAACACTGCTTTACTGTTGAGTCAAGTACATATTTACATAAGCACCTTGACATATATTAAAGCAGCTTTACAGAGATCTATAGTCTCTAATGAGCGAGGCAAAAGCCACTGTGTCCTTTTCAAGCAAGCAAACTTTGCACTCGTTTGTACATTGGCCACCACACACTGTGAAGCACCTTCAGCAGACCAGAAAACCACAGTACTCACCCCATCCGTCTCTGTCACGTCCACACTGCCGTCTGCATCATCGTCCATGTCTTTGTGAATGCTGCAGATGGCCTCAAAACTCAGCAGAGCATTTTCATCCTGGCAAAGAATCTCATCGATACCACACAGTTCTGAGAAGAGAAAATATATATACGAGAAATGAGTCAGCAAGGTCACTTCAACTACACAACTACTCTGTTTTAAACATCTGGTGTGTATGATATACTGTATATACAGTTAAAATCACTCTGAAATTCTCAGTCTCTCTGGATTCATAATATATACAGTTGAAGTCAAAATGATTAGCCCTCATGTTAAATCTGAATTCTTTTAAAATTATTCCGCAAGTGCATTTTAACAGAGAAGATTATTTTTCAACACATTTCTAAACATAATAGTAGTTTTAATGACTCATTTCTAATAACTAATGTCTTTTGTCTTTGCCACGATGATAATACATAATATTATACTAGTTATTTTGCAAGATACTAGATAGTTTAAAGTGTCATTTAAAGGCTTAACTAGGTCAGTTAGGTCAACTATGCACGTTTCTTAAATTAGGCAATCATTGGATAACAGTGGTTTGTTCTGTAACCAATCAAAAAATAATACAGTCTTAAGGAGGCTCTCAACATACTGACCAAAAAATTGTTTAAACATTTTTAAAAACGGCTTTTATTGCAATAAACATTTCACAAGAGGGCTAGTAATTTAGCTTTATGTTTGAATCGAGTGTAATTTTAGTTATTTGTTTCTGCAAACTACTGACCTTCTAAATTTCAAATAAAAATTTTGTTTTTTGAAGCCATTTATTCAGATATGTTTATTTAGATTTTTAGACATTCATTCATTTTCTTTTCGGCTTAGTCCCTTTATTAATCTGGGGTCGCCACAGCGGAATTAACCGCCAACTTATCCAGCATATGTTTTACACAGCGGATGCCCTTCCAGCTGCAACCCATCACTGGGAAAGATTTTTAGACAACATAATAAAATCTTTTCCAGAAGAGTTAAGAATTTTTAAAAAAAAATATAATTAATATTTATATATTAATAACTCTGATGTTCAACAAGTTGGCATTTCTATGTGGAGTTTGCATGTTCTACCCGTGTTCGCGTGTGTTTCCTCCGGGTGCTTCGGTTTCCCCCACAAGTCCAAAGACATGCGGTATAGGTGAATTGAGTAAGCTAAATTATCTGTAGTGTATGTGTGAATGAGTGTGTATGGATGTTTCCCTGTGATGGGTTGCAGCTGGAAGGGCATCCGCTGCGTAAAAACATATGCTGGATAAGTTAGTGGTTCATTCCGCTGTGGCAACCCCAGATTAATAAAGGCACTAAGCTGAAAAGAAAATGAATGAATGAATGAATGAATGAATATTAACATTTGATTCAAACCCATACCTAAATATGGTACATCCAAAGATTTTTTTTTTATACCTGTGTGTAAAATATGTAGATAATTCTATATATGTCAAATATGTATATACATACCAATAATAACTTTGTAAAGGTTTCTTAATTTTTTTACAAAGCAGTACATACATACACATATTATTAATTATGTCCTTTGCAGAGCTTCATGGGAGTTGGCGGCCACTAAAAAGTTCTTGTTGCATAATGAATTAAATGATGAAGTTTTCAAATGTAATGGAGAAATTTGCCTTACAACAGTTATTTAAGAAGTAAGTTGAAATACCTGTTGCACTTTATTATAGTATCAAATAGCTTAGCTTAGCAACATGCTAACAACAAATACTACAGTACTTAACAGCACATCCTTCACTCTGTTTTGGAAAACAGCTAATTAGTGCTAAAACAGCTAAAAACATGCATTTCAGCAAAATATATGCTGGGGACGCGCATCTATTATGATCAAACCTAAAAAGCCAAGTTAAAAGCCTTCCTCAAGAGCACATTAATGCCCGAGGCAACAAAAGGCCTATTCAAACACAAATGACCTTGAAATGAAAATGACTTTGAGTTGTTGTCCCTTCAGTGAAATCTATGCATAAGTTGGCCATTCATGAGGGCTATCTAAATCAAATTCAGACTCATTAAACAAATGTCTGTCATTTTGCAGCAAAAAAACTAAACCCACTTACAGAGTTCGGAAATTAAGCAGGGCTGAGGAACTGAACTGATTACTTAGCGATGACGTACAGCTAAAAACAGGGCCAACAGCGGTGCCTTTGTGAGGGTCCGGTGTTTGAGCCCATTGTAACAGCTCAGTCTGAGGATGACGGTAACATAGACACGTAAAAGCCATAGAGTGACTTTTAAACTATTTATAGACACGGAGACATGGCACAGCTGCTGAGGTATTGTGGATATTGCTGTGATATGGCAGTGGGTGGGACTGGATGTCCTGGATTTAACCTTTGTCTCAGGATTAAAAGACTTCATTATGGAGCAGGTATTAATATGAGAAATCAATCATCACTATGATATTGATGAGATTAATTCAGGGTTAGCTGTCTTTGCACAATTGAGGATGGATGTAATTAAAGTACACCTTTCCCATTTTAAAGCTGCTGTTTTTTTTTGGAGGTCTTCAATTTACATTCATCCAAGGTCAAAAACACAGTCGTTTTATCATAATATACAGTCTCTTTCCTCAAGTCGTTCATTGAAGGATTCAGAATCTCTAAACTCCTCCCTTCTGAGTGCCTGCTCTATTCTCATTGGTCAAATGGCACAGTCTGTTGTGATTGGTCAACCACTTACAGTTTCCTCAGTACAGTGTTCCCATAACTAAAGCAGTAAAATTAATACAATATTTATAATTACTTTTAATGCATACAGTCATAAAAAATATATTCTAACAGTTCTAAAAAATATATCACCACAATTAGCTAAAGGATTCAGTTAAGGATTACTAAAGGTAAGATGATTTTATTAATGAAAACTAAATGTTTACCATTACCAAAATACAGTGATAAAAAAGAAGAAGAAACTATATAATGCATTTAGTGACATAAAATATTTATTTTTACATATGGGAATGGCATATTTCGAGTTCAGAGATTGGGCTTGATTTTGGGCTAGTTTTGATTGGCCATTGGGATACTTTTGCTTTGAAAACCTGCCAACCCTGCTGCAGGATTCCTAAACATTTGTAAACACTACGATAGGAGCAACAACAATACCGTCAGTTTTATCCCATATCAATTTAAGCACGCATACTCATTCTTTTTTAAAGTACAGTTGAAGGCACAATGTTTAGCCCTCCTGTGAAAGTTAAATTCTTTTTTTTTTTTCAAAATATTTCCCAAGTGATGTTTAACAGAAACAAGATTTTTTTTCAACACATTTTAAACAAACAGTTTTAATAACTAATTCCTAATAGGGCTGAATGAGTGATCGAAATTGAATGAAAAAGTCGCGATTTGTAATGTTGCAATTAGCTAATCGCAAGGCTGCAATTTAAATATATAAACATGTTTATATTTCGTCCGAGAGCAAATGCATGACAATCCTCTTTGTGTGACAGTAACCAGTAGCATGAGCACACCATCATTCTCCCCAACCAGCACTGTCTAAACCAGCCACAGGTAACACTTACCTTAAACAAACAGGAGAGCACAGGGAGGGATGATAGCGTCTGCAGAGGGATCCTATAAACTTTTTTTAATCAGCAATGAATGAGCTTAGATTAGGCTGCTATTGAACAGACTGATTCAAAGTGTATCTGATGCACCATAAATTCCTTGAGCAGATGCTCGAGCAGATCTTTGAATCTTTCCTAAAACAGCTATATTACACATTACTTGAAAATAAATACCTAGAAAAGCATAATACAAACACTTTAAATTGTACGTTGCAAATCCATGAGCGTACTCAGGCTACTGGGTTTTGATACAAAGAAATGTTTAACATCTGCACAGATACTTCTGTCCTCGTTTCACAGCTTACAAGAAGGTGAAACACAGTGTCTGTCAAAATCACTAAACAGCCATGCCACAACCACAACTCTTCAAAAAAAAAAAAAAAAAGCTTGTTGTCACACTAATGCACATTTAGCTAATTTCATGGATTACTAAGAAACCCTGAAAGTGAACCGGTTGCAAATATTTAGATTGCAAACTTAACTAAACTCACCAGCCCCGGATCAACTGATCACATGTGCAGCTCAGCCGGGTACAAGTACAGTTAAGAGCATATCAAAAGATTTAAGATAAAAGGCAGAATTTACCATTGATTCAACTGAGAAACAGTCATCTGACATGAGGAAAAATAACACGTAATTTCCTCACATATTACCCTGGAATTCCCTAAAAGCATGCCCTCCTCAAGATATCCTCTTTGTGTGTTTACATTGTGTAGAAAGGCTTTTGTGAACATTCAACATTTCTGTAACAATTTAGTTCAATTATCAAGTGGCTTATTACCTGCCTATTATTGAGATATTGTCAGATTATTAGTAGCCTGACCTTATTCTGCGATGCGGAAGTGCACTTGTTTTTGCGACTGTTTTAGAACTTCCAATTCAGTTGCCTATATGAGAACTAACTAGGAATAATAAACAACAGAAAACAGTCAAACTACTTGCTCTACAAACAAGTGTGTTCATGACTAAACATAAGTAGAAGAATAATATAATAATAAAATATCAGCTTGAAACATGAAGCCGCATAACGAGCTGTTTTTAATGTTTAAAAATCAACAAAGATGAATGAGACTGGAAATCTCGAGTCAAAAAGATTCCAATATTTGGATCCACTTGTACGTGAAGAATAAGGTCAATTTGCTGCATAATCTTATTCTACATCCTTAATCCTTTCCAATACCTTAATAACGATTACTGAGCAGCAAATTAGAAGTTTATTGAGCTGAATGTCATCATTAATGGTTTGTTAATAGCAGAAATCGTACCTGCTGATTTTGTGACTAAAATTTCTATTCATTGAATAAATTTCAGATCATTACAAGTGGGTATAAACCGTACAAGTAGTTGTTTTACGGTGATGTTTATCTAGATTTCCCCATAACGTTCTGTCATCACTAAACTCTTCTGTGAGGCACAAAACGATACATTTCCAAAGCATTTCCTGCATTTTAAATTGGGTCAACTTGAAGACCAACCTGACTATCTGCAGATTTTGCTCTTACATTCAACCAAATTTTCATAAAACGTCACAAAATCATGCAAATCTATAAGCTATTTTTGTCTCTGAGGCAAACTCTATAATAGGCTACTTAAATGTAAACAAACACAACCGCTGGGTCAACAACATTAAACACCAGGGTACAATGTGCATCAGACTATGGAAAGCCAACAGGTTTAAAATTATGCTAGTTTTATTAAAAGCAATGTTCGTAATATGAAAGTATTCTTAATACATACATGTTGTATTCTTAATAGTAATGTTTTATTGTGTGTTGCTAATTTATACCTAAAATCATACTGCTTTGGAACAACATGATGTGAACAAATAAATGCAAACAAATTTGCATTTCGATGGCTGAACACACTCAGTATTGTTTGCCGAGGATTAAAGTTAATTAATTAGATAAAAGGTAAAAATGTTGTAAATAACGCTCAGTTTCTTGCACAGACTGATCATTTTGCTTCTTAACACCATGATATATAATCAGGTATTAATTTTGTTTTGCATATATCAGTTATTTGTATAAGTAGTATATAGGTGGTGCCGGTATGAATGAATCACCAAGAACTACAGTTTCAGCTATAAATCTTCATAAATGCTCCACTGAAAAAGAAAAGCGTCACCTATATGTTGGATGGTCTGAGGGTGAGTCAAAAAAACTGTAAAACCAAACGCCTAAATATTTAGCATCATTTCACGGTGCATATTTACTACAGGCAATACGACACTAGCTGACACTAATGGCAATACATCATATTGTCCATAGTAAATGCATACACTGATAACCTGAGAAGGAAGAGAAGACATTAATGAACACATGGTTTTGCCACAGAAAAAGGGTTCTTGGAGCTTCATATAATTACATTTGAACCACTGAAGTCACATGGAATCTTTTTGGTTTCTTTTCTGATCTCGGAACTGTTTTTGTCTATGGAGAAAGAGAGAGCTCTCAAATCTAATCTAAAATATCTTAATTTTTTGAAAACTGAATATCTTAAGTTTTCTGAAGATGAACAGAGATTTCAGGAAATTGGAACAACATGGGTAAGTGATTAATAAGACAATTTAAATTTTTGGGTGACTTAAACCTTTTACTGCAATTTGTAATTTTTGGGTGAATTGGCGAGCAGGCTGCTGCTGCCATTAGATAAAATCCCCACAGAGTCTTCTGAGACTATCTATTTCCACCTTTTCCTGTATCTCTGGTTCGAGCGCATCTTTCTGGGCAAAAAAGAGAAACAGGGAGGTCTAAAATTAGGGGAAGGATGTTTGGTCAGCTTCACGAAATAGAAGACACCTTAAAAAAGGTCTAAGAAAAGCATCTGAGTTTGGAAAGCCTTGGGAATTTACAGAGTTATTGTTAAGTCTCTTCAATATTGTCTTGTGCCCACAGTCAAAAAATTATTTTTGCTAAATGTTCAAACTACTTATTTAAAATGAGCTAAATCAACACAACTCTTGAGAAACAACTCTCTTCAATCCATTTAATCGACACAACTTAATCGATTTGTGTTGGGACAACATGAAGGAATTGTGTGGAACCCAGCATTTTTTACAGTGCAGGTTGCATAAAGTCTTACACTGTCAAGATCAGATATACACAACCAACACTATTCCCAGTTTCACAGACAAAGCTTAATCCTAGTCCCAGACTAACATTTAAGTCTGAGCAGTTTCAACTGAAAAAACTTGCACTGTTTTTATATTGGGGATGCAACAATTCACAACTCACAGTGTGATACAATTCACGATACTGATCTCTAGTTTTTTCTTATGATTTTCATTAGACAAAATTAAGACAAATTAGTAACTAACAACTGTCATTTGATTACTTGATTAACAAACATTTTTGGCCTTTTATTAAGAATTAGGGCTGCACAATATATCTGTCAGGATTCTGCCACTTCGGTCTTGTTAATTCTTGTTTTGGTGGCAGAGTCCAGACACTAGTCCTGTCATGTCTTGTATATTGTGCTTGGTTCGAGTTTTCTCGGGTTGAGCACTCATATTTCCCATCATTGTCGGTCTTTGTCATTGTATGAGCGGCATCTTGGCTGCGCTCGAGCCGTCCAGGAGTGCTCGGGATGCGCGCTCTCGTCCTGGTGTTTGTGTTTCTTCTGTCTGCAGCGTGCTGTTTCATTCTCAGCATCTCAGTCCAGTTGGTTTTGGTTAGAGCTGTAATGGAACATGCATGTGTGAGTGTATGGTAAGTGTTTTCATTTATCGTGTGCTCGTGTCTTGCATTCTGTTTGTGTTGGTGTTGTGTTTAGCACATGGTTCATGTTTACAAGTGCCGCAAGCTTTAATGTTGTTGTGTTTCATGTGAACACGCGGTTAATGAGTTCTCTCATTGGCTGCGTGTTCTAGTCCCGTTTTACATGAGCACATGACTTGTGTTGTCTCTTTGTGTCATGTGCTCTCCTGTCTATTGTCTAGTCCCACCCTCCTTGTTATCCCATTATTAGTTTATGTTTGTTTTTTTAATTATATCTCTTTATAGTCTCCTCTTGTCTGCTGTTCTGTGCCAGTTCGTCACACGTCCTCAGCCCAGTATCTTAATGTGTCTTGTCCTGGCCAGTCCAGCTCTTTCCTGACAGCCCAGTCAAGTCTTGTTTTGGTTAATGTTTTCCCCCCTCTGGGTTGTTTTTGTTTCATTTTTATAATTGATAAATACCTATTTTGTATTGCACTTGAGTCCTCGCTCCCTTTCCATACACCAACCCTGACAATATCGCATCAGCATAGATATCGCAATGTGCGCATCCACAATAGTCACATTACAGGATCTGCAATGTCGAGTTGGGATTATCCACAGTTGAAAACATACATGGTTTGTTGATTCACTGCAAAATTTAACTAAAGTTGATGAACATGTTGACCAACATGTATCATTTGCATTTTTAAGGGCTGTGAGCATTTCAAGCCATTTCAAGAAATTATAATGCTTGTAACTTTAAGAAAGATTCATTGTATTTATACGATGCAGACTATACAGTGATATTTTACATTTATTTATTATTATTTTGCTTGAATACTGCTAGACTCCTAGAAAACCATAGAATTCTGTGCATTTCATTTGCATCTTTGCTCCACTGTATTTATCAATGCTAGTTTACATCCAGATGCACTAAACTACAAAATCATCCCAATCAAACTAAAATTATTAATTATTTCCAAACAGAGCCATTCATTTCATCTGGTGAAAGTATACTCAATGTAGCAATATGTATTGCAGAAAAATAAAATATTGCAATGTCAGCTTTTTTGCAATATCTTATAACTTTATAATTATTACAATAACTTTTTTAATTATTTTGTGGATATCAACATTACACCTAAACACTGTCAACTGAGCTTAACTTTTATTGACCCCAGAATATCAATTGCTTTGCAATAAAACAAATCTCCATATTGGTCTGATTTGGCAGCTCTTAACCTCAACGGGAGATACACTGAAAATTTAATTATTCCCACCTTTTCCTTTAAAAGGAGAAATGTTCTGGGGAACGCATACCTCCAGGCACTGAGAGGCAAAGTCCTTTTCTAAAGCAGTTGGATAAAGTCAACACAGGCCTGGGGTTTCATCTTAAAATTTTTTTGCATAGAAACCTTCCTAAAAGTGAAAAGTATGCCAGAATAAATTGTAATTTATTTATTGGTGATTATGATAATTTAAAGTGGTTCAATTAAGGCAATCTTTAAGTTCAATATGTTTACTTAGAGTTTACCTATAGCTGCACACATTATCCCGTCAAGTTTGTTTTTTATAGATCACAACTTTGGGTGGGAAGTGGCGTATGGACATTTCTATGCCCTATTTGTGCATACGCCACATTTATAAATGAGACCCCTGGACCTTACACATGCAATGCATAAATCCATTTCCAGATGCATACAAAGAGATCCACCTCAAAAACATATGAGATGCCCATTTTGAATTAACCCCAGTGAAGCAGAGGGCCTGGGAAAAGGGATGGGTGACCTCTGAACCCACTTTACAGGCAGCTTGATTTGGACATTTATTCATGTGACTTACGGTAAACTAATAACTTGAACAGCAGAAATAGTAACAGAAAACATCAGCAACTCTCCGGTTCATTGGTAACACTTGTGTAGAGTCTGTCAGAAATCAAAAACAGAGAAGAAACGAAAGGAGAAGAAAATGAGGGATTCCCAAAGTCAAGTTTGTAAAAAAAAAAAAATGTATATAGATGTTTGGTGAAAATGAACCTCAAAGGTCATCGGGCACCGGAATAGCAGTTTACAGAAAGCCAAAGGATATTTATGATTTATTGATCTTTTATAAACAAAGACTCTATTAATAAAACTGTCCTAATTGTTATCATCTCATTCACTCACTCACTTTTGGTTTATTCCCTTCTTTCATAACTGCCTGTTTTTATCTCATGATAGAAATAATGACACAAAAATGGCACTGTTGAACATATAAAACCAGTATTTACTAACCTTTTCACCAAATAAAAACGTTACGGTTTTTTTACTCACCCAAAGGCCACTGAAGATGTAGGTCACATTTGTTCAGTAAAACATTAAAAAAGATTTTTAGCTGAATTTACCCTCCTTGGTGATTTGTATAATAATGCAAGTTCGATGGTCACCCGTTTTGGAGATTAAAAATAAACACATACAAGAAAGTCGAAATCAACCCCTGTGGCTCCTGATGATATACTGGTGTCTTGTGAAGGGAAAAGATCCATCTTTGCAAGAAACTATTTACAATATTATTTGTTTATATTTTGCTTTATGCACAGCCTGGACAAACGTTTATCGTTGTGAGCACAAACGTAGTGATTATGAGCTTCCGGTTGCATGTCCATACAATAAGATATCCAAGCTGCAACTGCGATCAATTACACTCACAGGCATAACTCCATTCGGGTAAATGAACTTGAGTCTGAAGGCCTGGTATAATAATAATATACTTCAAAATAATATACTACAAACAAATTTCTTATTTCGTTCTTCGTTTGAAGGCAAAAAGAAGTGCGAAAAGGCTGAGTGACGGTGTACTGAATGGCACCATTGGTGTGGAAAAACCATGGCGTGAGGTGAGGTGGGCTTCTCGTCTGTTGTGTGACCCACTCAGAGTCTGTAAAATCAATCTGCGTGCGATTATACAGGTGCGGATACATCTGTACAAGTCCAACTACTCCACTCTCAAGTGTATTCATATTGCTAGTGTTGTTATTTTGGATGTTGTTCTCCTGTCTGACCCACGTAGAACGAAAAACGACTCGAGGGGAAGAATCGCAAGATGAAAAAGGCTGAGTTTGAGAACACACCCACTCATTGCATAATCGCTATGGACCAATGGCAGCTCAAAGGTGTTTAGGAGCCAAAACAATTTCCCCTAGACATTCGATTTGAACTGCTGTAATGAACTCAAAAAGAACTGTTTCAGCCAGATTTTGTTCGAAATGACATCATTTCATTGTCATCATTTCAGTTCGTTCTTCTTTTTTTTTTTACTTATACCTGAGCCTTGAGTGTGCACTGATGCATTCATTATCAAGCGACAGGAAGCTTGAGCGTACTACACTCTTGATTTGGACTTGTTTTTTATGTGTTTATTTTTTATCTGATGACTATTGACTTCAATTATACGAATCACTAAAGGCCGCGGATTCAGTTAAAGATCTACTTTAGTTCTTAAGTTCTACTTAAAAAAGAAAGTCACCTACATTTTCAATGGTCTGAGGGTGAGTAAATTAACTGTAAATTTTCTTTTTAAATAATCTTTTTAAGACTTACATTGAATAATCTACCGAAGTTTGTTAATTTCTAAATGACTAAAAACAAGATTTAACACAAATCATATAGAAAGACTGAAATAGCATCTTAGCGTATAATTTACATGTTTCAAAAATCCCGTTTTACAATGTATAACCTGACTACTGGAACAGCTGGATAATGGGCCGATGATCAGTCTGTTGAGTGGAAACCGAACATTAGTATCAAACCACAAGAGGAGACTTTTATGGACAGCAAAACTTGCAAGGATGACAAACTCCAGCAGTCTGGCCTGGCGGGAGGCGTTTATGTCACTCTGTACATTAGCTAAACTAAATCTCCTGTTCCTAATAGCATCTGCTAGTGCATTTACTCACTCTCATGTCTTTCTAAACTTATAAGACATTAATTCATCTTCCGAACTCAAAAGAAAATGTTTTAATGTAACCTGAGATTTCTGGTCTTCCACTGAAACTTTCCTCACCAAAAAGTTTATAGTCTCAAAACATTCAGAATAAAAGAAGGAGAATGAATCCATGTGACTCTAGTGGTTTTATTAAGTGAGAGAATGATATGTGTGTGCCAAAAGATTATTTATTGACAAAATGTCATAGCGGCATAGATATCCAATTAATGTGCAACTATGAGAAAACAACATGCACACATGCGTCTTGTATTAATTCGGTTACACACTTTTATATAGTCGTTTTTTTTTTTTCAAATTAAGACTAAATCAACTCAACCTGCTGTAAACAGTACAGTGGTTCTGTGTTGTACTGACATAAGATTACATCTTCATGTGATACAATCAGTTCTGGAAGTACTGCACTGTTTACAGCACAGGAAAAAGATGCAGCATGCAAGCTTTGGTTGTTACATTTTAAGTTGATTTTGATTTGGATCATAGCTTGTTATTTATAGGTTTCATAAATGTGCATTTCCAAGACGCAGAAACCTAAACACAATTTGTATGAGCAACATGCAGATGTGGTTTTCTCATTAACATGCATTGGATTAGAAGAACTGAAGATATTTAGTCAATAAAATCCTTTTTTTAGGTACAAACATTTTAAATCATAATATATTTCGATTGAACCGCTGGAGTGACACTTGATTCCTTTTTACTTGATCTGCCTCTCTAGTGAATCTTTACAAAGTAGTACAAAGGAGAGGCTGAAATCTCTCAGGTTTCAGTAAAATACCCATTTTGCTTTTTCTAATATTATCTTTCATGCAGTGTGTAATGTAGCTGTTTGTGAACATAAAAGGTCTGCAAAGTTTCAAAGATCAAAATGCATAAGTTAGGGCTGCTCGATTATGGAGGGAGAAAAATTACAATCAGGATCATTTTAGTCAATATAGTAATCACAATTATATAAAACGATTATGAGTGGGCCATACGACCAAATCTTTTTTGACTTATTATTATCGTTTACACACACCAACACCCCAGACACAAACTTACTTACTGCACAGGTCGTTTTATATCAAAGTTGATATTTAGCCGCACCATATTGGTGTTTCGTAACATCTAGTTTTTATGAGGTGAGTTGTTAGCCCAACGCTCAACCCCAGTCTGGAGGACCAGGACATACACACATACACTACAGACAATTTAGCTTACCCAGTTCACCTACAGCACTTGTCTTTAGACTGTGGGGTAAACCGGAGCACCCAGAGGAAAACCAACGTCAACACGGGGAGAACATGCAAACTCCACACAGAAATGCCAACTGACTCAGCCGGGGCTCGAACCAGTGACCTTCTTGCTGTGAGGCGACAGCGCTACCCACTGCGCCCCACACACATATTGTTTCTCTATAATTAAGATAGCTATTAAACCTATACATTTCAGAGATCATGAAATTTCATAACTCTTAATACCAGAGCAGAACAGAATGGACAACTAAAAACAAACAAAAAGCAATGTCTACATTGACCTGCCTTCAAACATTGCATCTTTAGGTGTGACTGATATCAATGAATCTGATTGGTCATTGTGTTCATGAGCTCAACAGAAATTCATAGCTGATTATCATTCTAAGTGCCCCAAAAAAATCTGATGCTTACATTCTGCGCAAGTCATGTTTGCGATGAAGTTTCAGGTCTGGAGCTGAAATTCAGATGTGCTAATGGGTGTTTGGTCACAACAGACAGGGCCTTCTGACCAATCAGAGCAGAACACACTCTTAAAGTAGATACTTAAACAAATCTTTAAGAGTCACTTTGAAAAATTAGATGATGTGAAATGTATATTATGAGCAAATTATCCTTGTTCTTGTGTAAACCTATTGTAGGAGACCTCCGAAACCAAGTAAGAAAGAAATAAAACAATAAAAGGGGCCCTTGATGAACATCTGTTCTTAAAATTAATTGAAGTTTTATGACTTTGATATGACATGAGATTAAGTACCTGACAGAATATTCAATTCTGGGTGAATTTTTAGCTGAACACATGATTTTGTCAAGCCAGTTCTTTCTGTTTTTTGGTCAACACATCTAAGTACAGCATATATGTGTTATAAAAGAATGGTCTGACATCATTAACCATAAGTCTCTGACTAAACAAAGAAAGCACTTTATCTTATCTAGCAGCACATGCAACAACGGTGTATATCTGACATTTCTCTCTTGAACAAACACTCCACTGCGATTATGTAACACATGTAATGCACACTATACAGACACATACAGCTTTGGAAATAACACTGAACGGTGATTTCCTACCAGATAGTCCACCGGCAGACTGGAGGTGGTCTGTCAGGCGGGGTTGATCTGCTGAACTCCTCCATAAGAAACCCAGCCATGTGATGTATATAAAGTGCCTGGCAAATCTCAACAGAGCCATACTAAACCTAAACACACAGAGAGAGAGAGAGAACATTTAGAAAAATGGCTAATCTGCTATTTATGAACACATGATGAATTATTCTGACATAATGTAGGGAATTACATTATTTCATTTTACATTTATTTTTAGGTTACTAGGAGTTATTTTAATGACTGATAAGCAAACTAGCATCTTTTCAGTTTCACTAGTAACGGTAACACTAACAACGTTACATTGTTACGCATTATAATGTACTCAATACGGTAATTGATGCATAAATATACGCATTAACCCAAAACCAAACCCTATATTAAGTAACTGACTTGTGTATTTATTATTACTCAATACTCTAATGTATTATTACACTTTGATCACTCACAAATGAACATCTTAATTCAGTGTTGTGTTCTTAATCTTTCATGTACACCAAACAAACAGTGTCTTCTCAAGTAGTACTAGATTAGACATGAGTATTTATTTAAATATTTACAAGCAACTAAGCAATACATCCTATACAATGTCTGGAACGACCAGTAATAATCTAGTAATATCTATGGGAATATATATAAACAAGTACAAGTAACATGTAGTTGCCATATGGGTATCATAGCAGGAGCGTCTATGCCATAATGCCTCCAAGCTGTACGTTTGGGTTTAGTGACGCGTGGCATATCACATAACTTTTTAGAAATTTGCATTGCTATTTGACATCCTCATATTCACCTTACTATAAGAATAGCGCCAAATTGTGACTCTTTTGCTAGTACTATCAAGTTCCGCCTTTGTGTATTTTGCAGCTTGGCAGATATCAGATGGCACGCTAAATAAGCCAGCAAATGTTACGCGAGTTATTTTACAGTTGTTGTTCATGATGTAAATACACATGTAGCCTAACTCACAGTTATCTATTTACAAGTTAAAATATATACCTGAAATCAGAAGGTTGGAAACTGCTGGAGTCGATCGTGACAAATCAATTGCAGAAGTTTCTTTGAATCCCACTGATATCCATCAGATGACCGATATCTGAAAGATGTTATTCCACTCAGCGGGATGTTGTTTTAACAGCGCGATAGAAATGTTGTCTTTTTTACGTTCCAGTTAATTGAAATAAAACTTCAGAGATGTTCGAGAGTCATTTTCTAACACAGTTGACGCAACAACCCGCCCATGTCAACGATATCTAGCAGACTAATGTTGGTCCATCACTGGTGTGCTTCGAGCAAACACTCCAAAATGAAAATGAAAAAAGCAGCTTTCCTCCAAATGTATGACATAAAAATATGTCCCGGATATGTAAATCAAATTTCGAGGTTCATCGCGTCTTTTTAAAGCCTCTTTTCCTCGTTGTCCCAAACCCCTCGCTGTTCCGAATCCGCTTGGTGCTGCTTTTGGAGAGGTTGTCTAATGGCAAAGCAAATAGTTTCTTGGGATATAAATTGTTGGGTTTTGAAGGTTTGGACTCGAGAAACAGAAAGACACGGCCATCTAGTGGTTTGATACTAAACCATGCAGCTGAAAAAGAAGAAGAACCCCTCCCAATTTTCTGTCTGTTCACCATCACGATGTGTTAATATTGTTGGTTCAGCCCAAAATGTGATGAAAAAAGTAATATAATATAATATAATATAATATAATATAATATAATATAATATAATATAATATAA
>CAIGQV010018106.1:6933929-6956990 GCA_903798115.1 Danio jaintianensis | reverse complement strand
CACTTCACTTCACTTCACTTCACTTCACTTCTCCTCTCACATTTGGTAACATTTTAATGTGGCTTTGCTAACTGAAAGTAATCATTTTTTTTAAGACCTTTTTTTATTAACCAAACTTTTGAATTGGTTTTAAGGGTTATCATATCAAATAATTACAAGATAAAATTGTATTAAATTATTATTATAATTTTTAAATACAGGCGTATGCGAATTAAAGAAGGAAGCAGCAGGTATAGTGGATTTAAATACAGGTGTGCCAGATCATTTCCCTATCTGACTTTGATAGTGACCCAACACTGAACATATAGAGGCGAAACAGAGCAATACTGATATCTGCTCTCACTCTCACTCTCTCTCACACACACACACACACACACACACACACACACACACACACACACACGAAGCTTTAGCAGGAGGTAGTGATTACAGAAGAGCTGTTCAGACAGGTTTTTTTTTTAAACTGTACTTGTGCCAAACCTGACCAAGAAAGTAACACATTTTTGACCAAAGTGGACTCTTATGTGGAAATTATTTTTAGTAAAAATGTGGTCAGTTACCATGATTTTTGGCTGCACTGATGACTGTGTATAACCACAGTTTTACTACAAATACCACAGTTAAACTATGGTTAGTGTATGAAAACCACAGCTAAGTTGTGGCTAGCATAGTTTAACTACACACAAAAAAAAACATGGGCTTTTGGTTTTATTTGTAGCAAAAAATAACAATAGCAATAAATTTGTTGTTTGTTCACTCCGACAGGTTTTCACAAGGTTCTTAAAACTACTTTTACCTTGGTGTAAATGAATGCTTCACACTTACTTAGAAGTGACACGCACAAAATGAAACACCCAAACATTAGTATTTTAAACCACGGTAACCACAAATTATCCATGGTTTTGCTATAGTAACCATAGTTTAACTGTGATATATCAATGTGTCAACAATTTTACTGCAATACATCACAAAACACTTCATTTGAAGTGTTTTGCCTCATAATTGCATACCTTGAACAATTATGCAAACACGGCTTGTTTATTAAATCGTCTTTTTAGCATCTGTGAAATATGTTCAATATTGAGGGAAACCGCTTCATTCTTACCTTTTATATACATTCGGGAATAACTTAATAACAAAACAGATGCTGTGTCACACGCAATAATTACTGTTACTTCAAGACAGCGACACGTGACGTCTTATTTGGAGCAGTTCACATACAGTTCTCAGCATATGAGTACACCCCTCACAAATCTCTCCTTTAAAATTTTCTATAGGAAGCTTTACAATATTATATTTGCTCATCTGGAGCTAAATAACTTACGATAACGGTCCAAAAATTAGTAGCTCAAATTTATATAGGGAAAAATATTAAATCTAAATTTAAAAAAAGAGCCAAAATCAAAAGAAACAAAAAATATATACAATTTTGTTGAAATGTTGTAGCTTGTAATTTGTTTTGCAATATTTCACATGAATATTACAAAAGATGTTCGGTGACTAAAATATTATTTTAACAAATATATCTTTTTTATTTTTAAAGTTTTGTTCAGGTTTGTTCAAACGCACCAAAATATATTAGCTATATTCACTGAGAAATGGAAAAAAATATTTATTTTCAAAATGGGGTGTACCCTTTCAAAATGTCATTAACCCTTTGACTGCCGCTCTACCAAAAGGTTGACCATATTTTTACTGTTTTAAATAATGACTGTTAAAGTACAGTACACACCAGGCATGGGCCGGTATAAGATTCTGACGGTATGATAACCTTGGATAAAAATATCACGGTTTCACGGTATGAAGGTATTGTGATTTCTGCTCTAAAATATGTTCTTTTTGAATGTCTGGGTAAAAAACAACAACTTTTTTCCCCTTTGAACACAATATATTTTATTTTGAGAAAAATTTAAACTATTTTGGAGCAGTAAACAGCTCAGGCTTAATAATTCAAATGAATCATTGACTTCTGCTGTCTTCATTTGTTTCAAAAACACAGATTTCTTTACATTTAAAAAGGCATCTTTGCATATCTTTTCTGCTGGAGATACTGTTGTCCTAAAAAAAATAAATAAATAAATAAATATCTTAACACATTCCTTTGGAACGATATTACAGAAAATTTTAAAACCTTGACTTTTCCAAACAGCAGTATACCTTGAAAATGGTTATCGTCCCATATTACGCACACAGCATTGTTGGTTTACAAAAAAAATAATTTTATCAAACAAACATAATCCTGTTGCACTACTGCAGTTGATTTTGGTATTATTGTAAACAAAAAAATAAAAACAAAAAAACATGTTAAATGAGAATCTGAAATATTTCATGGCATACTTCAAAAAATAAAGGTGCTTTAGTATTCAAAAATGTTTTATTTTGAATATTTTTTTTAAATAAATTGGTCTTACACTTCATATTTTCAGATTTTTCATAGTATATGTATTAATTCCGGTACTTTTACCATAAACCACCATATCAACCATTTGGTAGAGGTTGATATTTTAGAAATTATGGGATGTGTTGAAAAAAAATGCATTGAGTGTGTTAACTAGTGACATTAGGAGTTAAGAAATGCAATCCAAAAAATTTTTCTTGGTGGGGTAGTTAAAGGGTTAATGCTGAGCACTGCAGCACCGAAATGAGTTTTTACATAAAGGGGTGCTGTGCTGTGTTCATCCAATTAGTGACACTGAATCTGTAAATATGAAAATAAGAATATTAACCGGAATTTAGGCACATACAGTGTGAAACATCAGTTTATGAAGACCCAGGATTTATTTTTCAAAACCAGTATTAATATGATAGGTGCCACGGTTAACTATGTTTTAAGCGTGAATGCCCTTAACTTAGGAGGAATCATGAGTATTAAAACATGCATGGTTTAATATCATGTACAGTTGAAGGCAAAAGTATAAGCCCTCATGTGAAACTCTTTTTCAAATATTTTCCAGGTGATGTTTAACTGAGCAATGATATGTTCGGTATTTCCTATAGTATTTCCTTTCTTTCAGTTTGGCTAGAACAACATTTATTTTTAAAACTATTTTTAAAGTCAATTTTATTATGCCCCTTAAGAAACCAATGTTTTTGATTGGCTACGGAACAAACCACTGTTGTCCAATGACTTGCTTTAATTAACCTAACTTGCCTATTTAAATTTAATTAAACTAGTTAAGCCTTTAAACTGCACTTTAATCTGAATACTAAGATCTTCCTAAATAACTAGAAAAATATATGTACTGCCATCATGACAAACACAGTAGAAAATAGTTTGAAATACAATTTTTTTTTTTTTTTATCTCTACATTAAACAGCATTTGGGAAATAATTACATATTAACAGAAGGGCTAATGATTTTGATTTCAATTTAAAATTTGACTGTATAGCAGAAAACCCATATAACAATATTTACATTGTTTAAAAAAAAAGTACACTTATTTTGGACTATGATGAAGGATGCCCTTAGTTGTGTGTGGTATTTGACGCCAAATGGAGGCAGTCGGTGAGCTTCTGGCGCTGCCTGTTGCTGTTTTTAAGTAAATAAAATACTGATACATAGGGATGCACCAATACTGTAATATAAACATGTTATAAACATTTGTTGAAATGAAATGATTCTTATTATTATTACGTCCTTTGTTTGGTACTGTAAAAATTATTTGTGCAACAAGCAGAAAAATAAAACAGTTTGAGTTACTGTTGTTCATAATTACACAGAAGCTCTCCTCAATGTATTTAGACTCACTGTGTCATACATGGAAAACTGCCACCCCCCAAAAAAGGTGTCAACATATCGGTATCCCCAAGTACCAAAAATAAACAAACAAATAAATAAAACATTTGTACTCTGTAGGGATGCAGTGACAAGTGTCAGATTGTGTAACTTTTGCTTGTAATTTTTCAGTCTCAGGGCAACACCTGCATCTTTGTTCTCTTCACTTCAGTCCTGAAACATTTTAGTAAACCACAGCTACTGGAAGAGATTACAGGTGGTCATCGTTGGGTAACTTACTCAAAGAAAAGTAACAGATTACAAATTACTGAGTACTTCTTGAAAATTGTAATGGATTACTGCATGTAAAAAGTAATCCGATTACTAATTGCTTTGCTCTCAAGTTACTTTAAAAACATATCAAGCCCAAAATAAAAGTAAAAAATAGTTGTTCTTTCTGTAATTTGATATTGTCTGACAAATATTACAAAGATTTGAAAAAAGCAACTTGATCTAATCCAAATACATTTCTGGAACTAAGATGAACCTGCCGCACAAAGAAAATTTAAATGTCTTTAAATGTGCCCAAACAGTGAGAGCATATGTGAGAGCATAAATGCTAGATCTAGGTCAGTTTCACTGTAGTCAGTAAGTGTAGTCTGAGTTTTCTACCATTATGACTAATGCAGAAACGCATTGCCATGTTTTAGCGTCCAGCACTTCTCAGCACTCTCAGATTTTCAATGCTTCTCTTGATGCCCTTTGATTGAAAATTACAACCAAAAGCCACATAAAACTAGTTTAGTTGCTGTAAAAATAGCAGCAGTCAGTGTCCCCACACTGTAAAAAATAAATCTTCCTGCCTTAAATTTGTTAGTTGAATCAAATTAACTATTCTTGTCATCTCAACTTAAATCAGTCAAACTGACTAAAAATATTGTTAAACTTTGTATAGCTCAACAAAAAAATTTGTTGAAACCCGATTAACTTATTAAATGAAGTTGAAGTAACATTAAAACGTTTGTTGTCATGACTTTGTCCTATATTTTTTTACAGTGCATAGTTCAGATTGAATATGGATTTATTAAATAATGTAAATCTTCCATTGGTTTTCTGCTATACATATTAATAGGAAACATTTATGTTACATTAAGCCATACAAGTCTGAATCCACGGGTTGATCCAACTATTGCTTCATCAATGAAAGTCAATGTGATTCAAAAACACTTTTAATGGGGAAAAAAAACTGGTGTAGGATTTAATTAGCAAAAGGTTTTGCTCAGTGTAACAGCTGCTAAAATTCACAAATAATTACAAAAACTGCTAGTGAATCAATTATGAAATTCTCAAATAAAAAGACGCATATATATTTTTAATCTAACTGCCATTGATTGTGTCCCCCAAAAAATAAACCGGTTATAAAAACTGATAATAGTCTCATTTGGGCAACTGTACGCTTCCTATGAACTGCTCTACTTGGTGAAAGCTTTGCTTTTACAAACTAATAAAACATTCAAATTTAGATACATTAGTTTTCTGTACAATTATTTGATTATATCATCCAGAACTCTTTATCTCATTTCATACAATCTCGGCTGCTGCCATCTGTAATCGCTGAAATTAGTTATTGATTATACTAAAAATAAAAGTCAGAGAACGTCCGTATTAATAGTAGAGTAAAATTGTTGTTGTGTAATATGTCAGCTTAAGATATTTAACAGATCAATGAAATTAACAGTATTTCCTATTTTATATTTCTTCTGGAGAAAGTCTTTTTTTTTTATTTTTAGTTTGGATGGATTAAAAGAAAGTCTTACATAAAAAATAAAAATAAAAAGTAATTAATAATAATAATAAAAAAAAATAAATAAATATATAAATAAATAAATAAATAAATATATATATATATATATATATATATATATATATATATATATATATATGTATTATAATATTCATTTTGTCTTTAACTGTGTATTTCTTTGCATCCATTAATTTACTTATAGGAGACGTAGCATGTATTAAGCAGTATAATGTACATCCAGTTATTATCACAAAACATTTACTCATTTATATAAGTTATTTATATATAACTTGTATAACTGGTTTATTGTGCAATAACCACCAGCTAGATGTACAGTATATTATCCTTTATGTAAAACATATTCCAACAATTTAGATTCGGTTTGAACTCTTATTTTAAAAAGGACAGTGAATCTGAACCATCGAGAATGCAAAGGGATTTCCTTTAGTGCTCTTCCTTTATCTGCAAGTAAATAAACAACACTCCCAATTTGGCATCAGAATAGCGTTCGGTTTGAACTCTTACAGACATCCTGTGGATTTCTTCTCTCGATCGAAACAAATCCGACCTAGAACTTACTTTTATGTTTATATTCGGTCTCAACTAACCCATATTTCAATGCGACTGTAATATCAGTTATTTGTGTCGTCATTCATTATCAGTGCTTTTTTCCCCAGCAGGATGAGAGTTTGCACTCTCGGCTACGTGACCACTCTTATTTGACTGTGAAATGAGCTCCTGCTCCCTCTGTTTGTTTTTCTAGCGCTAACAGGGGCTCTTTTGTCGGTTCAGCTTCATTCATTTGTTTGGCCGTTCCTGTGTAAAAGTTTTGACAGTTACTCTGCTATATGATGACTATCTCCATTCTGGAACATCTGCATCAATGCATCAATGGCGCTGAATAGTCTCTAGGGACCTCGGAATGAGTATCCCCAGGTGGAAATAGAGAATAAAGAAAATAAATTACCGTAGCTGCTGTTCATAGTGTATATAAACGAGATGCAAAAATGGAGTGTTATAGATGAAAATAGCAGTTAAATAAACAAACATAGAAACAAACATGTAAAGCATATGAGAGTTTCTAACACAATGTTAGTATTGAGGAGTGTGTCCTACAGGTGATGTCAAACCAGCTCACCTGCGTGGAGCACATTCATGCATCATACCATTGTGCGATGCATTGAGTGTATGCTTTACTAAAAAGATAGGTCTTTAATCTAGTTTTGAACTGAGAGAGTGTGTCTGAGCCTCGGACATTATCAGGAAGGCTATTCCAGAGTTTAGGAGCCATAAATGAGAAGGCTCGACCACCTTTACTCGACTTTGCTATTCTAGGTACTACCAGAAGCCCTGAGTTTGGAGATCTTAAAGAGCGGGTTGGATTGTCGCGAGACAGAAGGTTGGTTAGATAAACAGGAGCTAGATTATTTAAAGCTTTATAAGTAAGAAGCAATATTTTATAATCAATACGGAACTTAACAGGCAGCCAGTGTAAGGAGGATAAAATTGGGGTGATATGATCATATTTTCTAGACCTGGTAAGAACTCTGGCAGCTGCATTTTGTACTAGCTGAAGATTATATTTATAGAGGATGCTGGGCAACCAGCGAACAGAGCATTACAGTAATCCAGCCTAGAAGTCATGAAAGCATGAACTAGCTTTTCTGCATCTGAGATGGAAAGCATACTTCGTAACTTAGCGATATTTCTCAGATGAAAGAAGGCGGTTTTTGTGACATGGGAGATTTGACTTTCAAAAGTTAAATTGCTGTCTAGTATAACACCCAGATCTTTTACAGTAGAGCTAATGCTAAGAAATACTGTAAAAAATTCCTTGCTCTGTTAAACATCATTTGGGGAAAGAAGAATTGACAGGAGGGCTAATAATGTTGACTTCAACTGTGTATATATTACTATTCATTCATTCATTCATTTTCCTTCGACTTAGTGCCTTTATTCATCAAGGGTCACCACAGCGGAATGAACCGCCAACTTATCCAGCATATGTTTTACACAGTGGATGGCCTTCCAGCTTCAACTCAGTACTGGGAAACATCCATACGCACTCATTCACACACATATACTATGGCCAATTTAGTTTATTCAATTCACCTGTAGCGCATGTCTTTGGACTGTGGGGGAAACCGGAGCACCCGGAGGAAACCCACGCCAACACGGGGAGAACATGCAAACTCCACACAGAAATGCCAACTGACCCAGCCGAGACTCGAACCAGTGACCTTCTTGCTGTGAAGCGACAATGCTAATCACTGAGCCACCGTGTCGCCATATATTACTAATACATTGTTAAAATGAATAGTTAATATTAGTTATCAGTTAAAGGGATAGTTCACCCACTTTTATGGTTCAACATTTGTATGTTGAACATAAAAGCACATATTCTAAAGAATGTTGGAAAAAAGCTCCTATTGACATCCATAGTAGGAACAAAAAGAAATACTATGGAAGTCAATGGCTATTTTTTCCCCAGCATTCTTTAGTAAATGATGACGATTACCATTTTTGGGTGAGCTGTCCCTTTAATATTAATTAATAGACTTGAGATAATAGGAACTTTAGGCGCATTTTGTTTTATTAACGCTCATTAACAAATGATAGTCCATCTTATTTCATGTACAATACAAAAAATCTGCATTTCTATATCAATAAATAACAAATAAACAACCGATAAATCTAGCAAATATGCATGTGCTAATCTCAGAAATCATCCATTTACTTTTCATCCAGATATTTATTTGACACTGATTTAAAAACAGTTGTTTTGGTACATCATAAAAGTCCTTATATTCACAACATCATGCTGAACTTGGCCACTAGTGATCTATGAAATACGGGTCAAACACAAACCCACCAGTTTTTATGTTCAACCAATGGCAACATCATATATTAAGAGCTCTTGTCGGTCTTAATCAATATTTGCACTACATTTGACCATAGAAATATGTAGAAACTTAACAATGCTCCTCAGCCCCTATAAACACACAAACAAATGCTGTGCAAAAGGCAACCTAAGAATGACTTTTCACACAACTGACTCTAGCGCTTACAAAGCAAGAGAGAAACGTGTGACTGAAGCGAATGTCTTCCAGTAGCACGAGCTGTTAGCATGTAGACGCTCGATGTGGCACTTGTGAAACAGCAGCTGCAAACCAACTGACACGTCACTCAGAGTTACTTGTACATTTGCAGATATTAAACAAATAATACGCATTTAATAAGCACTTTTGAGTGAAGCCAACGTCAACCAATGAGAAAGAATTTATTGAAGATCAAAACTAAGAAGCTTACTGGTTGTTTTTCTTGCAACTTTGAGTTCATATCACACAATGCTGACCTTTTTCACAGCAATTCAGAAATATAAAGTCAGACCTGCAAATATCAATGGAATTTTTATTTAAAAAGTCCGAATTCAGAGCTTCAATAGTAACGGCAAAATGTAAAACTTGTGATTCTGAGAAGAAAAGTGTGAATTGTAAATTGTGAGAAAGGTCAGAATTGTGAGATTAAAAAAGCCACAATTACCTTTTTAAACATTCTGTGGCAGAAATAGTCATGCCACTTCACATTTTGATTATGAGGAAATTTTGAAGGGATAATTCAACAACAAAAAAAGAGAAATGTCATCATTTAACTACCCTTAAACCAACATGAGTTTCTTTTTTTTTCTATTTTCAATCTGATGGACTTCCATATTGTTTCTTTTTTCCTTGTTATGGACACCAGTGAGGACCATCAACTGTTTGGATATCCAGATTCTTCTTCTTCTTTTTTTTTTAGAAGAAAGAAACTCATACAGACCAGTAAACAACAACAACATTTTTATTTTTGGCTGAACTTTCCCTTTAAATGATCACTTCACCAAAATAAAATGAAACTTTACTCATTGTTTACTTACCCTCCATACCTTTATGAGCTTCTTTTTACTGTTGAACATGGAAGAAGATATTTTGAAGAATGTTGAATTAATACATAATGAAAAAAGAAACTATGAAAATTAATTTCCAACAATCTTCAACAGTAAAAAGAAACTCAAAAGTTGACACAATTTAGATTTTTGGTGAACTTTCCCTTTAAAAAGTTAAAACCGATTAAATTAAAGTATAAACTTCACAAGTCTACACCGGTTTCTGAAGACATTATCCTTAAAAATGTAGCACACCACTGACAATGACCTTATATTAAATATTTAAAGCAGCCGAGTTTTAAAACACTGTTATGTGGGGATGTAAACAGTCATAGGTACTTTAATGCAGTCAGTCTCGAGTCTAAATCAGCCTGAGCGCCGCGTGTCTCAAGTTTCAAGGAGATGATGCAAGTGTTCACTTCCTGTGTCAGAAGCGCTTTCCCTCGGGAGGTGTTGCAACCATCACCTCCTTACCTCCAAAGTCCCAGTAGGCAGTCATGTGGAAGGCCATGTTGGACAGCACCACCAGATACTCACACGCCGCGAAGCATGTGTAAACTGCCAGAGAGAGAGATAAGAAAATACTGAAGTGTGGAATTACAATGTTTATTTAAATAACAACAACAACTGGACATTATTTAAATATAAAATATTTTGCCTAAATACATTACAAACAAAACATGTGTAACTGCAAGTAGCCATTAATGGAGTTACCGCTGAGAGCATCATTCTAAAGCCTGACTTATACTTCAGAATGGAGTGATTGGCGTACCCCAGGCACCCTGCATGTAGCCTATGCCATTGTGAGCATTTATACTTCTGCGTTCAGTCTATACTTCTCTAGCAAGAACATCTCTGAAACGCTAGTAGGCAGTATGTTCCACTTTATCATGTCTCTTTGCTGGTGTTTTGGGTTTTTGGGTGAAATGAACAAGATTGTACTGTAGAAGTACCTCAAGCTCGCAATCATTCAAGGAAGAAAGAGGTGGAAACTGGCAAATGTTCAATAACTTTCATCAACTTATCATAAAGTAAACACATAACATATCCATCTGGGGGCTCCTTAGCAGGACTCGACTCTTATTAAAGGAACATTTTTACTTTTGTGGGAAATAGGCTCATTTTACAACTCCCCTAAAGTTAAACAGTTGAGTTTTACCATTTTTGAATCCATTCAGCTGGTGGGAGGATTTTTAGCTTAGCTTTTTTAGCTTAGCTTAGCATAAATCATTGAATCTGATTAGACCATTAGCATCTTCAAATTTCAAAAGAAGAGTTTCGATAATTTTCCTATTTGTTGAGATCAGGCACTGCGCAATGATATTACACAGTGCCTGAAAACAGACCCCAGCTAGGTAACTAGGTAACAGCGCTGCGTGATATCATTGCGCCTGATATCAACCTAGAAAATAGCCATTTTATTTTCCATAAATCATAATACACGGTGTAACTACAGAAGAATTAAGTTTTAAATAGGGAAATTATAGATTTTTTTTTGAGTGAGATGCTAATGGTCTAATCTGATTTAATGATCTATGCTAAGCTAAGCTAAACGTGTGCCAGACCCAGAGATCAGCTGAATGCATTCAAAAATGGTAAAACTCTAGGGTATTTTTAAAATATGCCTCTTTTCAAAAAAATGTAAATCTTTAAACACATGCAGCACCGGCACCACCTCTCTCTACTCTTGGCCCCACCCACGCTCATCACCGCTACCAAGATCTTGCTCTTTACCTTTTGACCTGATTTCAACTGTCCTCAATGCCCACACAAACCAAGACATGCTGCGCCGCTTTCACCAGAACTCACCAGGGTGAATGCACGGTAAAGCCTTTAAGTAAAAATCGGTTATTTACTATTAAGTAATCATCTATCTACCCAAATCAGTGATTAAATAAAATATATTTTAAGCATGTGTTTAACTAAAAGTCCCACTGGTTGATTACGTTCATATTTTTTTCTTAAAAGAGTAGATGCTCAAAATTAATTGGCTGATGGTAGGCGTGTTTTTAAAGACACCACAACATCCTCATAGAAAAGCACGACACCTTGGACACAGACACCACATGCTAACTTTTGATTGGACTGGCTGCTGCGTTGCTACAGTACAGACATTTTTATATGTGTGTTTTTTCCCCATTTTATACCAGCTTTTTCCCATTGAGCCCGAACATAGGTGTATCGAGTTTGGTGAAATGAATGAAAGAGTTTTAGCCATTTAAATATTTATAAAAATTTCTACTTTTGAAATTCAGACTTGAGAGAATTTTCATGCACTGTTTGGCTCCAATTGGCAAATAACTATGCAAAATGATTTTATTTCCAAAAAATTATTTTATTTAAAAAAATGTGCCCAATAATTGTCAATCTTTAATAAAGATTATATTCAACAGTGTGTTTTAATTATAAGTGTTTTAAAGATCAACTTGAATGTTAGATCTAAATGCTAAAAGAGGGGAATTGATCCAACATAATTAATAATTTACAATATCAACTGTTGACTGATATTGTAAACGTGTATCATATATTCATATTGTTACGTATATTTCTGCTGCTTGCTATGAACTGTTTAAAACACCATTAAAACATGAACAATTATTATAAAAATATAAACTACTGTTTAAAAGAGTCAGTTTTTTTTATAAATATTTCTTTTAAAAGAAATACACGTTTGTTCAGCAAAGACACAAACTCTTTTAAAAGAGATTATAAGAAAAAAGATATTCAGACAAATGCAATTCTTCTGATTAAAAAAAGTAAACATTTTAAGTTTTAAACCTCAATCATATTTTAAATTTTTCTTTATATTTTAAATCTGATAAATGGTGACCATTAAAAAAAAATCCTCAAATTTTTTAAGCTTTAAAAATATACTGGTTTCTTAATATTTATATTTATTCTCTATAAGCAAGTCCGTATAACTTTAACTTTAAATTCCACAGGTAATCAATTATAATTCATAATAATTTGTGAGTTGATTTTAAAAGAATTTCTCATCAACCATTGAGGGGAAACGAGGGTGGGGTGAAGAACAGAGATATTGCACTCACTTCCTTCTTCACAGTACGTGTTGTGCCGCCTGTAGAAGTAGACCGCCAACACACAGCAGCCACTGTTGAACAGGAAGAGGCGGAGCTTAAACCAGTACGACATCATCTCCTGGTGACAAAGCGGGTTTGTGAAGAAAGAGAAGAGAGAAAAAGGAGAAAGAAGACGCACAATGTCATCAGTTCTCTTCTGCAACACGATGTGGAGCAAGCAGGTGGAACGCAGCTCTGTGAAAAAACTGCAACCACTTCCCCCAGAGCTGCACTTTCACAGCAGCACAAATATACAGACACACTGCGGTCTCTGACACATTAACTCCCAGAATTCTCACCCAGCGGCACAAGCAACACCTTTTATTAGAGCTGTGCGCGTGGTGTCAAGATCACTCGTTTGTTAAGAGCACATCTAAATAATTAGAGCAAGTCTATGTATGAGAATAAAAGCTGAGTGTAAAATTAAACAGCAAAAGCTTCACATGTTAAAATCACATGTGAGACACGCATGAAATGTTTCACATGTGATTTTAACATGTGAAGTTCACAAGATGCTCGTGGGATGCTCGTGTGTTTTTTTTACTAGGCCTCATGTTGTTTTGAATACACAAAAAGTAGTGCTGGGCAAAAATGTATTGCCTTTAATCACATCCAAAATAAAATTATATATAAAATTATACATACAAATTATATATAAAATAAAATATCTATGTAACAAAATTGTTTTGTATAGTTTTGTTTCTATGTATGTGTATCACATATACATAATAAATACATAACACACACACATATATATACATATATATATATATATATATGTCAAAATAAACTTTTATTTTGGATGCGATTAATCTTTGCCCAGCACTAGTAAACGCAAATATTTGGTTTATCTTTAAAAGACAAATTAATATTGTTAATGAAATATGGGGGGAAATTCAAGATAACTTATAAACCTATTACCTGTAAAAAAGTAAATAAATGCTTTGTGAATAGCTATAAGTGAATAAAAGCTTAAATTAAGGGCGAGATTACATGTCGACAATGTACTAAAATTGAAAACATTTTTCCTTCATGTTTGAAAAGTTTCATATACAGATAAGCCTCTTTTCCAGATGCAAAAAAATGCCTAAAAAAGCTGTATTGTAGATGCCAGGCCAGTAGGTGGCAATGTCGTCAGCACACATACAGTTCTGTACTCAGCAATTGTTGTTTATTCGGTCAAATACATTCAAATGCCTATAAACAGAACAGATTAAATGCATGTGCATGACGTCACTGTTTTCACAAAATCACGATTAGTACATGGAGATGATAATGACGAATTTTTTTCTAAAGTCTGTATTTTCAGACTCCCAAAACATTGCTGTAATATAAATAAACCAAATACTTGTGGGTTAGGGCAGGAATAACATTAAAAAGTTAGCAAATGATTTTTGGATTTAATTTTGGACAAACTATACCTTTAAATTACAGTGTGAAATTACAATTTACAATCTTTATTTTGCTAGAACACATTGATATTCTTTAGGCGAACAATTGATCAGTGGAGGTAAAAAATGTTTGTTTTGTTCATGTTCAAAGTCTGACCATTCGCTTCTGCGTTTGAAGTGACGGTCCTTCTTTGTTGATGTCAGTTAGACGGCTTCAGCCACAATATTATTCTTAACCAAGCCCCTTTTACCTGTAGTTTGCCACAAGGGAATGATGCGCAAAAAAGAAAGTCCCGCCCCTGCTTGATATTCCATTTCAGTTGGAAGTACATCAATACACTGAAATAAATGTTTGTGTCCAATCCAGGTATTTCATCCTTTGTTTACTATTTTATTTTATAAAAACATACATGCATGACCTACAGTACTACTTTTAGAAGATCCCAAAATACGATAGACACTTCACTGGAGCAACACAACTGACGCTGTAGGTAATATTACTGTGACTAATGTACTTTGTTCACTGATTACCCCTGTTCAACTATTCATTAACACACATATAATCAGCTGCGTGTTAATGACAAGTTGAACTGGTGTACCTAATAAAGGGGCCAGTGAGTGTACTGTATGTAATATTGGCATTTACATAGACATAAGATTGTTTATATCGCCCTCTGCTGATCTGTTATAACCCATTTTGCTAAACCGTAATCTCGAAAACTCTTCTTACCTCTGAACTGAGCGAATACTTGACAATCAGCGACCACAGTTTGCAGGTGCACAACATGTGGAACAGAGAACTGCCAATAAACAGGATAAAGCCGCTCTTATGGACACCTGTGGACCACATATATAAAGACACAGCATTATAAACCTTAAAGACAAAGACGGTCTTTGCATTATGACTTTTAGAAAATATATACAAAAAGTATAATGTAAAATAATTCAAATTATCTACCAAAAACACTTTTTAATTTATTAAATAGCAAATAAATCCTGATGCAAATATTCACTATACACACACACACACGCACACACACATTTAAAATAAGTAAATACTTTACATTTTGTTTATACTGAAGACTGAAGTAATGGCTGATGACAAGCTTTGCATCACGAGTATAAATTATTTTTCAAAATATAGTGATTCCTGTATCTTTTAGCAAATAAATGACTCAAAAACATTTTAATGCAACCACACAAATTTTTACAGTAGTGTATTCTGATGAAGCAAATATGAAAAATATATTGAGTATAACTAAAATTGTTTATTAAAAACTTTTACACTTTTATGAAATACTTTTCAAAATCTCAACATTTTAAACTACAATAACAAAAATGATCAGAATTTCATTTTGGCTAAAATGAAATAAATAAATTGAAAAATGTGAAATTGAAAAACTAAATGAATAAGAAAATAGATTTATATTCTGTATAATCACACTGTCTCACAAAACATTTCAAGAATGTCAAAATGGTACAAATTAGATGTAAAAATAAAGTGCAAAAAAAGCACTTGTGCATCTTTTGGCATTTACAAACACACCACATTTAGCAAATCAATAGCAATACAATCACAACCACATTAAAGGCGATCCTGCTCATGTGTGCATGTTGAAGCAGAATAATCAGGGCTTGAGTCCAGAAAGGCACTTACTGTATGTCTCAGTGGAGGAGACGTAGGTGAGCAGAAGCAGCCCAACATTTTCACTCACAGCTAAGAGGAAAGTGAATGCACTCAGCAGCTGCTCCGTCAGCCTCCTGGAGAAGCGTCCGCGGTAAAAGCTCAAATACGCTGCCGCTACCAGGAAGCGCGGGGCAGAATGCAGACCGATGCTGAAGCGCCAGATGTAGCGCTCGGGAGTCAGACTGATGGCCGCGCTGATCGACGGGAGGTAGTTAGGAACCTGGGAGAGATTTGTTTAAAAAAAAAAATTATTAATCAAAATATACATTTTTGCTGTGATGACATCTGAGAGTTTTCTGATGGATGTCTGCTCCAGCATGGAGTAAGACGTATAATTTCTCATGTCTTTATGATTATTAATAAAGTTGAATGCTTAAGGTCTTAGATTATGTGATGACCTCAGTGTCATCCCTCTTCAGAGTAAATCTGGAATAATATGTGTCATTGCTTTTTCTGTATGCCAAATTATTTGTTTCCTCAGGATCTACCAAGCTGGGTCAGAGATCATGGAGACCTCTTGAGTGGACCTGGACTCTTGAAGAATTGGAAACAACAGTTTCCTGAGTTATTTGCCATTTTATGTGTTAAATATTTTAAAGGTAATTGCTTTGTATGTAAGCTGCCAGTTTGGATGTTGATTGTACCAGTTTTGAAACAGTTTTGATAAGACGGCTGAGAGTACACTAATCAGCCTTGAGTAAGAACAGATTGTACTTTGTGTGTGTGTGTGTTCTATTTGTGTAGATCAGTATTACAGGTCTGGGGTCAGCTATGAATACCCTAGTGGCTGTCTGACTTTTGTATGTGACGCCCAAGTAATCATTGTTAAAAAAAGATTTATTCATTAAAATATTAATTTTTGCTAGGGCGTCATGGTGGCGCAGTGGGTAACTCACAGCAAGAAGGTCGCTGGTTCGAGCCTCGGCTGGGTCAGTTGGCATTTCTGTGTGGAGTTTGCATGTTCTCCCCGTGTTCGCGTGGGTTTCCTCCGGGTGCTCCGGTTTCCCCCACAAGTCCAAAGACATGTGGTAAAGGTGAATTGGGTAAGCTAAAATTGGCCGTAGTGTATGTGTGTGAATGAGTGTGTATGGATGTTTCCCAATGACGGGTTGCAGCTGGAAGGGCATCCTCTGCGTAAAACATATGCTGGATAAGTTGGCAGTTTATTCCGCTGTGGTGACCCCAGATTAATAAAGGGACTAAGCCGAAAAGAAAATGAATGAATGAATGAATGAATTAATGTTTGCTGCACATATCAGAAAATATTAAATAATTTAAAAAAATGTTTGAAAAATTTCAAGTTTCTAGAACTTACAGTGGTGTCCGTCTGACGACTTTTTAGTCAGAATAGTAAACATTCTAATTCTAATAATATCCATCAAAAAACAATGATAATAGGGTTTCTATTAACTCAACTCAGAATTCAGGTTTACTTCAATTAATGAATTTCAGCAATTTCCATGCAAATGTCAACCTCGAAAATTTAAGTTTACACCAAGTTCTTTGTGTAGACTTGCATTTTACAGCGCTGTAGAAATACTCAATGTCTTCAATGTTTTCAAATTATTTTATTTGTTTTCACACAAGTGACAAATTCCCATGTCACATCCATAATGAAGCTTTGTAAAATGTAAAATAGAATTTTTTTTTGTTCTACACAAGAGCAAACTCTTATCCTTTTGATTGGTATTATTTATTTTAAGTTGTTATGATGTTGATAAAACCACATTTTGCACATCACTTTAAATCCAATCACTTTTTAAAAACCTTTTGTGATAAGTGATTTTATATATAAAAGTGTCTGCTTCAAATGATTCAAATAATTTTGAAAACATTTAGGTTAAAATTAAACATCATGTGAATATGAAAATACATTTGATTATATTTTCAGTGACTAAATGGGTAAAATTTAGTGGTTTAAAGGACAGTAACAAACTACAAAGATTCAAAATGACAAAATAATATAAAAAAATATGTCAGAGTCTGTTAATATTATGCCATCGAATAATTATTGTTCTAAATATGCCTAGAAAGATTTTGACTATTAACACGGAATGACATTTAAGTAGGTGTTTTCAGTAAATGCATGACAAAATACATGTAATAATATTTTGTCCAGAAAAAAAAAGGAAAAATACTTGAAAAATACTATTTGGAATTTATAGCAAATACCATAGTGCTTTTGAACCATACTCTAGTAAAGTGCATTATACTGTACATTTTATAGTATTTACAAACTCAATTATCATGAACTGATAAACTGTAACAAATACTGCAGTATACTGTAATTGTTAGTTTGTTAAGTGAGGAAGACTCCATGCACGGTCCTGTAGTTGATTATTTTTCCAGCTGGTGTCAGGAGGCTTTCTTACAAATGAATGTTCTTAAGACTAAAGAGATGACTTTTGATTTTAATTCTAAGAGAAGACTGATTAAGGGTTAGCAAACAAGTATTAATGGAGGGGGTGTTGAGAGTGTTGATCAGTACAAGTATTTGGGTACTGTTTTAGATAATAAATTGTCCTTTTCTGTTAATACTAATATTTTGTGTAAGAAGGGGCTGCAAAGATTGTACTGCTTACAGAAATTCAGATCTTTTAATATAGATAAATCACTCATGTGCATGTTTTACAGTTCATACAGTCAGTCACTGTTATCTTTTTCTTTGCTTTGCTGGTTCAATTGTCTGTTCAAGTGTGAAAAATAAGAGTTGTTTGGAGAAAACTGTGAACCTAGGAGGAAAAATAACAGGGCGAAAACAGATGACTATGGCTCAGTTATACCATAGATAAGTTTTGAGTAAAGCTCAGAGTATTCTGTCAGATGATTCCCATCCTACGCACCACGAGTTTTATCTTCTCCCTTCTGCTATTCGATACAGAACTCCTATTAGTAAAACAAATCGGTTCAAACTTTCATTTATCCCCTCAGCTGTAAAGTTTTTAAATTTAGGGTAGATTTGTATTGTACAATGTGTTTTTGTGTATTATGTGTGATATGCTTGTATGCTGCAACCAAATTGGCTTCGGGAAATGAATAAAGACTGACTGACTGACTTTAGTTTTTACTACAGTAAACTGGTGAATTGTAGTGTAATATTTACTCTAGTTAGTTGTAAAAACTACAGTATTGGGTAGTTTTTATTACTATAGAGTTGTATTACCACATCAACTATAACATTATTACAGCAGGTTTATTTAAGTACTTTACTACAGTATGGTTCAGAAAAACTATAGTATTTTTGTGATATGGCATAAGTATTGTTTTGATGCTTGACACCCCATTAAACTGCATGTGTTGTGAGGACATGTGTTTGGACAGTACAGTGATAATGTCCTGTCATGTCATGGGGCAAATTTGTTTTCATATTCGCACATTCAAACTTTCTCCTTAATAATATAGTTTCAGAAAAGTATTCTTTGCAAATTCTAAATAGGAAAATCAGACTAGCAGCCAATGACTATCAAAGTACAACACTGCTCACAGTCAATTAAATAGTGCTAATTTTGTTTTGAAGTGATGCTTGCATGCTTTTGTGATGCTTTCTTTTCAACTCTTATTGTTTTGAAGTGATGCTTGCTCAGACCGAATATTCAAAGTATTGCCATTGTTCAAAAATGAATGAATGAATGTGCGAATATGAAACCAACGTTACCCCAATGTCCATGGAGTGTGTTTTACTCACCTGACAGTGTGTGTATGTGGCATCATTGTAGTGGTAGAGCAACGCCAGCACGATACAGGCGACGAGGCCGAGCAGAGGCAAACACACCGTTATCACCGCCAGCCGGGTGAACGGCACGCGGATCAGAGGCTTGTCCCGATCCACAGACCCGTACGGGACCTGTTGCATCTTCCTTGGACCGATCACACCCCCCGGACGTGTCACAAGCGACAGACAGACTCCCTGCAGCCCATGTCTTCAACCGCGTCTCTGAACTAACCTTACATGTCTGATAATTAGCTTAAGTTCAAGCTGAAGCCGATTTAAAGTGGCTGCTGGTTATGACTGAAATAACGTTAACATGCTTAGCGAAATATACCGAAAATTTGATTTTCTGTCGTCCTGTTTAACTGCAGGCGAACTCTAAATGAAGCTACGTTTAATAACACGAGTCGTTAATGTCTTCATTTGATTAAAATTTGGGTAAAATACTTAAGTTTTCCGACTGTACGTGTATGCTTCGGAAAAAACTTCCGGTCACGCGGAAACAATATATTTCAAAATTAAAGTCCTCGTGTTTTTTTAAGAGAGAGTTCGCCCTAAAATGAAAGATCTGCCATTCACTCAACCTATTTTTATTTTCTGTTACACACAAAAATATATACTCTGAATAATGTTGGAAAAGAGTACCCAATGTAGTTTTCCATCACCCTGATTTAATGCACATTATTTAACTTTGCTTCAGAAATGTGTGATTGACATGCCCCCCAAAAAAAGGTTTTTATACTTGCTTGTGGTGATTGCGCAAAAGAAAAATAATCAATGCAAATAACTAGATGGAATCTCATTTTCCAAATAAATATGGCCATAGCCAACATTAAATCCAATTGTTACTAATTGAAGTCGCATCTCTATTATGCTTGCCTTCATTTATTTACTGTTGGTTACTAAGTTACCAATACCACTGTCAGCTTCTCAAACAACTTGTTGCAAACACAATATGTTTTTGCTTTTTTTGAACATATACATATACACACAAAGATTGAAAACCACTTGAGTAAATGGTGAGTACATTTTTGGGTAAAGTATTCTAGATCATTTCTATTTTAAAAACATTTTCAGTAACAATTGACAAAATGTTTGTTAATTTAATAACAGATGTCAGATGGCGGATATATAAATTTCTAGACCCAATCCAATATAAAAAAACAACAACTTTTATTCAACATACAATGCTGTTCTTGTATGTTTCACTGACCACATGTATTTAGGGAATGTGAACCATTCATTTGGGGGAGCATTATTACATTGGCTACATCATGTGCCCTTCTTTTTCACGACTGTGTGTGATAAAGCACTGATCCATCCAGGTCCAGTATGTGTGTGTATATTATAATGCTTGTAAAAACACACCATTATTTTCTTCACATCATCAAATCCACAGTGATAATGATATAACATGAACATGAGTCATGACTGGATTTAAAAAAAAAAAAGGCATTTGCTAAATTGCTAACAGGCAATCCGATCACATTGCTTGAAATCATGAGAAATGTTTTCATCACCTGATGCATCACTGTATATTTAAAATGGGCCCTGATTGTGTGTCAAAATACTATTTATTTTTTGAAGAAAAACAAAAAACATGAGAGCTTCATCCACAGCCCTTTCTTTGAGAAGTCAAAACAAAACCCTAATACGCACCTTCTTATTAAAAAAAAAAAAAGTTGGTTTCTGGAGAAAAAGCGTGAAGTCTCTATTCTGATTAGAGTTGGGATTTTGGGAATGTTTAAGTTTGGATATCAGGGTCTCTTGGCCCAGTCAATAGGAGATGCTCTCCAACTCTCAGTGAGTGAGTCAGGAGTCGCTGTCGGAGCCGTTGCTGCTGTCTCGACTGATCTCGATCTGCAGAGACGGCAGGTTGTCCAGCCGGCTTTTCTTCATCTCGTTGGACTGCTGCTCTTTCTGCTTGATCATTGCACCCCATATCTTCTGGAGATGAGAGTCGTCCTCTTCATCGTCGTCCTCAACTCCGTCAGACTCTTCATCCTTTCTTCGTCTTATTCCTCTGGAGGAAGACGCTCGTGATGAAGGCTTGTCTTCGTCTCCGCTGGCGCTGTCCTTATGAGACGGGCCAAGGCGGCTCCACAAACCACCTTAAAATACAAATGTTGTGATTTATAACCAAACACTTGACAACTGAAGCCTTACCCCCCCCCCCCCTCCAAAAAAATCCCTAATTTAGAAGTGTTAACCCCAAAATGGACCACATAAAATAATCCATGAATCCTCACATACACAAAAATGTAAATAAGTTTATTCAAAATCACTCTTAGGACTTTTACAAATGTTATTAACATTCAGTCATACAAAGCCCTTTTAAATGGACCATCTTTTGTTCAAAGATTACCAAAGAGTAGGGTTGGGTATCATTAGAATGTTTTCGATTCTGATTCTAATTCTAATTTTGATTTAGCCTATTAATTTTTGATTAAAATAAATAATTTGAGAGTTTATGCTTTAATAAAAAAAATTAAAAAAATTTAAAAGAATGTAATGCATAATGCAAAACCTTAAACCTATAAATAAGCCTAGCATACCACCGGACTCTTATTTTGAAATGTGTGTTTTATTACCTCAAGCTGCTCATTCAAAAATATTAGAGTTAAATATGCACAACCATCTTCACGGCAATACAAATGTTTTTTTTGTTACCATGTTTTTACCATGCTACCACATTTCTAAAATTAGAAACATTTTTTCACATTTTTAATTTTTTTTTATTTTAAAATTTTAATTTCAAATAATTAAACACAAGATCCACAAAAACAATTTTTATGCAAAATATATATATACAATTTCTTTCCAACATTGATGAGAAATCCCATTTGAAGATTATTATGAGAACATGTAATCAGTAAAATGACCAGTATTAACACCTTTGAAATGAAACAAATTGAATGAAATTTCTTTGTCTTCATTACTCAAAAAATGTTTATATTAGTACTGGAGAAGAAATATGAAGAGAACTGAAGGAGTGCTAAATTGAGGTGTACCTGTTTTCTTGTCTTTGGGGGGCTCGGAGAAGAGATTGCGATTGTCGTGTTTTGCTACACCGAGTCTGCTGCGCACGTCGCTCAAAGGCTCTCTCCGAGATGCCGTCTTTCTGGAGATCACAGGAGACACAGAACGACGTCTCTCTGGGGAGTGTGGTCTCTTGCCTAATCTCTGTCTCACATCTGTGGAGAGTAAAAACAAAACAAAACAGGTGAGTCCTTTCCTCAGCATGAAATATTATCACAATTCAAACCCTATAAACAATTTTCCTGGCACATTTTGTTATTACGGTTCCCACCATTTCATGAAAAGCAGGTTCAATTACTTTTTAAAGTACCCTTTAATTTTAAATCAATCACAACGCCAGCATATATAACGTCATGAAAGTCCTTACTGTACTTTGACATCTTTAATGTAAATATAAAGGGTAATTGAAATGTTGAGTAATGATTTTTTGAATGTGTAACTCTACAAAAAAAAATGTAGAAATGAAACAAATTTTGTTTTTAAACAGCCATGTATAAAGAACTTTAAAACAACATGTTGAATTCAATTATTAATATTCAAATCTGAATATTTTTCTGGAATATTAATAAAATGTCAATATTTGTCAATGCTCTTGAACAAGACTTAAATTTATGATTTTTAAATTAAGATTTTTCTTCGTTCTGTTTTTGACAGCAGCACAGTACAATTGTTGAAATAACACTATAAACAAATTTCATTTCAAATATTATT
>CAIGQV010018106.1:6917997-6933529 GCA_903798115.1 Danio jaintianensis | reverse complement strand
TTCAAGTACTTTCAAAAAGTGTGGGAACCCTGTTAATATTTTAAAACTAAAACCTTTGATCAGCAAATTTTCATCACTGAGTGAACAGTAAGTTTTGAATGTTACCAGAATTTTACCACGTTATTACGGTTTACACCCTAATTACAAAAATTGCTAAATCCTTTGCAATTTAAAGTTTCATATGAAACACAAGAGTTATGATCACATGACCATAAAGCACACATTCACACTGAAAAACAATAGAAAAGTAGCACATTTACAAGGGAAAAATGGATTGTGTAAATAAGCCCGGCAACACCAGTAATCAGCTACATAAAATGGTCACTGTGTAGGTCTTTTAGCGAAGCTTCACGAGATGCAAAAGGCAAGAAAACAAAGACAAAAGTACAAATAAATGAAAACAAAGAGCAAAATATGTCATCTTAACATCTACAGATAATCTTTTAACATTTCCTTGTTTTTCTCTCACCGACTTCTCAGTTTCTCATTGCCAAGCCTCCAGCAGCAAACAAACACCATTTTGTTTCACACAGAACAATGTTAGCACCAGAATGCAGGGTTAAGGTTGCCGTTCACATATCGCATCTTTTGCGTGTGCAAGTTTGTTATTTCCAATGGAGGCCCGTAGCTTGTACACGCATATTGGGAGCGACGCACACGTGGCGTAACTCGCTCACGTTTTCCAGGCGCCCCTAGTTGAAAACATCTCAACTTTTCAGAATGCCACGAGCACAGTGACCGATCAGCCTCGCGTTTTAACCGCCTGCTGTGCCTTGCGTTTTTGCCGCTGCGCACTGTGCGCTCGCAGTTGAAAAAAGAATCAAATGAAAGCAGAGGCGGGGTTTCCGTTGAGGTGACTGCAGTGTTTGTGTTGTCAAGACAACTACGGAGACTTTTGAAGATCGAGGAGAGACTTGTGGTTGCTGTTTTAAGTTATCCGGTGCTGTATGACTCGCATATCTTGAATTTCACAATATTATTAAATATTTAAATTATTCCAATATCAACAGCAACACTCTCGCACAATACCCAGCTGATTCAGTTGTTGCCTAGCGACATAAAAGGCACACAGCGCTGCTTTTTTTCTTGTCAACAAAAAAGGCAGTGTGCCGCGCCTTGCGTTTTTAGAACGGAAAAGCGCGTTCGTTGTGATCGGTCCCTAACACTGCAAATGTGGTGCTAAACCTGCTGTTGAGTAGGGATTCATAACCCTGGGTATTCGAATTACAGGTATGAAATGTGTCTTTACCCAGGTTTAAAAGCTGTGTTTAGAAATGACAAATAACCTAAGGTTAAGCACAGTGTGAAAGCCGTGTTGACATCCATAGTAGGAAAATCCAATACGAAAGTCAATAAATACAAGTTTCAAAATACCTTCTTTTGTTTTCAACCAAACAAATAAACTCAAAATGGTTTGGAACAAGTCTTTTTTGTGAACCATCCGTTTAAATAAACAAATCAATAAATAAAAAGCTCTGCCAATAACTAACCGGTTTTGCCGCTTGTGGCCACTGGAGGGCGTGATCTCTGTTGAGAGAGTCCCTGCCTCTTCTCCTCCAGTAACTGCCTTACATCTGTTACTTTCTCTGATGTAGACTTGGATGAACCTCCTTCTCCTCCTGCACCTCTTTCCTCTGCTGCACCTCCACTTCCTCCTCCACCTCCACCACCAATGCGACTCTTAACACTGCCACTGGATTCAGTCCGTATTGAATTCCTAGGAAAGCGGAAGGGACAAAACCTTGAAATGACCATCAAGACGTTCAAGCTGCATCAGCCAGTGGGATAGAAACTGGCCTCTATAAGAAACCTGCACTCACCGAAGACTGCGAAGGTTGGTTTCGACCTCGTCTGCGTACATGGTCATCTTCATGCTCTTTTTGGGAGAGGGTGTTGAGATCATTTTCAGTTCCAGATCGTAGTCCATCTCATCTGAATCTGAAGAAGTGGGCGACGGGCCTCCTAAGCGACTGCGCAGGCCTCCTTCCACGAGCCGCGACCCACGCTCCTTTTCTCCTCGATCCCTGTACTCCACCACTCGATCATCAGCATCCATGTCTTCCTCTCCATCCTCCTCCTCCTCTTCTTCCTCTTCTTCTATAGGTTCTTCTGGCAAATTAACCAGATCAGCTGGAAAAAAAAAGAGAGAATGAGCTCCAATATCAGAACAAACGACCAAAAGACAATTATGTTTGTTATTTAGGAGAGATTTACCAGAGTGTCGATGTGTGTAAGGGGGAGTGTGTCCCATGCTGTCTCCAATCAGAGACTTTTTGGTCTTCAGAATGTCCCGCTGGATTCTCCGCGTGTGATACCTCCGTTTCCTGCAGAAACGGGCACAATTTCAGGTAATTTTACAGTAAGTACCAAAATGTTCTTTTTGAAACGTTTGACATTTTGAAATAGATCCTTAAATTACACTCTGAGCCATTTCAAAGATTTTTGACACTTACAGACGAGTTTCTAAGTGAAATTTTTTTTAAATGATACTGCTATTTCCATGTTAACTACAAAATTGATTTTGTGACATCATAATCATACATATGACATGTTTTTGTAATGTATTTTATTGTTCCACTCTGGAAAAGTGCCTTCTGTCAGGGTATCTTTTCAGTTACAGCTGCACAAGAGTGCTCTCTGGGAGCATCAGAGAACTGCCCACATACATCAGACATGTCATCACTCTTATTAGCATGTACCTACTCCTAATCCTATCATGTTACCAATATGTAACTAAAATATGTTTTAACATCCCTTATCTCCTTGGGTTCATTGTATGATTTTTGTATTGTTTTTTAGGTTACAATTTTAACATCTGTCCAGCGACAAAAGATGAAAAATAGGCTTTTGGCTAATTTTGGTGTATTTTCAGCAATGGTAATTAATGTACACTGTCCATGCCAAATAAACAAGTAAAATAAATTAAAAACATACCCAAAACAACAGTGCCAGACTACAGGGAGTGTTTTACAGAAAGCTTCTTAAATAAAGATACAATACACAAACCTTTACGCAAATTCGTATTACGGAAGCAAATCTTGATTCATAGTCATATCTTATCTCTACTTCAGAAATCTTAAATTGTGTCCGACAATCCCCTCTCAGGTCTGTTACCAAGCAACCGACCCTGCACGAGCTGCTAATGAGTTTGCCTAAACAAAACGGATAAAACTTCCAAAAAAACTGCAACTAAGTGCAAACACAGATAGATACAAATAAAGATAGATGCAGATCAGTCGATCCATCAGCAGATCGCTCTTAGGTCAACTAATAGACATACCAGCTGATCGAAACTCCAGTATCCGTGTTTGCACTTGGTGAACAGCAGTGAAGAGTGGTGAACCAATGACCTTTATGGCCAATCACAGTCATTTCTGTTGAGCACGTGAACACAATGGTCAAACAGCGCTGATCAAGAACGTGCTCAACAGCGATCTAATGTTAGTGGAAGATGGATATTTTAAAAATTTCTCGAGAAAACTCGATACTTTTGACAACCTTATTTTAAAGCATTCATCTATGCATCTCATACACAACAAAATGTCATCATTCATCAGTTTGGCAAATCAGTAGAGGTCCTAGTGCAGTCTCTAACACTGGCAGAAAAAAAAAGTTGAACAATCGTGAACATTTAATCATCTTTTGGAACCCTGTCATAGCAGTGTTTGTTTACTGGTGCCACATGTTATGCCACCATAAGAATTAAAGTTTTTCTTACCAAGAGTTACTCAAGATGCCTTTCATGCCGCCATAGTTTGGATTCCCATATTTCATGTAGTACCGACTTCTCCTGGCTGCACCCAACTCCTTTTTGTCATCTGATGGAAAATGAGAGTGTCAACATGCAAACATCCTTTTGTGAACAATCTGTTCTATACCAAGTAATAAAGAGTTCTTGACACAATTGTAATTGTAGGCGACACACTTAAGTATGTTTCTCACCGTGGGTGGCAAAGCGCAATAAGAGCTTGTTGCCTTTGAAGGGCTTGACTGTGGGCCGTGGTTCATTTTGGAGGAGAGAATCTCGCTCTGCTTGGGACAGGCTAGTCTATAATAAAAAATAAATAAAAAGTATGCAGGGTAAAGGATCCCACATTCATGTAAGCAAACCCATATAAGGTAAACCATACTCAATTCATTCATTGACTTCACTAATGAGCCTTATATAAAACATTTCAGTTGCTGTGTGCATTAAAGTTCTAGGTATAAACCGAAAATTCTGGATGCGGATTGTTTATTACTTTATTAAATTAAATGAAAGTTACTTTGTAAGGCGTAATAACTAAAATTAACTCAATAACTCAAAATATACTGATTTAAAAATACAACAGCAACAAACAGCCCTTGAATGAGGACGCAAGCCATTGTTTTCATAACGCAGTGCTTTCAACATCAAATGACTACAACTGGATTGGGGAGTGAAACAGTATCATGTTGGAGTGTGAGGCAGCATAACCCTTTCCCACCGTTTTTCAATTTTGGCTAAAAACCAAAATTGCTAAGTCTAAAAAAAGGCTTTTAAAGCAAATCTATTTGCATTTGTTCACTGATAAAATATAATAATGATAAAATAAGAGTTTTGTTTTTGTTCCTGTCATAACTGAACATTCCACACAGTAGTTTGAACAGTAAATTAACAGAGAATGAATTAAATCGCTAACGTAAACTTGAAAGTTTCCCACAGATTAATTGAATGGCTTATAATGCCTTATGGCTTTTATTGGGCTTAACAATATCACAATAGCGCATGCACAATATCTGATTTGAATTGGCCAAAAAAAAGCACAAAAAAAAAAAGAACATCCACAATGTAGCTGGCTGGTTTGGTTCATGACACATTTTTTAATCTTGTGGGGAAAAAAATGAATGGAAAAAATGCTTCTGAAACCAGCGCTGATGAAAAAGTGGATGTTAACAGATGCACTTCATGATAAAACTAAAAGATGTGACCAGTTTACCTCTGTGGTTTCCTGTGGTTTCTTTTCAGTCTCATCCTCAATGTCACGAGCCTTCTCATCTTCATCATCATCTACCTCACCCTCCTCTTCCTCATCATCATCATCATCATCATCATCAGACCCACGGCTTCGTTGAGCTGCTCAGAAACAACACGACAGCTTGTTTCAACTTTACAACACAATTTTTGGAGTTTTCAGATTTCAAGGTGACACCATGAAACAAATAATAAGAAAGCACACCTTTCTGCGTCTGGACAGGAAGTTCAGAGGGTTTTGAGCTCTCTGTGTTTGTGACCTCCTCTTTATCTGCCATCCGACTCAAGTTAATGAGAGCTCTGGTGGAAGTGATGTCGTCGAGCCACACCACGTTGCCTGGAAACAGTGGGATTTGACTATGAACACCACAATCCAGCTTTAAACAAAACTGGGCCAATTTCCCATTCAGATTCGTAGCCATTCATCAAGTATAATTATGTCACTTTGTGGAAATAATATCTGTGAGGGTGTACTTACAGGAAGCATCATCTATCCACTCGATGTGTGCAGGCGGATACTCTTTAAAGTAGCCAAAAACATCCTGAGTGCTCATGTCATCAACTCCACTCATGTGTAGAGCTTCCAGACGCACCTTCGGGATCACTAAAGAAAAAGAGAGAACACAGTCTGTAAGAGCTGGAGAGATAAAGCGAAATCAAAATATAAACTAGTGTGATGTTATTTTTTAAAAACAATATCTGGCAAAATCAAGGCCCATTTAATAAGACATTTTATTAAAATGAGAATTATTTTTTCATTTACACACCCTCATATTGCTTCAAACTAACCTACTTTCTTGCATGGACCGTAGAACTCAAAAGTAGATGTTTTAAAGAATGTTGACACTGCTCTTTTTCATACAATGGAAATACAGAATTTTGCACAATATTCCATAGATCACAATTGATCCATGACCCGTGTGGATCACAACCCACGGTTCAGCATGGACATTAGACACAAATTAATAATTTTTTTTAAATTCTATTTTAATCTTAATTTTTAATGATTGCAGAGAAAATAACAGTTTGTTCTTCCGATATTGCTCTAAGTAATTAATTACAAACATAAGTTGTGTTCACAGGAATGGGGCAGAGGGACAGAAGAACTTGAAAAGCTTCTTCTGTGATTAAAATTTCATCTATTGGAGCATTTTGGATTCTCTTTAAATTTAAATGATGGTGGAAAAAGGGTGGTAGACCAAACTGTAAGACAGGAGTGGTTCTAGACCCTTTTTACGTAGGCTATATCCTACTATATCTTATACTTATTCTAATAAGAGCTGTGAATTTTCACTTCATGTCGACTGTAAATCTTGTGTTGATATACAGCTTTGTAGAATTCTCACTTTTCTTCAACAAATCCCGCTCCAGAACCACATCCTTCTGTGTCAGATTTTCCTCAGCGCGAAAATGAAATCTTCTTGCTCGCTTCTCCTTCTTCTCAATGGCCTCCTGTGCACATATGAACATGGTGAACAGCAGATCCATCACTAGACAGGCTGATAAATTCACACACACAGCTGACACTTACTTTAGACGTAACATCAATGCCAGTGATGAAGGTGCCAGCCTTATTTTCATAACGCCGACTGGTGTCCTGGGGAAACATACAATATCATATTGAGATCCATGAGAGCAATAAATAAAACAAAATATTTTCATTTGACGGTCTTGGAAACGTGTTCTCTACAATTCAGCTTTGTTCCATGATAAACAATCACCATAACGCATCAATTAGTATATCAATAACAGTGCGCCAAATGAAAAGTCAGTATCAGGAAACTTGGCCCAGAGATTTAATACACTTTCATAAGACCCTCCGAAATAACAGAGCAAATGTACACATTATGCCAATGTTGTAGAACTAATTACAAACGCACTGTTTAAAAGCAGACTGTGCTCCCTCGCTCTAAACTACACACCGCATTGGCTTCACCAACCGCCGGCTTCCTGTGCTACGCGTGGCCGCGGTTTGAAAGAGGCCTACGAGGTAACTCACCGGCAACAGCTCCTTTAAACTTCGGCGAACAGGTATGGACTCCAGTTCCACCTCTCCTTCCTCCACCTCCATGGGCTCCGCTTCTCGGGCATCTCGATCCGAGTCTGATTCCGAGTCGGACTCTGAGCGATCGGACGCGCTGTCGGACTTGACGGACACCCGCAGGCTGCGCACCGCCGCCATGATCGTCGACAACGAGCTAGCGGCTAACGGCTAAATCTCACAGGGGTGAACGGAGGAACAGAGGCTACACAGCGCGACTCTCAAAGACACACACATTTTCACACACCGCCCAGGTGACAGACACTGCTGGATTGAGACCCGCCCTCCAACACTAGAGCGTACTATAACTTACATTCATTTACAGCGTTCATATGCAGCTGCGATACAGTGAAAACACCACGGGATTAAAGTGAGTGTGAGCGTTTATGTTACAACGGTAGTAGAATAAACGTTGGATTTTTAAATGATGCCAATTTATCACTCAGATTAAACTAGACTAACTAACCAGAAGTCATGTTTCACAAGTAGCTTTTCTGTGTCATAAGTAAAAAGAAAGGCTTTAGGGACACTTTTATGGGAATGATGGTCTCTTTTTGTCAGAATTATGTCATACATTGTCTTTGATGAACAACAACTGCACTCGAAAGTAGGCTATTTGGATACAATAAAAGTGAATGTTTTTTTTCTAAATAAATTAAAAGCATTCTGTATAATATATTATAATAAATTAAAATGAGTGTGCCTATTATCTATCTATCTATCTGTCTGTCTGTCTGTCTTTTCAATGCAGGGTTAGATTAATTACAAATCGTAGTATGTAACTGATTACAAATTACATAAAAACCTGTAAAGTAATCTAGTGCATTCTGACTACATTTGGATTACTTTTGAGCTAACTTTGTTGCCCAATGTTGTATTATTAATGTTGTCCCCAAATTCAAAGATTTTATATTTTCATAATTTAAATGATATGAAACACAACAGAAGCTTTAGAAAAAATAAAGGGGGAAAAAGAGAAAATTCTGTGTAAATTACAGTGAATAATCTGTCACTTTCAACCCATAAAAAGTGCATTTAATATAAGCGAATTAAATTAAAACAATGTACATTTTAAAAACAAAGCAAAATGCATTTGGCCACTTTTTGACTATCAGATGTTCTCACTATTTGTTTGGATTTTCCATTGATCTGATTGATCAGATTTTGGTTCTGGTTTCAGGTAAATATCTTCTATAAATAACAAAAAAGGTCAGCTACATCTTGGATGGCTTGAGGGTGCGTAAATTAAAATTCATTTTCATTTTATATTAACCATCAAAATAACCATACACACCTGACACATATTGATAAAACTGAGGTGATTAAATCAGGAGACATTTAAACAGAAGCTCCAACATAATCAACACCAATGCAAAATACAATATATTTATTTAACAAAATCAACAGTGCCATACAGAAACCTTTACACATGTAGCAGTACAATCCTAGAGAAATAAATTAGCACAGCTCAATTTGTTAAGCAATAAAACAAAGAAATCCTTTTAATAACAGAAACGAATTGGAGAATTCCCTCTAAAAGTGTCACGCTTTGCACTTCTGAGCCATTTGTAACAACAAAGTTTCCTTCCATGAATGTTCTCAATAAATATATACACATAAAAGTGATACGTGATTCTCCATTATGTACACACAGGCGTCACTCATGGAAGTACCCATTTAAAAATAAAAGTTTTGTACTTTTTTCTCTACTAATATATTTCATAAATAACTCTTCAGGGAACACAGTAGTAGCTGGATCATCTCTAAACAATGCCTGACATTTAAGGATTGCACACGTTTGAGAGTTACAGAGGGAGGCAATGTTGTGCAAACGTATTTTGTGCATTTCCCGATTAATAAAATGTAATATCTGCTGTAGTCAGTTTCATATTGAGTCGGTTGGTCAAGTTCATCTCAAACTTTTGTGGAATGTTTCTGGAGTTGGGAATTGTTTATACATTTTTATTACTGAGTGAGGACTGACTATTATTGAACTGCTAAGCCATGTTAAAGGGATAGTTCACCCAAAAATGACAATTCTGTCATCATTTACTTTCCATCCACTTGTTCCAAACTTGTATGAGTTTCTTTGTTCTGTTGAACACAAAAGAAGATTGCTGAAAATCGGTAGTCATTGACTTCCATAGTATTTTTTCCTTATGGATGTCAATGGCTACTGGTTTTCAACTTCAATTATATATATGTGATTCTAGAATTGCGGGTACATTTTGCGTCTCCAAAATAAAACTTTAATGAAACAGTTCTGAATAATAACTAATTATATTACCTTATCTCTAAAAAATTATATTTGTATGTGTCTTTAGATTTCCCAGTGATGGGTTGCAGCTGGAAGGGCATCCGCTGTGTAAAACATATGCTGGATAAGTTGGCGGTTCATTCCGCTGTGGCGACCCCAGATTAATAAAGGGACTAAGCCCAAAAGAAAATGAATAAATGTGTATTTAGGGACATTTGTCTTGAAATTATTAACTTAAAAACTTCCACTATACCAATTTTTGACTGAATCATATATTCAGCTTTGATTATCATGAAATAATGAAGTCTAATTTTAATATATTTTCATGTGTTTACTCTATTAACTTACATAAACATTTGCATCAAACATCTATTTTCTCTATCATTTATAATTTCAGTAATAAAGAAATGCATTTTGTATCTGTCCATATTTTCTGGTCAACTCTGTTACCTCGTTTATAAAAAAGCAAAACAGTCTTTAAAGCACTAATAGAAAAAGCACGAGGCTTGCTCCAAGTGATGTCACTTCCTCTGGTGGGAAACTCTGGAAGGCATTGAGCCATGTTATTTAATATTCTCTCACTAATTTGTGCAAAACGTTAGGATACACCTAAACATACAATACAGTAGTAGGTTAATTATTTGTCAGCTCGGTTACTGGGATTTTTCAGTGAATTTCTCATTTAAAATATGATGAAAATACATATAATTCTGTTTTAGACACGCCATGTGGTGTCTGATTTGAGGTTAGCATCTTGAGCTAAAGCACAAAAAGGTGGAAAGTGTCAACTCAGTTGCTGTCACTCTGTTACTGGTTTAAAAAGTTTAACATTAAGTTAAACAACATCCGTAACAGAACTAATTTTCCCCATCAAATTGAAGCTTTTTGCATTATTTTACATTCAGTTTAATGTAAATTATTAATTTGTTTATTTAAATCACTCCAGTTTAAGAAAAAATGAATGTAAAATGCTTGAAATGTACCCGCAATTCTAAAATGAGCCTTGAGACTAAATTTAAATGTACATTTTTGTATGAACCAACTTTTTAAATTAGTATGTTATTATTATTATTTTTAATTATATATTTATTTAATTTTACAGTGAAAGACTTTTAAAAATGTGCAAAATTGATAAATGTGCCGAGTCAGATAACAACCTGCAGAAACTAGAGGAAACAGAAGCCCCTTTCACATAACAATACTGGCATAATATTGTAATATTATAATATTGACCAGAATGACTTTTCCAGTAAACGCATACATTTCTAAGTACAGTACTGACGTTTCACCCTTTTAATGTAATTCAATACAAACTATGGTAAACTCTGCAAAGTCAATCATACAGTCAGACCTTCATCTAGGACATTTTAAAACAGGAAAAATCATAGTTGTTATGATTGGTCACTCCAAAGCATTATTGGTATGGTCCTCATACATGACATGCATGATACCTGTGATTGTTGACTTTTTCTCTTATAGAAAAACTGGCAGAACTGAATTAATATCATCTATAAACTCTCAAGAGTATCTTTTGAATGTACCAGTATAGACTATGTGTGAAAGGGGCTGATATCTGTGTGCTTCAGTGTTCTGTGTGTGCTTTACTCCAGTGATGTTCAGATTGAAGCACCGCTTTGAGTGGCAGGTTCCTCTTTTTCATTTCCCTGCTTCTTGGTGCCGACAGTGTCTGATCTTCAATGCCGATCCACTGCTTTTCTGATTAAACAGAGAGTTTAGGGTGTTAGTAAATGGAAAATGGAGAAACATCTTGTCAACCTGAATACTAGAATGTATGATTATTGCTTTGAGAGTGATGTTTGTCATTCCAGTTGCATATAAATTCAGAGGTCCCACTTAAATAATTCCATCACACTCTATTTGAATCCAGCAGTAAAATATTGTAATGCTTGGAATTTTAATGTGACTTTGATATCACAAGTCCTGCCTTGCCTCAAGCTCTTTTTAGTCTTAACAATTGGGCTGTGGGTTCTTGACATTTTTCAGATTCTGCTCTAACAATGTGATATGGTGATTTAATGAATAATATTCCTTGAGTTATACCACTGGGATCCGATAGGAATAGGACTTTTTTATTTTTAGCACCAAAATCAACTTATTTCTAGTTATTTTTGCAGAGAAGTTATAAAATCAGCATTGTTATTATTATTGTTATTATTATTATTACAAAAACAATAATAATTTTTATCTGCAAAAAATACATAAAAAATAATTATTTAATAATATATACAAAGATATATCACATACATATCATATAAAAATATGATATTTCTGAATGTAATTAATTAGCAGAAAGATATCAATATCTATGTATATTATCATATGCAAAAAAAATCTATCATGTTCATTATCAGCCCACAAATGAGATCATTATATCATAATATCTGTGACCAAGATCATAAAATATTTGAAAAAATTTAAATCATTCAAAAATTTCAGTTAATGCAGCTTCTGTATTTCCTATAAAGTTATTTATGTTAATTATGAATTAATATATGAAAGCAACATACCCATAATGATTCAGATCTTCTTTGACATTCTTTTTGCTAATGTCCCTAAGAAAAAAAAGAGTTCAAAGTTACCATTAATTATTAAAACTGATGTTATACACATAGTTCACCAAAAGAATGACATTTGCTCTAAATATACTCAAGCCATCCAAGAAGTGACCTTTTCTTCTTCAGGAGAACATTAAAGAAGCTTTTTAGCCATAAAACTGTGGTTCTTCAGATCATATTCTGAGCCATTTGCAGAGGCTGTGAATTAACAGTAATAATTTTCTTAATAAAGAATCAATTCACTGATTGATTAAACTGATATTGTTGTTGTTCATTTGAGTATTGTTTTTAGTTTGTATTTGTATCTTTATTGGTATGGCCTGTAACATCCTGCAAAGGGACCACCAATGAAAACTAGTCTTTGGGCTAATTTGGGTACATTTACATTCTTGAGGAACGTTGATTAATGTATACTGTCCCTTGTTGTGAAATACATTTTTTTTTAAATAAATAAAAATTTGGGTGACACGGTGGCACAGTGGGTAGCGCTGGTTTGAGCCCCGGCTGGGTCAGTTGGCATTTCTGTGTGGAGTTTGCATGTTCTCCCTGCGTTCGCATGGGTTTCCTCCGGGTGCTCTGGTTTCCCCCACAGTCCAAAGACATGAGCTATAGGCGAATTGGATAAGCTAAATTGTCCGTAGTGTGTGTGTGTGTATGTCCTGGTCCTCCAGGTTGGGGGTTGAGTGTTGGGCTAACAACCCACCTTATAAAAACTAGATGTTACGAAACACCAATATGGTGCAGCTAAATTTTTATATAAATGGACCTGGGAGTAAGTAAGTAAGTAAGTAAATAAAAATTTACTTCATAAGACCTCAATTTATTGTATGGAGCCACAGGTATTCATTTTGTTTTGCCTATATATGTTTTTTGTACTTGTATGAATGAGCACAGTTTCAGCTAAAATATTCTTTTTATGTTCAGCTGAAGAAAAATGTTGGACGGTCTGAGCTTGAGGAAATGTACAGAAAATATAAATTTTAGGTTGAACTATTCCATTCAGAAACACAACCATATGGAAAACATTTACAAAGAAAGAAAATGAATGTCATAATAAAAGTCTTACAGCAGTGGACTGGCTCAATCTGTCAAAGCGGAACTTTAGATTGGATCTGGGTGAGGTCTTGTTTCTGAAATCTGTTAATAGGGAAATAAGCAAACACCAACTCATGAAGCTGTAAATGTTGAACTGAAATAATGACTTTGAGGGAAGCGTGTTAGAAACAGTACCCGTTGGACTGCGACACATGATCACTGGTGCTCCTGTAGGCGGTCCATCTGTGGTCAGAGAGCCAAACACTGGCGAGAGACTGGGCGATATCTGGACACCGCTCTGAAAACACGATTGAAGGCTGTTAAAGGGGTGGTTTACACAAAAATGAATTTTTGCTTTTTCTTCAGTGGAACCTTGAAGAAGATTTTTAGGTGAAACTGTGTTCTTTGGTGCAGTCCATTTTCCAGAGTCAAAAGAGAAAAATTGGCCACAGGAGGCGGGTTGTTGTGGTAGTTTAGCCAATCGTTATGAAGCATATTCAATATATGACTTAAAATTTATCCTTTTTTTATTATTATTACCTTAGGAGGTGATTATATACAGGTTAAGTCAGAGTTATTAGCCTTCCTGAATTATTAGCCCCCCAGTATATTTTCCCCCACTCATTTCTAATAACTGATTTCTTTTATATTTGCCATGATGGCAGCACATAATATTTTACTAGATATTTTTCAAGATACTAGTATTCAGCTTAAAGTGCAATTTAAAGGCTTTACTAGGTTAACTAGGTTAATTAGGCAAATCATTGTATAACAGTGGTTTGTTCTTTAGACAATCGAAAAGAATATTGCTTAAGGGGGCTAATAATATTGACCTTAAAATGTTTTAAAAAAAAATGTAAAACTGCTTTTATTCAAGCGAAATAAAACAAATAAAACTTTCTCCAGAAGAAAAAATATTATTGAAAATACTGTGAAAAAAATGTCATTTGGGAAATATAAAAAAAAAGTAAACAAAATTCACAGGAGGGCTAATCATTTTGACTTCAACTGTACATCATTATGAATATGATGCTCAAACAAAGCGAGTATTGCTAAAAATGTTCTTTTAAATTTAATATCACCAAAGTCACTTTCACAATAGTGACCAATCTTTATGTAATGGATAAAAACCAAGTAGGTATTTGTTTATTGTTGATTGAAAATCTCAGAAGAAATTTTTTTGGCTAAGCTATAGCTGTGGGACAGTAGTTGTTTTATACACACCTGAAGACCAACAAACTGCTAAAACTTCTGCCGAGGATCAGTATTGTCATATGTATTATTATGAACACTTTAAATTTGCCTTTAGACTAAAAGGGGCTTTAGACTAAAGGTAATAATATTGTACAAAATGTTTTATTTTCTGAACATACTGATTTAAAAAAAAAAATTGCCTCAGAAGCCACAGTCACTAACATTAGAGTTTGAGCTTGCGAAATTCTGTTGTACAGCACTGCGAAAAGGGGCAGGGTTAAACACGTTTATTAGATGTTAAAAAAGCAAGCGATTGCTCCATATTTAAAATTTCTGTACAGAGAGGTCATGTTTTGATCTTCTATTGGTCTTACTCAATCACGTAATGCAATTTCACAGGTCAGAGTTCACTAAGCTTGAACTTTGCAAAGCAGCGACATGCGAAACTTGTCGCACAAGCTTGCGTTTCCAGTCTGCTGCATTCGCAGGCGTATGAATGGAAGTCTATGGGGCGACAAGTGTGACCGCAGCTTAAGTGTTATTTTGGTTCTCAAATTCCTGCCATTGACTTGCATATTATGAATTTTAGATAAAAAATGTTCAATTGAAGAAAGTCAACAATATTTGGCATGATTTTAGAGTGAGTAAATGAACAGCAGCTTCTCACACTTTTCTCACAGTGACACTACTAAACATTAGATTTGTCTGAAGACACACCGTCTCTTTCTCCTCCACAATCTCTGGTTCTCCTGCTGCACTGCTGAAGCTGCTGGTGCTGGAGGATGAACGAGAGATGTCTGGTGGTCCACTGACCTCCTGCAGCTTGAGCGATGGCCTGAGACAGAGACAGATTGCATTATTATCTATGAAGTGTATTTATGTATTGCTACCAGTGATGAACTGTTAACTATACCTCTCATTGTTCAGAATCTCTGGAGAGCTCGGATTGGACGATGTCTCTGATCTCACTTCCTGTGACAGGTGACCACAGTCTAGACTTCTCTGATCACACAGGACACTAAAATGACAGTAAATCATAAGAAATGTTTATGTTTAATAAGTCTTGATAATTTTCTTTACAGCAGTTTTCAAACAGGGATTTTGAGCTCTAAGTGGGTGCTATGGGTTCATGAAATATTATTATTATTATTATTATACAAGTATGTATGAAATAAATCCATATGTATAGCTGAAACCTCAGTAAAAATTGAATGTCTATGTTTTATAAAATATATTATATTTAACATATAAAAAATATTATGTAGTATATATTTATGTCTGTGTGTGTGTGTGTGTGTGTGTGTGTGTGCGTGCGTGTGTGTGCGTGTGTGTGTGTGTAATTCCTGTTCATAATCTTTGCCAGATGATATCTGAATCATTTGCTTTTGATATCTATCTATCTATCTATCTATCTATCTATCTATCTATCTATCTAT
>CAIGQV010018106.1:6899946-6917987 GCA_903798115.1 Danio jaintianensis | reverse complement strand
CTATCTATCTATCTATCTATCTATCTATCTATCTATCTATCTATCTACAGTGCTCAGTGCTCAGCATAATTAAGTACACCCCATTTTAAAAAATGAATATTTTTATCCATTTCTCAGTGAATATAGGCAATGTATATAAATATATTTATTAAAATAATATGTTAGTCACCAAACATATTTAGAAATTGAAAAATAATACAATTAAATTCAAGCAAAACATTGCAAAATAAATTACAACCTACAAAATTTCAACTTAATTTTTCAATATTTTTGCATCTCTTGATTTTTCCTCTTTTTTAAATTTGTATTTAATATTTTTCTATAACATATAAATTTGGGTGTACTAGTTTTTGGACCGTTATCATAAGTTATTTTGTTAGATAAGCTCCAGATTTGGCTTCAGTACTGACTAATCTCTATATATATATATATATTTAGCTGCCTTTATTACATTCATTATGATTTATGCAATTTTTAACTGCATAATGTTGAAGAATGATTGATGTAAAGACTAGTGTGTATTTTTAGTGTATGTGACAGACCTGCGTGTGTGTCGCTCAGGCTGTCCATCCATACTGGTGTACAGCCGGGGGAAAAGCCCAGAACGTCTCTTCACTGGACTCTTCAGAGGAGACTTAGCACTCGACGTCACTGGAGACTGAAAACATGTTTAATTATTATATGCAAGCCTAATTAAACAGGTCAAGTTAAATCATAATAGCTGGTTACACTTTACAATAAAGGTAACTACAAAGGTAACTCCATTAATATTGGCAACCTTGGGAAATATTAGCAAAATATGACTGTGAAAAAATAGGTTTAATCTTTTGATATTTTGCTCTAAATATTAACATTTTTATTTTATTTTAAGCAATATAATTAAAGATTTAAGCAATACACAAATTGTCTTTAATTATTGTAATGATCAGATCACTTCATTGAAAGTGTATTATATACATAGACATTACCTTTTAGAAATGTACACTTTATTGTATAACTACAGGTTAACTAACTAAAAAATACTTTCTGATTTTGATTGTACATTAATAACATGCATTTTTGTATAACAGCTTTGAAATGATCATTATGGTGAAAAGCACTATACAAATAAACTTGTATTGAACTGAATAAAAAGCGATTTACAAAAAAAGTCAGTAAAGCCGTTGCCTTAAAATTATGTAAATGAACTATGCGCATATTATTAAAAAATAAGTCAACTCAACAGTTTCAAGTTACAACAGGTTTACTCACTTTTTAAGTAACTAATTGATTGTTACAGTGTATATTCTCATTAATATTTAATATTTTTAGTACATGTGAGAAAACACAAAAGCAAAACTCCCTCAGCCATTCATAAAAATGGGTAAAACCAAAGAACATGCTGTGATTGGTGAGCTTCAGTCAACTGTAAGTGTTATGAATCGGTCTGGAAGAGGACGAGTGTCTGTTTTTGTTTTTTCAATTAAGATTATAGTTTTATTAGCCAAAGATCTCCAAGAATCAAAGCTGGAGATTTGCAGAAGTTTTTTGGGGTTTTGAGGTCAGAAAATCTCCAAGTCTACAATCCGAAGTCACCAATATCACCAGAAAGAGTTTGAAAGGGTTTCAAGAAAATAAAGCTTTATCCAAAACCAAACAATAAAGACATTTTTTTTCCCAACCTTCTTTGCTTATATTTACCAAGGGGGCCAATATTAGTGAAGGCACTGTACATGTCGCTAGCATGTCATTAGAGCATGCACGCTAGCAGTCATTAGAGTAACTGTTAGCTAGAATAAGTTGACATAGTTGCAAAGTCAGAAGAAAGTCTGTTGGGAAACCATCAAAATAAAGTATAACCAGATAATTAGAGCCAGCCACAATGTTATTACACTGAGGTGGCCCTTTCCCACATTAATTTAGCTGTTCAGATGTGGTTTATTTGTGTGAATGTAATAAGATGCTCACTGAGTTTTTTGCCGCCTCAGAGCTGCTGTGTGTCAGACTGACTCCGCTCAGGCTTGTAGGAACTCCTGCTCCCGCGGCTGGAGAACAGCGGCCATGTTTGTGGGAGCCCACCATCGTCTCCATTGAGTGACTGCGCACACGCATCGCCCGCTGACACACACACAAACAAAAAAACACTTATGAGAACTGACACGACATGTGTTACTTTATATTAGTGTTGTCACGATACTGGAATTCCTAACTTCCATATGATACCTTAAAAAGTATCGATATATGATGATACTTTTTTCGATACCACTTGTAAATTTTGCACAACATACTACTGGGAAGGGACAGTTCACCAAAAAAAAAATTATTTCAACATAATTTAGTGCCAGTAGTTCCAAACCCTTATGAGTTTCTTTTTTTCTGTTGAACATTTGAGAAGATATTTTGAAAAAAGCTGAAAACCTGTATCCATAGTAGGAAAAACAGGTTTTCAGCTTTCTTCAAAAATATTGTATTTTGTGTTTAACTGAAGATATAAACTCAAACAGGTTTGGATCAAGTAAATGATGACAGCGTTTTCGGTTTTGGGTGAACTATCCCTTTAATTAAAATGACAATATTTGTGCATGTCTTAATTTCTTGATTTGCCAGAGTTAAATCCTCAAGTTTTTTTTTTACTTCAGATTTTCATTGCCTTTCACTGTCCCAGCTGAAAAAATGTGAAACAAATCCAATGAAATTACTTCTACTTTTTCATTGTTTTGAAATGTGTAATATTCAAATAAATTTCACAATGGGCTATATGCACAGCTAGTGTTTTTCAGCCAATGATGAACTTCCGGTGAAAGCTTTATGTGACTATTTTCAACTTCATAAGGTTCCTTTTACAGCATCGACGTTGTAATGTAATTCAAATATAATCAGTTAAATAGACTTAAGCATCCATTTGGTTGTTAAAGCGTAAAAAAGAGACGAAAGACCGTTTAAACACAGGTGCTGTCATTATCGGCAGGCTAGCGCAGAAATTCCATTGAAAATACTGGGGTAAAATTAATTTCCATATTTTAAAGACATGGTGCGGAAAAATATAATTTAATGCAGTGCTTCTTGTTTGGTCTGATACCCACTTGATATTGTATCTCAGTGAGGTAGTGAAGATCGCTGTTTTTTTAAAGAAATCAGATCTTAAATGCGCTGATTTTGTATGGGATGACAATTAACCGGAAGCCCTGGGGCTGGCGGACTGAATTTAAAAGTCTGTGTGCATATACCCCATTCTTAATTCAATCTTTAGTATAAGAGAGAAAACCGCTAGCCTAACTTGACTGAAGTTGAGATTTTGGATTTTAGTATTGTCATGAAACTGGAACTTTTAACTTTGATATAATGCCTAAAATAATAACATTGATACCCAACACTATTTATGCTACCACTTGTAAATCTTGGCAGTGCATTAATTAAAATGACAATATTAGTGTCTTATTTACTTCATTTGCTTGACTGATTGTTAAGGGTTTTTACTTCTGAATAAGTCAGGTCATTTATTCAGGTTTTGGCCTGCCCTGCCAATTTTTCCACTGCCACAGCTGAAAAAAGAAACAAAAAAGTATGAAGTTTTTAAATATATTTCACAGTTCTTATTTCCAGTTCTGGTATTAGAGAAGAAACTACTCTCCTAACCTATATGAAGTTAAAACATTATTGAAGACACACTCAAAAAATGACTTTTGCTACTTGTTCAAACTACTTCCTTAAAATAAGTTGAAACAACGCAATTCTTAAGTTTTTTTTGGAGACAACTTAATTGTTTTATGTTCAGTCCACTTAAATTTGTAAAAACAATGAAGTTAACTTAATCGACTTAATCTAACCCTGCATTCTTTACAGTGCAAGTGAACAGTCAGTAATACAACTATGCAAATCACAACTAATAACTCAAACAAACTCAACAGAACAAATATACAGATGAAAACACTGCTTAACATTCTTCAGGCAGGTCTAATTGTGATTTTGTCTTTTGTTGTTGATTAATGTTAATGATGATAATGGGCTTATTAGGCTGATGTCACTTTAAGAAATTTCTCCCTCAACTGTATTGACCTCATTCTTCAATGTGGAAGTGTGCACAATTTTGCGATTGTTTTAGAACTTCTAAAATCTATGGGAGAAATGACTAGGAATAATAAACGGCAGAAAAGGGTGAAACTACTTGCACTACAAACAAGTGTGTTCATGACTATATATAAAAAGGAGAATAATATAATAAGAAAATATCAGTTTGCAACATCAAGCAGCATAACAATCTGTTTTTAATGTCTAAAAATTAATAGAAGTGAATGAGATCGGAAGTCTCGAGCCAAAAAGATTCCAATGGCTGCGCCCGCTCGTACGTCAAGAATAAGGTCTATACTTTAGAGAGGGATTTTTACATTATTTGACATTTATTTAGTCTGTCCATTGAAGCGCAAGAAGAAAGTGCTGAGAGAGAGAGGGGCACAAAAAAAGCACAAGTATTGAATTGTTGAATAAAGTGATTCAAGCATCAATCGCGATGAGCCATTGAAAACTGTGGATAAATGAACAAAAGTGAGACTGTGGCGGGGGCAGACTTTGTACCTTAATAGACTCCAGTATTCCTCCGTGTCCTCCGTTCTCCATCCTCTCTTCATCTGGGTTTAGCGGATGTCCCAGCATTGACTGTGTGCGCTTGTGTAGCTCATTATGAAGGTTATCCAGCAGTTCTGTTCGGGTTCTCTCCTAGCACACAAACATAAGCCATATTATATTATATTTGTTCTGTAGAGAATAACTTGTTTTTAACCCAGTGAAGGCATTGGGTACTTTTTAACAATAAAGATGCATGAAATGAATCAAAAGCGACAGTAAAGATGTTTATAAAATTACAAAAGATGTTGAGATTTTGATAACTTTTTTATTCATCAGCATATTAGATTTCTGATAGATCATGTGAGATTGAAAACTGGAGTAATGGTACTCAAAATTCAACTTTGCATCAGAGAGGAAAAAAATGACGATTTCAAAATATTTATTTTAAAATCTAATATTTCTAAATATTACTGTTTTTACTGTACGTTTCCAAGAATAAATGCAGCCTTGGTGAGCATAAGCATTTATACACAGTAAAAAAAAATACTGTCTCCAAACTTTTGAATGGTAGTGTATGTGTAACAAAACAACATGCTTATTTAGTAATTATATTTAGATAACTAATTACTTTTTAAATCTATGTTGCACAGGCATATTTGTAGGAATAACCATTTGCATCATGGCCAAATATTGTCCTATTCTAACAAACCATATTTAATTATCCACCTTTCAGATGATATACAGTTGAAGTCTAAATTATTAGCCCTACTTTTAATAGTTTTTTTCTCTTTTTCAAATATTTCCCAAATGATGTTTAACAGAGCAAGAATTTGTTTTACAGTATTTCCCATAATATTTTTTCTTCTAGAGAAAGTTTTATTTGTTTTATTTTGACTAAAATAAAAGCAGTTTTTAATTTTTTTAAAAACCATTTTAAGGTCAATATTATTAGCCCCCCCTAAGCAATTTTTTTTTCAACTCTCTACAGAACAACCTATTATCTTTTTTCTGTTAAACAGAACTTGGGGAAAAAAAGTATAAAAGAATTAAAATTTTACAGGGGGGCTATTAATTCTGACCTCAGCTGTAAATCTCTAAATATAGATTTCGAAAAAAAACGACCCTTATTTACTGGTTTTGTGGTCATTGTATTTATTCATGGTTTTATATGAAATATGTGACCCCAAATATAACAAACACTTTTAAACAAAGCTTGTTTTCATGTCTGGTTAATATTGAGTTCTCGAATGATTAGCAAAAGACAAATCACCCTATTTATTTTAAGCTATTAAATAGCCTCTGTGTCTCTGAGACCTTCAGTACAACATCAGGATTAAACATTCAAAGATTGTGCCGAAGTAGAAATGTGTCAGGCTTTTTCAGCTCATCCGTACAGTAATGCGCTAATAGAGGATGCTCTTTTGTTTCCTTACCTCAAGCTTGGCGAATCGGTTTGACCTGTAACAAGCCAACTCTGCATTGATCAGCTTGGTCAGCAGAAACTCTCTGAATTCTGGACCCTAAGAGAGAGTAGAATGACAGGGCAGATATAAGAAAGATGCCAGAGCAGCCTTAAAAGACAATGACGTGACAAAATCCTGCCTGTAATATAAGCAAATATGACCTGCAGAAAGCCAGTAAGGTGAAAGCAAACAGTCTGCGCAGCAAAAGATCATTTTCTTAACCAGCATTTTCTTTGATTTCTCGTAAAAGCATTGCAACATCCTCAAGGATCAACATTTGGTTATCAAACTTTTCCTTTTAAAATCAACATTTGGTTATCAAAATGACATTGTTAAAAGGTTTTTTTTTCCCCACAATGAAAATTATATTGTAATGTACAGTTCACTGAGGCAAGCTTTTGAACCCAAGTGCAGTTTATTCAAATAAAAGATGTGCAAAATAGCTTGAACAAAAATGTGACTTTATTTGACTTGACTAGAAGCAAAACATGAACATGAAAACCTGACATAAATTCATAAACAGAAGTTGCACATGAAACAAAGCTAGACAGGGAACAAAGGAAACACGAGGGCTATATAAACCATACCTGTCAGCATTGGGATGTGAAAATAAGGGAGGATAGACTCTTTGATGTTTATTGCCATCCTTCATAGAAAGATTAAAAATATGGGAGAAATAAGGGAAAATACCTTTACGGGATGATAACGGGATAGAATTGTAAAATACGGGAGAATCCCAGGAAAAATGGGAGGGTTGACAGGTGTGATATAAATCAAACACAAGAGAGGGCATGTCATGAGTCAACCAATGGGAAATGAGACATTTGACTTAAGTAACCAATGAAAACATGGTGGGAAACAGGAAGACAAGGCTAAAATACTAAATAATAGACATGACAACTAGTAATGGGAGAAATTAAGCTTTTCAAAGCTTCGAAAAAATTGAACCGACTGCTTCGCAAAATGAATCGAAGCGTTCAAAACAGCATATGCTAGAGACACCTAGTGGTCAAAACTGTGTAAATGCAAAAACTCAAGCTGGCATTAGAAATGTTTTTTTTTCAACTATTGCAAACTTTAAATTGAAAGCATAAACTACAAATGTACTTAGTTTATCATCTAATGCCATTACATGTCTATATGTATTCTTTTAGAAAAATTGAAGAGCAAAAATGCATTTATTATTAAGCCTTCATTTTCAGGTTCTTTCAAAAATATATTCTTTTCAAAGAAAATATTCAGTGTAGTAAGTATTGTTTTAAATGTAATAATTATAATAGCAGTAAAAGGTATCAAATTTATTTAGCCATTTTCCCCCCATAAACAGATCATTTTAAAGATTATCTGAAGGATGATTATATTTCAACAGTAGTGTGGCAGTGACCTGTTTACCTTTTTGAAGATGGGCGGATTGGGAAGCGGAGGGCCAAACTGTGGCACATCTTCACGTGCTGTGACAGACACCTGCATCATATGATCACAACTTTCAATTACACTGAACACAGTGAAATGACTGTATTCTTTATTTAAAATGACATTGGTCTAATAAAAATAAAAGTCAAAATGACACTCCCCATTGAAAAAAATAAACTTGTAATTCTTAAAAACTTTTACCCCAACATTTTACAGAACAAATGTTGATGATGTACCTTGTATGTGGTTTCATCTGTTCCAGAGTTCTCCACCTGAACGAGAATGTAAGCATGGAGGAAATTGGAAGCGATCATGTCAGGCACAAAAGTTGTGGCCTCCTCCTGAAAAACTGCAGCCACAATGTCATTCCCAATGTGACGCTTCCTTTGGAGCTACAGCATTTATAGGAAAAAGAACGGAATCACATTTTGTCTCTAAATTTAAAATAATTGACATAGAATCTATTTTCCCTTTTCACTATTTTTAGTTTTATTGACAACTTTTTTTACAGTGTAGACCAACATATTGATTGACCCTATGGTGGATTTAATTATGTCAATGTCAATGTCGGTTTTAATGAGCACCTGCTGCGTATCTCCCTCTATATATGGTAGTTTGGTGGATATGTGAAACATGAGTTCCTGTCCTTTGAACACAGTGTAGACTGACTGAGACCCCGTCTGACCATGAGACACATCCAAACCACCTCGAAACCTGAATATAAGACCAAAAGGGGGAAAATGAGGTATGAAATATACAAATGTTATACAAGACTTTCACAACAAATTCAAGAATTCTGTGTGGAGAAATCACACACTGTAAAAACAATTATGATAATTATATTGCTACAAATGCTATAGTAAAAGTCTTTCTCTCTTTGGTAAAAAAAAAATGTAATAGAACAAATGGGAAATGTTATATATTACAGTAAAATAATGTTAAAAGTACAGCTATTGGACGTGAAAAAGTCATTATACACTGGGAAAAAACATAAATTGACATTTTTTTATGACGTGCAGTTAACAGTATTTTATTAAAGGCAAAATATGTAAGATTTGTTTTCATTCATATATCCAAAAACCAATAAAAAAGTGAGTTCTAGTTGAATGACAACTAGAACAGTGTTATACTCTATATTTTGGTGACTTACGCAATATATATGATCCGAAATGTTTCATTGAATGTTCAAATCCAGAGAAATAAGCAATTTTAACTAGTGATACGGACTGTCCTGTGTCTCCATTCTAAAGACACCCTTTATTTCTGGTCTGGTTTTATAGAAAACAGGAAAACACCAAAGATGCTTTAATTACAGTATATGTTGTGGGGTTTATTAAACTGCACAGGACAGCATTATAACAGAACCCTAAAATGTACTTAGTATAATAAATTAGTGCTGCTTCTTCCCCACATGATCACGAGCAGTAGAACTGGAAGTGGTGGACTGTGGTATAATAAAAGCTCCTCTGCTCTCATGCTGCTTGTTTCGCTTCGACGGCTTTCAGCCTTATTCTGATACCCATGATAATAGGTTTTGAAACTTTACCTCATCCATGAACATGATTTCTGCAGTCCTGTAAGATGTATCGAAGATGACAACTCACATGATTCCACACTCAGTCACAGTGTCATCAAAATACACCTTTGTCTGTTGTGAATATGCGCACTCTGGTGTTAATTTTTTTCATTACTATGTTTTTAAGGTAAAAAAAAATGTCCACTTAATTAGATACACCTTGCTAATACTGTGTTAGACCCTATTTTTCCACAAGATCTGCATGTATTTTTTGGTGATAGATTCAGCAAGGTACTGGAAACATTACTATTAGAGATTTTGGTCCACATTGACATGGAGCATCAGCTGTTGATATGATGATCCATGATTTGATAGGTGCTCTATTAGACTGAGATCTCCTGAATATAGAATGGAATCCATTACAGTTTGGTGGCTTTTTCAAGAAACAATTTTGACAACATCTGAGCCATTGTAAGATGAGTGAACTGTAGTCATAAATAGATGAGCGTTGTCAGCAACAAAACTCAGGGCTGTGGTATTTAATTGATGCTCAGCTAGTACTAAGAGGCCAAAAGAGTGCTAAGAAAAAAATCCTCCACACCATTACACCACCAAATGCTGACATGGCAGGTTGGATCCATTCTTTCATGTTGTTTATGCCATATTCTGACCAGACCATTCAAAATTCACAGCAGAAATTGATACTTGTGAGACTAGTCAAACTTTTTCCTGGGTTCTATTGTCCAGTTTTGTTGAGTCTGTGTGAATTGTTGCCTCAGTTTGCTGTTGTTATCTGACAGGACTGTCACCGGTTTGCTCTTCTTCTTTACACGTTGTTTATTGAGAGATACTCTTTTTTTTTTTTTTTTTGCAGACCTCGGTTCTAACTAGTAATTATTTATTTAAGTTACTGTTGTCTTTATATCAGCTTATTTTTTTTATTATTCATTCAGAATTATTCATTCTTCTCTGACCTCTATCATTAACAAGGCACCCTCAAGACTGACACTCACTGGATAGTTTTCTCATTTTCAGACCATTCTTTGTAAACCCTAAAGATGGTTGTGTGTGAACATCCTAGTTGATTAGCAGCTTCTGAAACACTCAGATCTTCCCGTATGGCTCTAACAACAATACCACTTTCAAAGTCACTTAAATCTTTGTTCTCAATTTTAATGCTCGGTTTGAACTTGACCACGCCCACTCAACCAGATCATCTTGACCACGTCAACATCCCTAAATGTGTTGAGTTACTTCCATGTGAGTTCATAATGAGATACTAACAAATAGTTGTTAATAAAACAGCTAAATCTCAGAGTATCTCCCTTGTCAAAGTCAGACTCACTAATGATAGGTTCTGTTTAGCAGAAGAGCCCATACCAATGATCATGCAAATGACCATCATAAGCCTTGAACGATGGTATAACGCAGACCTTAAAGACTCACAACATGTAGAACAACTTAGGCAAGAGACAGACAGACTTGACAATAAATGACACAGCCCTTCTGAGAAAGCTGAAGCTGTGGTCCTTCCAATTTGGTTTGCTGCCACAGCCTATGTGACCAATTTCCATCTATGGAGCTCACATTATCTCATGCCAAGGTGCACCTGGAGAGACTGGTCAGATGACAAGTGAGAAAATGGATTGTACTGCCAAGATACCTTAGTGACATAGGGCTATATGGCAAGTGAGTTCTTTCTCTTCCAATTTCATGTCTCGTGGAGGAGTATAAATGTGGCAAAAAGAAAGCTTAAAGAAGATGCTGCTCCTACATTAGCAACAGGAAGAACATGGTTTCCAGCTACAGCAGTAGCTGATGCAAAGGCAGCCCTCAGGCACTGTGATATCATCCAATATAGCAGAGGGGGACTTGGATTGGGAATAACAACACCCATATGGCAAAAGCTGCACCAAAGGAATAGTGTCATCTGGTGGTGGAGGAAGTACGCTGTCAGGAGGAAGCAAACAGATGTGCCAGAGCAGTCTCCAAAGCCCAAGAAGGCCACTGGATGAGGTGGGGCATGGAAACACACAGGCTAAGCTCCGTCGTTATAGAGACTGATACGATGTGCTGCCTTCCCCAACAAATCTGCAGGTGTGGTTTGGACAAGACCCAGCCTGCTACCTGTGCACATCCCCTGCTAACATCAGACATAATCTGGTCTGACACAGGGAAGGTACAAGTGGTGCCGCAATCAGGTACTGGGGTGCTTGGTGGCACAAAGAGACAAAGAGATCATCAACAAACTTCATTCCACAAATGACTAAGAATAAATTAGAAAACATTTATGGCACGGCCAGTTGAATGTAGCCAGGGACTTGGAGATGTAAGTTGATTTAAATCACAGGCTCACTTTCCCATGTGAAATTGCAGTCAACCAAATCTGTGCCCAGAACTGGATTTCTCTTGTGCAAATCCAGTCAGACTGCCATAATAGTTGAATTAACAGTTCCCTGGTAAGAGGCCATTAATGAAACTTTGAAAGGAAGAAACTATTCCAACTTGGCAGCTGAAGCCAAGGAGCGTGGCTGGACAATAAAAGTATACCCGGTGGAAGTGGGCTGCAGGGGCTTCGTAGGTAACTCCACTATACGGGTCCTGAAGGAGGTGGGCATCATAGATCAGGTTCAGCGGATGGTGGTCAGGGAACTTGCCACTGTTGCTGACACAGTGGGGGCTTCCAAAATGACTTTGTAAGTATGTGACACACACCCAGGTCTGATCAGCTGATCAGGTGTCTTGTGATAAACGGCCAAAACACTCAATTGGGATTTTCGCATGACGTAAGTCTCGCTGCTCAATTTCTGATTGATTGTCTGTTGCCAAAAATGACGCAGCAACAAGCAAACACTGCTTGTTCACACTGAATAAATGTAGCATAATGCGGGGTTAAAACCACAAATACAGTGCTAGCCCTGCTCTAGAACAATGTTTCATAACCCTGGGTAAAATGCAGTGCTAACACCAATTTCAAATTACGAATGCGAAATGAATGTGTCAGACTACAAATATAAAACGTGTTTTTACCCAGGGTTAAAAGTGATGTTTAGAATGATGATAACCTGGGGTTAAGTGCAGTGTGAAAAGCCCTAATGAGGCTGGGGTACACAAATGATGATGTGTTGCATTGGTGGAAACTCTATACAAAGGTGTTTAGAAGAATCACCACAATAAAAGGCATGGACTTTGGGGAAGGTGTCTCACTGCAAACATCCAAATTAGCCAAAGGGAATGTTCTAGGGTGTGGCAAAAGCTGAAATTTGTGGGTTTATAACACCTAGTACTATCATGCAGAGTATACCTCATAAAGTGACCAGTTAATGTGCTGTTCTGCACACATCCTAACAAATCACATTCATATTTTATTTATCAAGTCTTTTTTTATACCCTTTAAAGTCCTGCAGTTGGACACAGTCTCCCAGCACTCGGAGGAACTCTGTGAAGGCCGGCGTCTCCTCGCTGTTGCCAAACAACTCCTCCTCTGAAGTCTGTGGACAACACAGAGTATCAGGAAACATCACAGACTAGTAAACAATAGTGAAAACATCAGGAAGGGAGTGAGATAAGATAAAGTAAAAAAATATATAAAATAACACACATACAGCAACTACTTATTGATTTATTGCTTTGGTGATTCAGATAAGATAAGAAAGCCTTATAAGAAAGCTAAAAGAGTCCTTTAGAACCTCAGCCAGACCAGCTTTCAGTATGTATAATGGTACAGGAACTGCACACATTCAGCTTTAATTTTCTCACCTGCCCAAACTTTTGGTAAATGACACCAAACTTGAAGGTGTTGTTTAACTCATGCTCATCATAATTCACTATTAATTGAGAGCCCTGAGAAAAACAAAAACAAGAATACATAAAGATAACAATCTGGTTATTTTAAAGCATGTAATAGGTTTTCAATTGAGAAATTAATATCTCTGTGAGAGGCAATATTGTGTTAATGAAATTTGCAATGCCCTTACAGACTTAAAAACATAGCTCATAAAAACAAATCTGAAGGATAATCAAACATGTAATTATAACTATTAAAAATAAATCTAATATTTTAAAATGAAACATATTGTGGTCCCAGAAAGTATTTCCAAAGTGTATACTGTGTATATATTGTTTTACTGTAACATTTTAATGAAATATTTGCTTGAGCAAGTATGCTATTTTCCTTGAAATACAAACATTTATACAGTTTAAGGACTTTTTTGAGGCCAGTGTGTGCCTAGAATTGCTAAAGAATTATGGGAATGACTGAGTAATTATAAAAGTAAATCAATTTTATACACCACCATTCAAAAGTTTTAAATGTTTTTGAAATTGTATCTTAATCGCAAAAAAATAATGTTATGACATACTGTATATGTACTGCATACAATTGTCTATTTTGATTTATAGTGGAAAATAATGGAAGAGTTGGCAACATTTGTGATGCTTAATATATTAGTGGATTACAAATTTTTCACAGTATCTTAAAAATTTCAACCAAAGTGCATATAATAATATACATATTTATATTATAATATTATAAATAATAACATTAATCTTCAACTCACCTTTGGATACAGTACAGGACTAAACCTCAGACCTACAATGTCTTCACACAGAAGCTATAAGAGTGGAAAACATAACATGACAAAAACACAAACAGTCAACAAAACATTAATTCATTAATTTAGGTTTATTTTCCACCCTTCATTTGACCCATTTTTATTGATGTTTTTGCTGCTGCCAATGTACGAAACATCACATTTGCATGAGAAATGAGACACTCCACTCTGATACGGATTCTGGGTTTACTGTCAAATCCAACATACATTAAAAAAATGTATATCATCCTTCAAAGTGGCATTGCAATGAGAGAGATTAACAAAATAACAGGGTGAGTAAAATTTGTTGAATTTACTGGACAGATAACAATACTAATTAATTCACAGATTTTTTTATTGCACAGACACATCAAACTCACCCTTCAAAGAGCAGACGACAACTGTGTTTACAATTTAGAATAGATTAGTTTTCTAAAGTTAATCTAAAAGACTAAAGGATCTGTCATATCATTTTAAATGGTTAAAACCTGTGCACCTTCTCTGCAGGGAACAATCATTACCTTTGCTAACTGAGGGACACTGGGGAGCTCAGTCAAGCCTGTCAAAGAGATCCTGTCATAGACTGTCTTTGATGGAGCCCTAAACGTGGCAGAATTTAATAGAAAAATGCAATCAAACGTTTCAAAATGTGCCAATCATGTAATTACACATAAGGGATTGAAAGGGCTGTTATTACCTGAGAATGATGTGCAGGTACTCTTGCTCCTTCACCTCCTCATGTCTGAGGGACAGTACGAGGTTGCCATGGTTACTGGCTGTGCAATAGAAGTTCAGATGTTCCTGAGACCCACAGATAAGAGGAAGCGGTTTAATTGCGAACAAATCCATGGCAGACATAAAGAACATTTTGTTAAATTACACCGGCTTCTGATTTTCACTGCTTAAAAAATTACCTGTGAGTGATCTGGTTGAAATGATCACAAATATTTCATAAAAGAGTTTGACAGAATAAGTAGGTATAATATCTTCATAATATACTTATAGTGATGTCTACATGCTTTACTGAACTCAAGAGTTCTCACCAGTTCTGTCCAGAAAGTGTTCTTGGTAAGCACTAATGGCAGAATTATTAGTCTCCTGATTTCACAGTATGTCAGAGGATCTTGAGTGACCACAGGCTAGTCTGACAACCAGTTATAAACATGCACATGTACATAAATCTAATCAACTATTAAAATTTTAACATTTTGAGGTTCCCAGGGTTCTGAATTGGGACCCTTAATTCATTCATTCATTCATTTCCCTTTGGCTTAGTCCCTTATTTATCAGGGGTCGCCACATCGGAATGAACCACCAACTATTCCGGCACCTGTTTTACGCAAGGTTAGCCCTTCCAGCCGCAACCCAGTACTAGGAAACACCCATACACTCTCAAGTTCACACACACTCATACACTACGGACAATTTTAGTTTATTCAATTCACCTATACCGCATGTCTTTGTTTGGACTGTGGGGGAAACCGGAGCACCCAGAGGAAACCCATGCGAACACGGGGAGAACATGCAAACTCCACACAGAAATGTCAACTGGTCCAGCTGGGTGGGACTCTTAATGTTCACTGTAAAAAGCGATTAGTTGACTATACTTAAAAAAGTTAATTATTGCCATATAATTATTTAGAAAATAAACTATGTGCATAAATATAAAAGTTAAGTCATTTGGTTTAATCACTTTTTTACAGTAAAGTAACTAACCACTTTTTACAGTGTTACACCACATACAGTTAATTATAACGACCAAGTGATGTTTTGTGTGGCAAGCTGGAACATGTCATTTATGTTCAGAAGTATATTGCAAAAAATTACATTGTCTGCTGATTATCACGGCTCTGAAAAAGGAGAAATGAGCAATCCATTCAAAATTATTTTACACAAATATCTACCAAAAGCCATTGAAATATACTTCATCACTCTGTCTGCTCTCCACCAATACGCTGGTGTGTGGTGTGCCGTCTGGCGCAGAATGGCTGGCGTCAAAAAATAAGATATTCACCCCAAAAATGTGTAAAAGCGCTTTGAATGTCCAAAAGGAATTATTATTATTATTATTATACCATGGGAAATAATGATAAAAATACATGGAAGTTAAATTATTATTTGCACATAGAAGAACCTAATCAAAAGTAAAAAAAACATTTTGAGGTTCCTCGAGGTTCTGTATTGAGACCCTCAATGTTAGAATATATACATTATCAGATTGTAATAATCTATATAAAATCATAATCTAATAATAAAATCAGAAACCCATTAAATGCAGCAGACTGCTGAAAATCACAGCTCTATATATAAAAAACTGTCTTACATAAAAGACTGACAGTCCAAATCAGTATAAAACCACCAAACTAATGTGGAGTTGTTTTACAGAACATAATTGCACAAAAGTTACTCTCCAGTCAATAGACACATTTGCAGTATGTTAAAATGTCTTTTTTTGACCCACATGAGGTAGTCTGACAATCTGTTATAAACATGCAAATATAAAAATGAATAGAAAAGGATATTTTGAGGTTCCACAAGGTCCTGTTTTGGGACCATTACAGTTACAGTATAATCATAATAGTCTATTGGACCTTCTGTGGAACATGTTATTCACTTATCAAATAAAATGCACCAAATACTGATTATCACAACTTAACAATAAAAAAAATGATTCTACACAAATATCTGCCAAAAATAGTACTAATGGAACATTTATGTAACTGCACAATTTCTCAGTTCTGTTCTTACCCTGCCCAAAAAGTGCTTGCGGTATGCGCGGATAGCGAAGTTACTCTCCAGTTTGTAGCCATACTCTCCTGAATTCCTTCCATCTTCATCTTCATCATCACAAAAGCCATTCTCCCAATTCGCAATGGCACCAGGAGCTTCAGGATCTTCTATCCAGTAACCCCCAAACTGAGGCAGGATGACCTGAGGGTATGGCTCACCCCGCTGTAACACCTTTGAACAGCATATTCAACCATTAGAAACAGACTGACGTATTATGGCCACACATTAAGTGAAAGCATACATTAATGTAGTACAGAAAATTGCTGTACCTCCTCTATCCGTGGATATGGAATGTAATCTTCCTGGAGAGACAAAATAATATAAATTCACAAAATAACACTGTAAATGCTATTCACAATGTTTTAGAAAGACGTGACACAAAGCGTGTTATAAGGCAGATGTCTTGCTCATGCACCACATTATGTGAGAAATTACATGCAGTCCACACAACGCTTCACAGTAATGTTTATACAACAAACAATGTCATGTGCCTGTCTGGACAATCTAAATGAACACATGCATTTGAGAAAAGGATTTTTTGTTTAGTGTTTGTCTTTGATGTTATTTAGCCTGTAGCACAAAATTGGATTCAAAAGTCTACAAGTGAAAATGTTTCAGTTTGGTATTTTAATTTAAATGTAATAAATTTTTAATCTAATTTATATTATTTTATTTATATTATGAGGGATAGAGAGAGAGAGAGTATTAAAATTATATTATTTACCAATTTATTTCAATGAATCTTATTTTTTTCCAGGTTACATATGGTTTTCAGAATATTTTCAGTCGTTTGGAGATTACAGCATAAAATGTTAATGCATGGATGAAGAATGTCAAGGTCATGCAATGAAAATACTACAATACAAACACAGTCAAGCTTTGAGCTGAGGTGAAATTATTCAATTATTTCACACGCTCTGACCTTTACTCTTTGTGGCCTCATTTCCTCCACCTCAGAAACCTGCTAAGAGGTCATGGTCAAAAAGCCAAAGGTTGCAGTATTAGCAACTGACAGTGGAAGTGAGGTGAGAATGACAGAATGCATTCCCCACTGCTATATTTCAGTTTACCAATGCACTTAGATGCTAATTTAGCTGACTGCCCAAGTGTGAATATATGTAATATAAAAAATATATATTATTTCTTGTTACCTCCATCTTGTCCAGCATGTCAAAAAACTGTGTAGACTGTTGAAAAAGAAACATAGGTCAATTTTCAGGTAACCTATAATAAACAGAGTATTTCACTTTACATTACAGGTCACAAACCAGGCCAGCATGCATTACAGGTCTTCCAGCTGTGAATTACATGACTTTTGATTGTGAAGTCTTATAATCTCTCATGTTAATACGGTTAGCTAGTTAGTTAGTCAGAACTCCTTATCAATTCAGAGCACTTAATATCACAATCAGTTGTTTTAGTTCACATTATGTCAAAAGACATCGCCAAGGAAACTCAAGATAACGTTACAATGTGTTATATTCATAATATATATTCAAATATAATTAAATATACAGAAAACTAGAGGTTCCTCTGGGTTCTGTACTTGGACTATTCAATTTTTATATAACCTGTCTGCCTTTCTGTTTGTCTGTCCTTCTGTTCATCTATCTATCTATCTGTCTATCTGTCTGTCTGTCTGTCTGTCTGTCTATAATCAGACTAATCTATCTATCTATCTATCTATCTATCTATCTATCTATCTATCTATCTATCTATCTATCT
>CAIGQV010018106.1:6862470-6892141 GCA_903798115.1 Danio jaintianensis | reverse complement strand
ACACACACACACACACACACACACACACACACACACACACACTCATATTTGTCCCTTTCCACCACAAACATCCATAGACAAGCACCAATGACATTCACCCACCATTGGCTGTCTGCCTCCGTCAATCTCCGTCTCTCACAGCGTTTGCGTGAGCGGTGGAGGAGTCCGATAAGAGCAGCAGCAGCACGGACACCTGCTCTCCGACAGCGCACCCTGGACCTGAGCTCAGACATGGCCAAACCTCAGTCTCTGTCCTGCTCCTCAGTCTCCGTCACATCACAGCGACACCAGCTCCGGATGAATCTGCATCGTCACAATCTCCAAAGATGAGGTGCCGTCCTCGCCAGCACAGACTGAGTGTGTGCATCCTTCACTATGAACACCTCGATCTCGATCTCTCTCTCTCTCTCTCTCTCTCTCACTATCTCTCTCACACCCTCCCTCTCAAATGGCATTTCACTTTGACACCTTATTCTCGATTAAGAAGCTTTGATTGCTTAACCTCTGCTGTTCTGCTTTTATCTTTAAGACATTTTCTTTATTTATCTCTCCGTATACATTCACTCAGTTCTGCGTTCTCAGTTATTTTCTTCTGCCTTTTCTTTCTCTGTTGGTCACCTTGAATTGGAAGCTCACAGTGTACCATATTGGAAAAATCTGAGATTACGAGATTTTGGTTATCTGCAATACATAATGCATTTTGAATACAATTTGTCAGATAGCTCTATTTGGAAAGAATTCACAAATTTAGATTAATTGGGAAGATTCTGTACGGGAGTAAATCATGCATAAAATATAATAAACAAATTACAAACATAGATAAACACAATAGAGCCAAGATAAAATAAACAGTAATTTATGTTTTTCTGGGTAGTCAAGCAGTATTCAGTTGCAGAAAGTGAATATTCAAATGTAAAATAACACAACGTGGTCTTAATTGTAAAAATAATTCTATAAAATTCATCTTTATTAAAGTTATCAAATTTCTTGTGGCTGAAGGCTTTAGTTTCTTTTGAAATGCTTTAAAGGGGACCTATTATGCCCCTTTTTACAATATGTAAAATAAGTTCCTGACGTCTCTAGAGTGTGTATGTGAAGTTTCAACTCAAAATACCCCATAAATAATTAGTTTTTTTAAACTGCCCCTTTAAGGCTTTGGACCAAATTGAGCTGTTTTGGAGACCGTTGCTTGAAGTTAAAATGAGATTGTGAAAACTGAAACTGAAAATGTCAAAAAAGGTAGCCTTTGGAAACTACATTGTTTTTATTTTTGTATCTTAAAACCCCACATTTATAATGCCGCTTAGTCGCTGACATTATCTTCGACAGGTACGGCACGAAAACCTTAATGGCGGACGGCTGCTTCTCACCCAGGGCTGTTTATGCTAATGAGGGAGAGATTGTCACTAATGCGAGACTTTCCTCCTCCGATGACATGTACAAAGGGAGAATGTCAATCAAAGTGTTTCTGCAGACTGAAGTGTGATTATAAAAAATAGAATGAATAAATTTTTACCATTAGATACCGGTTATATTTACACACTGTTGCACACAACTTTGTTTAAACCTCTTGTAAAAGTGATTTTTGCATAATAGGTTCCCTTGAAACTCTATTACAAACACATGCAAATGATAAACTTTCACTCCATCATGGCTAATCTCTGCATTGACTCCACAAATTTCATGTGTTCTGAACTGTGGCTCCTGCTAAACTAAAATCCCAGCTCAATATTTCACATCTTGCAATGTGACTACTGCGGGTGCGCACATTGCCATTTCAATGCTGAAACAATATATTGTGCAGCCCTAGATCACAGTATGGAATTATGACTTTTTTCCTCCATTCTATACAGCGATTACATGGCTTGTGTGGATTTTGTTCCTGCACTGTAGGCACATTTTTTTTTTTTTTCTGTGACAAGATTCTGAATCTCTTTAATGTCGTGTTAACCTTTCTCAGTATCTCAAAAGACACCAGACCCTGAGCAAAATGCCAAAGATGAACTGACATTCCTTAAAATTACAGTACACTGATATTGGTCTAGATAAAAATCCTGCTTCAGTGAGTAAAATAATAACTCCAGGAATATCTATTACAATCGATAAAAGATTGATGTGAAAAATGCACCAACGGGCAGCAGTATTGTATATTTGCCAGCCACTTTATGAGGTGCACTTTTTCAGCTGCTTGTTAAAGCAAATATCTAATCAACCAATAACAAAACAGTAAATCAATGCATGTAGGCATGTAGATGTGGTCGAGATAATCTGCTGAATTGCAACAGAATGGAGATCAAAGGTGGCTGTTTACACCTGGTCACTTTGAGCATTTTCACTGATTGAATAGCTATCTGATTTGTGAAAACGGTGCCATTTACATGCAAATTTATATGCAAATTGAACTAGTTTACATCGTCAGATACACGTTATTTAATTTCATTTAATATTACAAATTGTTTTATATGTAGGCTTTGCACTTCACACGTGTTCTGGTAAATCCTCATAACAAGACTGGCTTCATGATTACTGTCATTACAGGCTAAATGCCTAGCTCAGTCATAAAACTCTAATGAGCGCTGATTGGAGTGCTTGCATCATTCTCAACAAACAATCAACCATTGTTCTCTATTAGACATGCTCTTTATACCGTTCGCCTAGGTAGCGTGTAGACTGTGTACTCGTCTTAACCGACAGGAATTTTATTTGCAGCTTTTTGTCTTATTGCGTCCTATAGATTTCCCAGTACTAGGTTGCGGCTGGAAGGGCATCCGCTGCATAAAATATATGCTGGAATAGATGGCGGTTCATTCCGCTGAGGCGACCCCTGATAAATAAGGGACTAAGCCAAAGGAAAATGAATGATTGAATGCGTCCTTTAGAGAAATATATTCTCGCTCTATATTACGGCATGTCTCTACTATTATTGTGGTAGAAGAGCAAGTTGGTTTACTTGCTCTCAGCCGCAGCAACGTAGCTGATTTAGAATGCCAAATCTATTCACGTTTCTATTTACATATTTTTATGTAATACAACATTTTTTATCTCACTCCCAGAGTTTTCATGACTGAAATGAATCTATTGTGTCATACAGATAAGTGCAAGACATGTTTATATTAATTTGTGTATAAACTTCTCTCCCAAAAACAAAACGTTGTGCTTTTGTAAACTAACAAAATGTTACATTTTTACTATTCATGAAAGCACCACAAAGTGTGTCATTTTCTCTGTTGTTAATGCTGCTGTTTGATATTAATTTAACATTCAAATGTTATCATTTAACAGTTAATGACAGGTCAAAAATAAAATTAAACACATATGATAAAATACAACAAAACAAATTTGTCATCTGTGGCACTCCATGTTTTACAAGTGTTGTTATATCTGATTATGTCATTAAAGCCTATAACACACTCTCATACGTTTGTTTATTTATTTGCTTGCGATTTTGCCAGGAGTAAAATTTACATATGTGGTTTCAACAACTAGATGCATTATGACCTGTCCAGTTTCATCTAGATTGCATTCCAGACAGCCTTCTGAAGTGGTTTGAGTGATCCAATTTACCTCTGTCTCAAATGTGTTTTACAGGACATTTACACCTGCCATTTTTATGATCAGATAGCTGTCCGATCAGAATAAACAGATTAAGTGACCAGGTGTAAACATCCCCCTAAGTGACTTGGCATGGCTATTGTTGGCAGATCTGAGGGTTTAGAAAATAATGAATGTTTCTGATTGTCCCAAAAAGAATAAATCTCCATTGTGAAACTGTCTTATTTATGCCAGAGGTCACATGAGAATGACCATATTGGTTCAATCTAAAAGAAAGGCAATGGTAACTTAAATAACCACTTGTTACAACTGATGTCTGCAGAAGAGCATCTCTGAACACACAACATGTCAAACCTTGAGGGGGGGGGGACTTCATTGATTTAAGTTTGATCCACTTAAATTTGTCAAAACAATTAAGTTAACTTAATCGATTTGTGTTGGGACAACATGAAAAAATTGTGTGAAACCCAGCATTTTCTACAGTGTTCAGACTATATGGTCAGAATTTGGCATAAACAACACAAAAGCATGGATCCATCCAGCTTTGTACCAATAGTTCAGTCTGCTGGATGTGTAAATAGTGTGTTGGTGATATTTTTATGCCACACTTTGAGACCTTTAGTATAAATTGAGCATTGTTTACACACCACAGCCTTGTTGCTCAGTATTGTCATCCATCCAATCGTTGTACTCAAAGTAGGGCTGCACGATATTGGAAAAATTTGATATTGCAATTTATACATTGCTCTCAGTATATGTTTGTTTTTCTGCAATATATATATTGCAATATGAATAGATTTTGACAAGATGGCTTATAGCTCTATTTATTACAAAAAAACATTAATTTTATATTGATTGTGGGGGACTCTATAGTAGAGTGAATCATGCATAACATATAATAAACACATTACAAGCACACATAAACACAATAAAGGAAAGATAAAAGTGAAATAAACAGTGCTTTATGGTTTTGTGAAGCAATCAAAAAGTACTCAGGTATACAGAAATTAAATAATCAAATGTAAAATTACACAACATAGTCTTCATTGTACATTTTTTCATTCATTAATTCATTCATCTTCCATCGCCTTAGTCCCTTATTTATCAGGGATTCGCCACAGCGAAATGAACCGCCAACTATTCCGGCATATGTTTTATGTAGTGGATGCCCTTCCAGCCACAACCCAGTACTGGGAAACACCCATACACTCTCACATTCACACACATACACTTATACACTAGGGCCAATTTAGTTTATCCAATTCACCTATCGCATGTCTTTGGACTGTGGGGGAGACAGGAGCACCTGGAGGAAACCCATGCGAACACAAGGAGAACATGCAAACTCCACACAGAAATGCCAACTGGCCTAGTTGGGACTAGAACCAGCAACCTTCTTGCTGTGAGGCGACAGTGCTAGCCACTGTGCCGCTTCATTGTACATATAATAATTAGATAAAATTAATCTTTATTAAAGTTACAAACAGTACAATTACTTGCTCAAATGTCTTAAAATATCTTGCAATGCTCACACAGTCTCAGGCCCTAAATGCAGATGATCAATTTTCACTCCATTATATGGTTCTGGTGTGCTGAACTGTGGCTCCTTAGTCAACTATAATCATAACTCAAAAATGCTTATCCAGCGATTGTGCATATTGCAGTATTGATGCTGAAACTATATATTGTGCAGGTCTAATTCAAAGGTAGTACCAATGGCTGCTACAAAATGTTTAAGAAACCTAAAACATTTGTAATGCTTTGTGCATCAAAATGCAACAGCGTTGTGCTGAAGCTGTGTTATCTAAAACTCTACAAACAGAAACTAACGAGGAGCTTTTCAAGAGCCGTGTTTATGCTGTGCTGCAATTATAAGCCCATTTTCATTATTTAATTTCACCTGCTGAGCAAATCCGCTCCTACCTGTTAGGATTTCGTCTGGAGCGAGAGTGTGTGTTTGTGAGCGACATGCTTCCACAACATGAAGAGAATTAAATGCTTTGGTGTTTTTTTTTCTAGCTGAAGGCAATTATCGGCGTGTGCGCAGGACAGCACTGGAAAATCACTCCATGATGAGCCATTCAGACTCATCAAGAGCTTGTGCCTCAGACTAATGGCTGCCAGACAAATATTCCAACACCAAGAGCAACAATACAGAGTGAGCAAGATGATGAGCAAAAACAGTCATGTTTGTGTGATTTGAGCATCCTTTATGTCGGCTCATGAGAAATGGGGAAATCGGACAAGTCAAGAGTGTTATTCTGTAAAACAGGAGAATTCTGTGTTAGCCTCCAGACAGTGCTGATGTTGAAGAACGGCTCTTATAAGAGGAACACACTGTGTTAAGGTTGGTGACAGACGCTGAGGTGAGGATGTTAGGCGGGGGTGGAGATCGTATTTTCATGTGAGCAAATCATAAAATGTGACATTTGTAATGTAGGTGTTATCAGGATAGTATCGCATCATAGTTACATTTCTGAGTATATGAAGTGCCTTTCCATATGTAAGGTACAAAATATGTCCATAAATTTAAAATAATATGATTTTTCTTTGTCAACAGATGGATTATATATATACTTTTTATATATTAAGCAATTTTTTGAATTATCATTTAAATTCTAAACACAATAATAAATATATTAAAGCCTGTAAATATATAAAGAAGAAACAAGCGTACACTGTCCTCAACAATCGTAACGTATATAAATGAGTAATTAAATAAATTCAGTTGATTAATTTACACTGATACAATCAGCAACAGGTCAATAATTAACAGTAGGACTACCAAGGTGGTCATTTTGACTCTGTTTAAATTTTATACTGGAATAACTTTGCTGAAATCAAACCCATACAACTGAATTTTCTTAAATGTATGTATAATTTTCTAACACTATTATTTTATCAAAATGACAAAACAGAAGAGTTCTGAGTATTTTTTTTTTTTTACCTCAAATTACCATAAATTGACAAAAAGCATTATAAATGGTATATTATTTCAGCATGTGCTGTTTTTTTTCCCATACATGTTCATAAAGGATTTTATTGTGCATTGAAATGCATTTACATGGTGATGTTATTCATTATTATTTTCTATGATGTGTTACTATTTACAAAATAATCTAACAGTATATTTATATATCTTTTTATCTGAACCTATACTGTAGCTACAATAGCAGGTTTTGTGGTTGTCTTTGAACTAATACATTTTAACATTCATTAAAATTAAAATTTTGTGTCCTAATTTTTATAATTACATATCAGATCCATTTATGCATAAATTTTGATTTCAGTTGTTTTATTACATTTTTTATTACATTCATTACATTTTAATTTTAGTAATTTATTACATTTCATAATATACAATAGAGGCGACACAGTGGCTCAGTGGTTAGCACTGTCGCCTCACAGCAAGAAGGCGGGGTCAGTTGGCATTTCTGTGTGGAGTTTGCATTTTCTCCCCGTGTTCGCGTAGGTTTCCTCCGGGTGCTCCGGTTTTCCCCACAGTTCAAAGACATGCGGTACAGGTGAACTGGATGAACAAAATTGGTTGTAGTGTATGTGTGTGAATAAGTGTATGGATGTTTCCCAGTACTGCGTTGCAGCTGGAAAGGCTGGAAAGGCTGGAATTCAAAATTAAAATTATTTTGCACTATATAGTGTGTAATATGATGATTGAAATGTCAGATAGGTGTGAATACACAATTATTCACCCAACCAATAAAGTGTAATTTGCATATCAAATGTTTTTAAAAGTACATTTACAGGATGTACCCAATATACACTGAAGACATCCAGACGAACACTACCCCGCACATTTCAAAGCTTTACAAACCATTAAAACTGAATTATCTGTCACATATTTTTTTATAGCTGGAAGCATATAGAGAAGCGATCTGTGTCTTTCCATCATCAAAGCAGCAAGATTACATCTGCTTCAAAAGGCACAGCCAGCAGGTGTCTGTTGTTTTAAACCACATCTTGCAGCCACAACTGAAAATACACTACAAGTTCAACATCAGAGGCGTTTAATCCAGAGGAAATAATGAAGGGCCAACATAACTGACAGCTAATGGGCAAGAAGATACACGACCAGAGCCCGCGTGCTTTGTATTCAAGGCCACTGATCTGCAGAACGGGAAAAGCGGCCCCCTGCTGTCTGCATGTCTGAAGCACACATGCAATCAAAGACGGGACCCTGCAGCTCACAGACACAAGAGCACTTGATCTGAAAATGTGACGGCGGCAATAGAGGTCTGAGTGGGTAAATATCTGCAGTCTACAGGTTTCTGTCTGCCCTTCTCGTCTCAGCAGGGACGCTACACAGACTGGCACTGGCTTCCTAGTGGAGTTCATCGGTCTTGCTTTTTTTCACCACTCCTTTTCAATAAAAGCACAGAATGTATGGCTTTTGCACAAGCACCAAGGCTAAAAGTATAAGACGCTTTTCTCTGTGTTGTTTCTGAAGTGTTGTGTGGGGGTGGGGGGGGGGGGGGTTATAAACAAATTTATAATGATATTGAAATGGGGGTGTTTTTATTAGCTATTACTTCCCTATGATTTGTTTTCATTTAAGAAAGAAACTAACAGTATATTGATCTGTTTTGAATTTGAACCTGTAATTAGCTATACAGTTGCTTGTTCTGTGGTTGTCTGTGAACTATTATATTTTCACATTCGTTACAACTTTAATTTTGTGTCCTGATTTGTATCATTAAATATCCTTACATAAAATATTCATTTATGCATGGATTCCAATTGTTTTTTTAATAAATCCAGCGCGTTCTAAAGTCCACAAGTCATGTAGCCTATTGAAAAAAAACTGAGGTATTAATTTCCAAAATTTCCAATGGATTTATCCACATTTATTATAATTTTTCAGTCATTTTTCACTGTTTCATAACATAGATATTACAAGGAGAATGTGACTAGGTGTAGGGTGATAGAAAATATAGTTAGTACAGTATAAAAGTGTTTGTGCGTGTGTGTTGGTGTGTGTGTGTGCGCGCGCACCTGTCCTCCATCATGACACTGTGTACCAAAAGGTATTAAATTTATCAGCTCGGTAGCAACAGGCAGCGGTGTTCCCAGAGGCTTGATGAAGTGATATTTCATATTTCAAATCACATATGATTTAATGCATCTCTTTGACACTGTGACCAATACAAATGGACCAGGAGAGATAACAATAATGAATATTGGCATTCACAGCAAAGGATAATAATGTTGTTGTTTTTATTAGTAGTGTGTGGCAATTGCATTGTTACTGTACATTTGGGGATTTTGAAAAAATAATAATTCGATTTGAATGGCACTCTTGTTTTGTGTCATTGTGGTTATACACTATAAAAATGATATGACAAAGTCATGGCAACAAATGTTTTATTTTACTTTAACTTATTTTAAAATGTTAATATGGTTTCAACAAAATTTTTTAAGTTACAAAGTTTAACTCAATATTTTAAGTCGGTTTTATTGATGTTAGTTCAGACGATTAGATAGGGACAGTTAAAAAAAATGATAGTTCATCTTTTGATCCACCTTTGACTCGTAGCACTTTGACTCAACGCACGCCTCCCACCAGTGACGATATATAGCCACATCGCACTACGATGAGTGTGTTATTGCGTTTATTCAACAGTTCGACGGCATAATCGTGTATATAAAAAAGAAAATCAAACACGGAGAGTTTCAAAATCCTTTTGTATGAGGAACTACTTTCTTCAGCCATTCATTCACATCTGCAGCTGACGTCAGAACAGCAGAAACCGTTGCTACTTCACCAACATCACTTTAGAGCTAGTATTTGAATGATTCTCTAGCGTAATGTCTAAAGTGATGACAAAACAGGTGATTTTGCTGACATTTTAAGATTATGCTACACACATTCCAGATATGTGAGTCCCATCTCACACTCAATACACTACAATTATATGGTATAAATACAGCACTACAACATACAAAAGAGAGATCGACTCAGAAAGTCACTTACCAATTTAATAATGATTTGATCAGCTGTAGTTAGAAACTACGCTGTTTTCCTCCTCTAAGGGCTTATTATGCTGTTTCTGTCGCCATCTTGTGGATAGACAACGTCAACCATCTTTGCTCTGCTCAGACAGGCTAATGGCCACCGACACACTGTCTCTCCGAAATGATAAATATTTCAAATAGGCACTATCCTTATAAATAAACTGCATAGTTGCAATCTAAACAACTACATTCTCGCCTAAAAAAAAGTCTCAAAAGTACATTATGTTGTCCAACAGCAGCAATATTTATCAAACTGTAGAGTGTCCTCTGCTTGTTGCGGTGGGCGGAGTAATACACAAGGGTGAGGGGTTAAGAGGCTGTACTAGTGCTGGTAATTTGCAGAATATCGCACCGCTATCAGCCAATCAGATTCAAGAACCAGACAGAACTGTTGTACAAATATATATATTATATATATATCCTTCGGCTGCCTGGCCATATATATCGGTCATACCAATCACACAACACATACAATGATGAATCACTGTACTTGATACTGTAGTCTTTCTGCAGTGCACACCCATTTGGTACGTGCTATTCAACCATACCTCCAACAGTAGCTCTCTCTCTCTCCTACTGACCTTTTCTCTTGTCTTTTTTATCTGCTCTGTTTCACCGTCTCAGTCATGCACTTCTCTGATGTACATTGTCCTGCTTTGATCTGTAGCTGAGAGGCCAGAAATGTTCTGTTTACAAATCAAACTTTCAAAACAGGCTGCATTTGTTGACTTCTGTCAAAAATAAGTTTCCTATAATATGAACTGAACATCTCAGCTGAGAGAAGTGGAAAAGATGGACAAAGATTGAGAGAGCTGGATAGAAATAACAACAAGAACAACGTAAAACATAAAAAAGGACAACAGCAGATAGAGATGTAAAAATGATTTAATATCAAAAACACAATAGCTACTAATTGAAATGCTGTTCATTTCCATCAGCTGTCTGAGCCAGAGTGTCTGCAATGCTACACTGAACATCCTTCTGTCAGGAAGTGCACAATGTGTGTCCTGATTAACACGCCACTCGACTTTAATGGCTCTGTGACACACAGATAGTAAGAATCTAACCATACACAGCTGTGAAAATACCTTCAGAAGCTCAGGTCAATGCAAACCACTGTCTGTGACCAGTGTTGGGTAAAAAGTAATTTATTACAATTTTACACCTAATTTACTCTTTAAAAAAAATGCAAAAATAACATAAAATATACTTTTACATTACTTTCCTTATAAAGTAACGAAGTGTCACATTTAGTTATTTTTTAAGTGACTTAAGATTGTAATATATTACGTTTTTCCCTGTCTGTAACAAACAAATACAAAAGACCTTTTTATTGACCAGAAGGAAGTAGAAGGAACCTTTTGATTTAGATAAAGCAACTTTGGATTAGAATAAACTATATTTAAATGTATGGGTAATATATTTTAAAAAATGCATTTAACTCAGGGTATAATAACATGTGAATGCAAGGCCCTCTAGTGGTTATGTGATGGAAAAGATATGCTGTATGGTTATAAATATTCAGAAAATCTCAGATGCAGAAAATAATATGCACATCTGACACATTTTCCATAGAATCTTTTTTTTATAGCTTATTTTAATAATGCACAATAAACGTGTGCGTGTAATTCTCAAAATATGTTGCATAATTGATATGTATTTGTGTAACTACTGTACACAAACCATACCCTTATTGTATGTATTATAACAGGTATTTACATGACCAGAAGAAAATGCAATTTAAAATATTCAGTACGCCATTCTTCACAAAACCATTCTTGGTTGTTTAGAGTAGATCCCTCAAATAACGTGGTTGGACACTGGATCCCTACAGGCTGTGCTGCATGTGAAACCACCACTAATTTCATGCAATCCTCTGGGTTTACATTTAACTGCTATGCAATACAGTGTGTCCCTCTATTAGAAAGCTGGCAAAGCCTTTGCCAATTTGTCTCCATGCATTTAGCTTATAAACAAGAGTTTGAAGTCTCATACAAGTAATGACCCTAGAACTACTTTAGTTTACATGTCAGATTTAGTTTAGTAATTTAATCAAAGTTAAGGACTCTGCAGTTGGCAAGTGCTAATTTTTTATACTTTAATATTTCCAGGCTGATTTGCCGGTAAAGCTATTTAAGTGTGCTTCAGCAATAATATAAGCCACACACTGATACATTATGTAACCCCAACCCCCCCCGCAGTCTTTAGCATCCTTGTTAGCACACTCACCTCCAATGCTGGATTTGCCAGTCTGAATTTCACTAAGAGAGAGTCAAGTAGAACTGGAGAGTAACCTTGATAGGAATAAAGTTAAAGGTGCTGTATGTACGTTTTTCCCTAATCAAAAGCATACAAATACCATGATATGTTTAAAAAAATAGCTAAGTTAGCATATGTGTTGATCTGGAAAAACAATGCTAGTCATTCTCCTTTAAAAAAGTGTGTTCTGTTTCTGAATGTCCAATCCAGGCTCATTCTGAAAACGTACCGCTATATACATTTCTGGAGAGTGCCAAATACGTCCCAGGAGCTACGTTGTTTTGCAGTTTTTGTTTTCGCGAATCCACCAGAGGTTGCTGTGTACGCATTTTCAGATCTCAAATTTATGGCTGACTGACTGACCTATCGACTGACTTGTCCTCCTCCTTCCCTAAACCCAACCGACAGTTTTAAAAAGCAATCCAGAAAAAGTAAAGCCATTGTCTGATTTTTACCACATTTTCAGATTTTACCACATTCTCACCCTGTTATTTACTTGTTTATTTTATTTTTTGGCTTCTGTCTTACCTGCTCTCTGGAACCATCCTTCACCGGATTTGAACCCTGTTGTCATGGTCAACTCCTCTCTGCGTCCCAAGTCCACCGACGTACATGGCGAGCTAACAGGACAAACTGGTAACAGCAGGAAAGCCGTCCATACGGAGGTAAGCGGTTAGCTGGTAAGCGTGTAAAGGAACAGCGTCATACCGCCCCGTAGCGTTCATTTTAAAGACGAAATGCAGCCATATGTACTTCTGGCTACATAATTTGCGATCTCCTGAAATGTATATAGGGCTACGTTTTCAGAATAAGCCTATGTTGTGAATGTCTGTTTTTGTTTTGGTCTGTGTAACCCGCCCATATCCAGTTTAACCAATTGGATTTCGGCACCACAAATTGCCTTGGTGGGAAACACAGTTTATTTAATTTCAGTCATAAAGCTACCAGACGAAAGGGGTTCGATTCAGAGATCCAACATTCTACACATCCTAAAAAGTTTCTGCATACACTCAAAACACTTCACAATGAATAACAGTCAACTTGATTACGGTTAGAACTGGGCTGCCTCAATTTATGTGTTTGACATACTTGATACCATCTTCAGTTGCGCTTGTTCCTAATAGTGTCATCAATCTGGCAACTTGCATGGGTGTCAAGTCTGGGGAGGAGGGGCCAGGTGACTACTAGTGACTACTCCTAGAGGCTAATATATTTGTTAGAGTTATCATGTCTAATGCTAGGATGACTGGTTTATATCCCACTCGGAGCAGGTCAGTAGAACCGAAGTTGTTACATTGGTGCCGTAATAGGAGTGAGGTTCAGGGGGTGAATGTAACAAGCCATTTATTGAGAATTGTGCGAGTCAACCTCACTCTGCTGTTCAAGAGGCACACATTTAACTGCCTTTAATTATTCAGACTGACTAATAATCACACGACTTTAGAATCATCTAACATAAGGATTTATTTCAAACATTTCAACTGAAGTCATGAAGTGAGGTTTGAGTACAATGGCTATTCAACAGTGTTTAAGAACATGCTCAAAAGCACTCAAATGCTAGGGAGAAATGAACATTTTTAACATTTCAGTGTCAATTGGTACCAAAGTCTATACTTTTGACAACCCTACCTGTGACTACCACTGTGACTACCTGCAACTACCACTCACTGCTAGTAAGTACCAGGGGGGTAAAAATTAATGAAAAATTCATACATGAATGTCAGAGATTGTGTAAAGTTGGCTTAAAAGCTCCATTACAAAACCTAACCAGTCATGTAGGAATTTTAGGGATACATTTTTGATCAGTTCTTTTCTTTTCTAACACAGGTTTGGCAACATGACAATAATATTTCTCAGCAGGAGCTATCATTATGTTGGTTCCTCTTTCTCACAGTGATTTTGAATTGTTGCTGTCTTTAGCCCAACTGCCTCCAGCAGAAATGAGCGTCAGTCTTAATGGGCCATGTGAAAGAGGTGTAGAGGGAATACAATTTAACTAGATCAGAACCACACACACACAATGTTTATATACGCTTTCATACATACAGGCATTACAAGTGCTGGATGAGTATTACAAAAAAAACAAAAGCGGTGCAGTTGTGTAACTGTTCTTTCCCATTATGAAAGGATCTCAATCTTCCAGTAACGCATTTATTTTTCATCAGACGGGCTGTAGGGGATGATGGAGAGATGGACGGACAGAGCGAGGAATAGGAGGAAAGAGCAGTGATGTGGAAGAGGCTCTGTCTGTTGAGGAGCAGCAGTCAAAGGAGAAATAAAAAGTCAAGCGCACTAAAAGTGAAGATGAACTCAGGGTGAATACCAGCGGGTCACTTGGAGTGGAGAAGACTAAAACAGGAAGAAATAAAAAAATCGATTTTTTTTAAAAGCATGCCTTTTAGCATTGTACAGTGCATAGAAGGCAATTACAATTAGTTGACATGGAAAGTAATTGCTGCATCACTGGTGTTATAAAACAGAATTCTAAATTGCAGATTGCAGGACCACCTTTTTCAAAAAACCACCCCCCACCCCCGAAAAACATTTATATAATAATAATAATAAAATAAAAACCATGCACATACATTCCCAGCACCCACACTCTGCTGTTTTAAATGCAAGTCAATTAAACCTTTATCTTATCATTTTAATGCAATTTAAGGAATACAGAGTGTTTCTCCTGGATATATTATATATTTATTAGCACTAGTATGATTATTAGTAACTATTATCTATATTGTCTAATAGATTTATTGTTATTATTTAAATAAAATAAAGAATTGTAATGTCATTTATTAGCGATTTATTTATTCTAGTAACAACTGAATACTACTGTATATACACCATTATTATATTTAAAATGATACAACAAATAAATACTATCAAAATAGCTAACAAATAGAATCTATGGCAAAAAAGATGATGATGATTGTTGTTATACCTAAAATGATATTACATTCAATATCAAACATGATTATTAGTAATTATTATATTGTCTAATAGATTTATTATAAATATTTAACAAAAATGGCGACGCGGTGGCGCAGTGGGTAGCACGTTCGCCTCACAGCAAGAAGGTCGCTGGTTCGAGCCTCGGCTGGGTCAGTTGGCATTTCTGTGTGGAGTTTGCATGTTCTCCCCGTGTTCGCGTGGGTTTCCTCCAGGTGCTCTGGTTTCCCCCACAAGTCCAAAGACATGGGGTATAGGTGAATTGGGTAAGCTAAAATTGTCCATAGTGTATGAATGTTTCCCAGTGATGGGTTGCAGCTGGAAGGGCATCCGCTGCGTAAAACATATGCTGGATAAGTTGGCGGTTCATCCCGCTGTGGCGACCCCAGATTAATAAAGGGACTAAGCCGAAAAGAAAATGAATGAATGAATGAATTTAACAAAAATACAGAATTGTAATATCATATTTATTAGAGATTTAATAATTCTAGTAACAACTGAATACTATATTCACCATTATTATATTTAAAATAATAATAATAAAAACAAATAAGTACTATCAAAATAGCTAACAAATAGAATCTGATATGGCAAATTTTTTTTAATGATGATGATGATTGTCATGCTTAAAATGATATTACATTCAATTATATAAAAAAAAAAACTTTACTGTTAATAATAACACTAACAACAGCAATTATAATAATAAATACTACTGCACTAATAATAATAATAATAATAATAATAAATTACTTTAAAAATAGAAAATACATTAAAATAATGCTTTAGTAAAAACTATTTGCAAATGCACGCTATTAAACCAAGCAATTAGAAATCCTCAGCGCCTCAGAAGTGCTCTTCGGTTTAAAATCTAGAAAAACGAGCTACATTCTCTCTTCCTCTTGGCTATATGTTGAGGAAGCTGTTCCCGGTTTAGATTTGCCGAGCAACGAGAACCAGAGCGTGTGACAAGCTTTAGCGGTGAGAAACGGATTATACTTTCATCGCTGGAAAAAAACGGAGCTGAATGACACCCGAAGAAACATCAGCAGCTCCAAGCCACTTACTCCAACTGTCAGGATGTGCTTTCGGCTTACGTAATATTCCATAATCCCTGAAAAAATGACTTCACAACCTCCCCGGGTGCGAAACCACACCATATTAACACCAACAGTGCTTTACAAACACAGAGTGAATAGACCACAAGAAATATAGTTTACTTCTACATGAAAATATGCATTACATTCATCCAGTCAGTGCCATAAAGACTTTTCATGCTGATAAACTAACAAGAAACACTTCATTTTTAACAGCAGAACCACCAAGGCAGTCATTATGGTTGTTTTTCAATTTCTCAATGTAATAACTTTATTGAAATAAAACCCATTTACCTGAAGTACTCTGACTTTGTTTCATTTATTCTAACATTGTTATTTGATTGATACCTTGAAGGTCCAAAATAACAAATATAGACATTATAAATGGCTTATTATTTCTGTGTATAATTTAGTTTACAAGTTTACAAAGAGTCCACAGTGGTACCTCAAAGATGCATATTAGTGCCCAAATGTACCTAAAAAGTACCTTTGAGGTACCATTGTGGACCTTTCAGATACAAATATGTACCTTTTGAAAAGGTACTGCCCCAGTGACAGCTCCTGTACCTTTATTTCTAAGAGTGTAGTGTATTAAAATACAATGTTGTTGATATTTTCATTAGTTGTAATTTCCTGATATTTGTTTTTATTTTGCAAAGAAATTGATCTGCCGTGGTGAAACTGATCTATTTTCACTTTCACAAAATAATTTAAGAAAAATTCATGTCCTGATGTTTATTATTGAAAAAAGGGGAGAAATGCTTTTTTTTACTGTAGTGAAAAGTTTGTTTTTGAAGGGCAAGACATGAACACATTTTTGCTATATGTGCCTAGTTGACTAATTACATTGAGTCATTTTTGCATTAAAAGTTTTCTAAAATGCTATTAAAATATGCAAAAGAGATATTATTTTATTAAATATGTACTATGTAAATGTGTGTTAAATTGCATTTCATAAAATCTCTTTTTATCACTCCATAATTGTAGAATAAACTATTTTATATAAATCAGGCTTATGTATAAATGTATACATCCGTAAAAACCTTTAGAATATAGATATGAATAAAACTATAAACTTTAGTGTATGTAAAATCTGCAGATGTATGGCTCAAAACAGCTGAAAAAAAATCCTTTTACAAAAATAATTCATTCATTCATTCATTTTCTTTTCGGCTTAGTCCCTTTATTAATCTGGGGTCGCCACAGCGGGATGAACCGCCAACTTATCCAGCATATGTTTTATGCAGCGGATGCCCTTCCAGCTGCAACCCATCACTGGGAAACATTCATACACACTCATTCACACACATACACTACGGACAATTTTTTAGCTTACCCAATTCACCTATACCGCATGTCTTTGGACTTGTGGGGGAAACCGGAGCACCCGGAGGAAACCCACGTGAACACGGGGAGAACATGCAAACTCCACACAGAAATGCCAACTGACCCAGCCGAGGCTCAAACCAGCGACCTTTTTGCTGTGAGGCGAACGTGCTACCCACTGCGCCACCGCGTCACCACAAAAATAATTCATTTACATAAATATGTATTATAATTGAAATCTACAGAGACAAATTAACAAAGAAAGACTTAAAAGAACAAAAGAAACACTTAAAATACTATATTTAAAAAAAAACTTTAGACAAAGAAAGAAGGAAACACTTTAATTGAAGCCAAAAAGCCCAAAATTGAAAGTTGCATGAAGAACGTCATCACAACATAAAGACTGTAAATGACAATCAAAAGTCTCTGAGGCATTTTGAAGTTAAAGAGTTTCCAATTCTCCAATAATCTCCAAAATTAATCTCCAGAAAACCCACAAGTCCACTATTAAGGCTTGAATGCTCCACAGATACAAAGCAGGTAGACATAATCTATAATAATTACACATCTTGATAAAGTGTGACAAAAAAACCAAGTATATTTCCTGATGTTTTCTTTCTATTAGACTGATAAATCAGTTCACGAAAAGCCAAAAAGCCCAAAATCTCAAAATTGACAGGTGCATGGAACATTTCACCAAAACTCAAAAATTGTAAATGACAATCAAAAGTCTCTGAGGTTTTTAAGTTGAAAAGTCTGCCATTCTCAAATAATCTCCAAAAAGAGAAGCACAAGACGACCACTGATTGCACAAGTGCACTATCAAGGCTCAGATGCTCCACAAATATAAAACCTTATGAGAGAATTATTTATAACTCAGTCCAGGAGAAAAAAATACATATTTTAAGAAAACAGCCTCAAATTTATTTATGGACATCTACAGACACAAACTGATAAAGTACGACAAAAGAAACACTTAAAAGTAAATATTAAATGTTTTCTTTGCCTTAGACTGAAAAATCACTTTTTGAAAAGCCAAAAAGCCCATAATATGCAAACTGACAGGCACATAAATAAACAGTGCATTTCTCTTTAACGCTGTGAATCACAGCATAAAGATTCTAAATCAAAATGGAGCTGAACTCACCAGAGTCTCCGAGGCATTTTGAAGTTAAAGAGTCTCCAGTTCTCAAATATTCTCCAGAACGAGAAGCACACGACGGCCACTGATTGCACAAGTGCACTATTAAAGCTCGGATGCTCCACAAGTATAAAGCCTTGCACTTTTACATGAGAGGGATGGAGAGAGAAAGAGAGAGATGGAAAAGGGGAGGGCGATGAAATCCTCCCAGACGCCCTATAGCCTTGTCTGCTTTGTTCACTCATTTTGATTATGCACCACACACACGCATACACACTCACGCACGCACACACACTTGTATAGCTATCTTTATGGAGACTTCCCATTAATGTAATGATTTTGAAACTACACAAATTGTGTATTCTATCCCCTTACCCCTAAACCCAACCCACACTGGAAACAATCTGCATTTTTACACTTTCAAAATACTTCATTCTCTGTGATTATGATTTATGAGCCATTTTCCTAATGGGGACCAAAGATCTAAATTTACCGCTATTGTTATACCTTTTATGTATACTTTTATGGTTTACAAGGACGTAATGTATTGTAAAAGCAGCTTATTACGTGGCCTTACCAGGAAACCTGTGGCAAATTTTGAATGTTAAAATACTCTGTTAACTATGATTTAAGCATTTTGATTTATGAGGACACAAGGAATGACCTTGTAACCATCTTAATATAGTACAACTAGGTCATACCCATGCAACTACATAATTTTGTGTCCTCACAAACCACAGAATCAAGTACAAACACACACACACACACATGGGTTTGGTTTTCATGTTTTATGAGGACTTCTCATAGACGTAACGATTTTATATTGTACAGATACAAGACTGTATATTCTGTCCTCGAATCCCAACCCTTAACAAAAAAAATCGTAAGTTTAACATTTTCAAAATACTTCATTCTGTATGATTTATAAACAGTTTTTCTAAAGGAAAGTCCCCACAAGGTCAAAAGGTATTGATTTTACTAAACTTGTGGGGACCAAGGATAATATTGTATATATGGTTACAAGGACTTTCCCATAGGCATATTGTATTGTAAAAGCCACTTATTATATGTCCTTACCAGGAAACCTGTGGCCAATTTTGAATGATAAAATACCCTGTTAACTATGATTTAAGCATTTTGAATTATGAGGACACAAGGCATGAATCATTCTGTATGATTTATAAACTGTTTTTCTAAAATAAAAAGTCCCCACAAGGTCAAAAGACACAATTTTTTTCTAAACTTGTGGGGACTAAGGATGGGTACCAGGATCACACACGCACACAGATATGTCAGCAGGTTTAGAGAAGCTGTCAATAAATGGACTGATGTAACACACAAACCACTGTGAGCTTCTGAATAAATCATGTGGCATCAAAGGTTGAATATTTAACATACTTGAATATTTAATATATGACTTGGGACAATAAATCATGTGCAAATCTAACATCAAGGCATGCAGACATAATAACACACAATGCATTAAAGAGCGTATCTGACATACAGACACACAAACATGTCAGTTGCTTTCAGACGTACTTCATGTGTCAAATGCAGTTATGTGTGTTTGTGTTAATGCAATGTGAATGACAGACGCGTCAATGTCAGGTTCAAAAACAGCCGAGGCGAAAACATTTCAACACTGGAGAAAATAGGTTTAACTTTTGATTAACTGCAGTTGTGTGTTGGAGAGCTGTCAAAGCGCATCCATTTGCAATAAAGCATTTATTAAATAATAATCCAAAGCAAAGGTAAGGCAAGAACCCCATTCATGCTCAATGACAAACAAACAGAGACTAAAACAGAGGGCTTAAATACACAAGGGCTAACAACCAAATGAGTTAAAAAGTGGGCGGAGACAATCACTGAGGCCAATAAAAAGAAAACCAAGGAGATTAACAAGGGTGTGGCACTTCTATCTATATCTATCTATCTATCTATCTATCTATCTATCTATCTATCTATCTATCTATCTATCTATCTATCTATCTATCTATCTATCTATCTATCTATCTATCTATCTATCTATCTATCTATCTATCTATTACTGTTTTCCCAAAATGTCCTTACTCACTTTATAATAATAATAATAATAATAATAATAATAATAATAATAATAATAACAGATTATTAATATTATAATTAAATAATAACGATTGTATTTAGATCCGGGCGACGCGGTGGCGCAGTGGGTAGCACAATCACCTCACAGCAAGAAGGTCGCTGGTTCAAGCCTCGGCTTGGTCAGTTGGCGTTTCTGTGTGGAGTTTGCATGTTCTCCCCGTGTTCGCGTGGGTTTCCTCCGGGTGCTCCGGTTTCCCCCACAAGTCCAAAGACATGCGGTACAAGTGAATTGGGTAGGCTAAATTGTCTGTAGTATATGTGTGTGAATGGGTGTGTATGGATGTTTCCCAGTGATGGGTTGCGGCTGGAAGGGCATCCGCTGCGTAAAACATATGCTGGATAAGTTGCCGGTTCATTCCGCTGTGGCGACCCCAGATTAACAAAGGGACTAAGCCGAAAAGAAAATGAATGAATGAATGTATTTAGGTCCATTACTATTTGATCTAAATATTTGATATTAATTAGTAAACTGTTTTTATTTCATATTTATCGATTATTATTTTTGTTAATATTTTCTTTCTCCACCGTTGTCTCCAAATTACATATTTTTAGTTAAGTTTAGTTCCGTGTTTAGTTTTAATTTTAGTACATTTTTAGATTAATTCTCCACTAGAAGTGAATTTATTCAATGATAAAAACAAATATATTTCATTGTGAATTCAAAGAGCCTTGTTGTTGTTTTACTTAAATGGTTGGTGTGTGATCAATGTGTTGTTAATAATATAATGAATTAAATATTTCCAATATAACATAATATTATAAAATAATAATCAATAATTTAATAATATAATATTATTAAACTATATTATTTAATAATAACAATAATAAATATTAATAAAATATTATTTAAAATGAAAAATATGTCCTTTTTAGTTTTTGTATGTTCCGTTTTTCTTAATAATAACAAAATAAAAAACATCTATAAAAAAAATGCACTTACAAAAGCATGCCTTCAGATTCAAAACAACACAGCATGACTGGCAGACGTGTCAACACAGGTTCAAAAATACATCATCTTTCCTTGAAGACTTGCTTAAGGTCGTAACACCATCACTCTAATTATATTGACACCACATGCGACCTTCACATGTTGCCATCCCTGTTAAAATTTACTATAAGTCACAGCAAATGTAGCGAACAGGCTTGTAAATAATTTCTTACTAACATGACACAACAGCAAACAACCAAAATTCCCATTTACTGCAGGTCTGTTTACTTACGGCTGGGCTGTTTTGTAATGGTTATTCATGCAGAAAAAAAAACACATACTAGTTCTCCTGTTAGCTTATCGTGCTTAAATGACACTCGGGCACATGTAAACACAAACAAGCCAATGCATGTGGTCTGTGTTGCATAAGCGCAAACCTCCCAATCTTGCCAAGTTTGATGTGTGAAACGTGTGTGTGTGTGTGGGTGGGTGTTTTTGTGACATATCAGGACACAATGTATAAGTGTACAAGTATGATGACATGGATTTGACACAGAGATGGTGAATTATGAGGACATTGCTGATGTCCCCATTTTTCAAAAGGCTTATAAATCATAAATAATGAGGGTTATTTTTGTAAATAAAACTGCACAATTTCCTGTAAGGGGTATAGAGTTATGTGTATAGGGCTGATAGAAAATACAATTTGTACACTGTAAAAACTATGAAAACCTATGAAATGTACAAAAAAAAACTGTGTGTGTATGTGTGTGTGCGTTCATCCACACCCTTGAAAGCAGGACTGAACAGTGGGTGACTGGTTGGATGTGGAGATCCCACCTGTTTCTTTTCCACCTGTTTACTAGAATGATCCATCAAATTAGACTGTAAACAAGTCCAAACTACGGCTTAATATGTTATAGTAATATAACATACATTAATTTCTCTTACTGAAATATGTAGGAAAGACTACATGTAGCATAAAAGATTACCTTTTTGAAAAAAACAACATTTACTTTGGACTGTGGGATCACCATTATTTTCAGTTTGCATTGCTTGATGTCAAATGGTTGCACTTGGTGAGCTACCGGCACAGCCTGTTGCTGTTTTTTTAAATTTTTTTTATTTTTTTTACAAAATATTGATTCATTACCACATTGGCAACAGGAGAAGCAATATAAGTCTTCACTTCTGTTGATTTTTCCCCAAAAAGAGTGTAAAACACAGAAAGCAAAAACTGTGCTAAAGGCCCGTTCATGCCAAGCACAATAACTATGAAGATAAATATAGAGTTGTAAAAATTGTTCTAAATGTAAAACAACTGTAGACCACAGCTATGAGGATAAAGCTGTAGAGAAATTATATCATAGTTATCACTTTCGGAATGATTATTTCCCAGCTAATAATGATAAATTGTCAGAATCTGTTTAAAGCTACAGACGACGTTGTAGAGAAGCTCTGCTTGATGTTAAGCCTTCTTTTCAAAGATTATTCATTCATTCATACATTTTCCTTAGGCTTAGTCCTTTATTTATCTGGGGTCCCCACAGTGGAATGAACCGCCAACTATTTCAGCATATGTTTTACGCAGCAGATACCCTTCCAGCCGCAACCCAGTACTGGGAAACACCCATATACACATTCACACACACATACACTAAGGCCAATTTTTGTTTTACCCAATTCACCTGCACCGCATGTCTTTGGACTGTGGGGGAAACCGGAGCACCCGGAGGAAACCCACGCGAACACAGGAAAAAACATGCAAACTCCACACAGAAATGCCAACTGTTCCAGCCAGGACTCGAACTAGCGACCTTCTTGCTGTGAGGTGACAGTGCTAACCACTGCCCACCGTGCCGCCCCTTTTCAAAGATTATTTAAAGATAATGACTATCTTGGAAACAATTGGCTATGCCATGGGAAATAATTCTAAAAAAATACATGGAACTTTGCAAGCCAGGCTCACAAATTGAAGTATAAAATTAAAAGTACCTCAGATACCCGGTGCTAATTTTAATGTCTTTGTGTTGCCTCCTTTGAAAATGATGAGGAAAATAATTTGTGTTGTTTTTGTTAGCAATCACAAAATTTTTGATTAAATTGATTGCACAACACGAGCTGGATTCACTGGTAAAAAGCATAATCTTTTTTTTTACTTCATGCAGTGTGCGTAATCCGTTGGAGAACATGATAAAGTATGATCACGTTCTGCAAAAATCCAATCCAAACAATGGAAATGGATTGTTGGGATTTATGAATTTCGATGGAAAAAGTGCTATCGGGTGTTATTTGCTGGACGCTTATCTTTAACAATGCATTCAAGTGACAAATTGGATTCATCTCCCTATCGCTGTTTCATTACACAGGCAGGAAGTCCCATTAGATGTTACGAGATTTGTTTGTACAACAGGTGTTGCTGATGCATCTCTTCCTTAAAGACACTGGATACTTACTACTGAAACCCGATAGAGACTTCAAATGGCGTATGTTTGTCAGTGCTCGTAAAAGTTGTTAACTGCTGCTTTTTAGTGAACGATAGGCTAACACGAAACATTGACGGTCCGGTAAGTGGTTTAATGTTGGATATTGTTAGAGTTACACATTGCTGAGTAAATTACGAGAATAGCAGTCTATCTCAAATGTGCTTAAAACAAAAATAAAAGATGCATTGCATGATTCAAACAAACAAGCAAAGCCATCATGAATAAAATATACAGATGTGAAAGAAGAGTAAAAACTTTAGCTTATACTTATAGCCTTTGTAAATTGTGAATGGGGTTCTGGAACTGTTACATTGTTACCTGGAATTGTTACATTGTTTTACATGCATTTCCACATTTTCTATTAACTGATAGAAAACGGTGTTGTAGCCTACTGTGGTGTTGCAATACATACAGACAGACACAGCACGTTAAAGCCACGCCCCCAAAAACTATCCAACCCTCTCCATTGAGTTTCTAATGCGAGAATCTGCCTCTTTGTCATTTAATCTGACTTATAACAATAAACAGAGCAATGTCTAAAAGGTGCTGTGCAAACAAGTTGCAGTTGCAGTGAACATTTTGTCACTAGAGGTCAAATATCTACCTATTGAACATCTCTGGAGAGATCTGAAAATGGCTGTACACAGTCGCTTCCCATCCAACCTGATAGAGCTTAAGAGGTGCCAAGCTTGTGGCATCATATTCAAAAAGACTTGAGGCTGTAATTGCTGCCAAACGTGCATCAACAAAGTGTTGAGCAAAGGCTGTGAATACTTATGTACATGTGATTTTTCAGGTTTTTTATTTTTAATAAATTTGCAACAATTTCAAAAAATCTATTTTCACATTGTCATTATGGGGTATTGTGTGTAGAATTGAGAAAATAAATGAATTTAATCCATTTTGGAATAAGGCTGTAACATAAAAAAATGTGGAAAATGTGAAGCGCTATAAATACTTTCCGGATGCACTGTATAAACATGTCCACAGAACAGGATTTGCAAAGAAACTAGGACTAAAAGATCTATTCCAACTAGGGCCAGTAAACGATATCATATCGAATCATGATAAAATTTATGTTCACAACGATGATAAGCTCTGGACATTTTTACTCTATATTGATCCTAAGTGCAAATCAAACAGCAGAAATATGCAACAACAGTAATCTATAATTGTGTTTAGAGATTCGCCAAATTTTTGGCCACTGAAAATTATCGCCCGAAAATAGGTCATGCTGCGACTTGCAAATATTCATTGTTATAATATGATAAAATAAAATAAAAAATTCAACATTCATTGTTATGTAGATACACAGTCATATGCTTGTTCCTTCCAGCAGCACAGCGTTACAGAATAACCAGCACAAAAGCTTGTGTCGTCGTTTTTAGTTGTGTTTTTTTTTTCTGTGTTCTATGTATCCCCAACCAGATGATCCTCCTGCTGGAGCAGGGGGATAATTCGCTTAAGGGCCACCTGAAATTTTCCCTGCACCCATGTACTCTTTCTATATGCTGGCCTGAACATTGCCTGCAGAGTGCATCCGATTGAGAGTGGTCCTCAAGAGAGTTTTGCAGATTATGTTGAGTGTGTGCTGGTGTCAAATGGATCATCCATGACTGTTTACCCCACAGAGGTTTACCCCCACCGCAGGTAAAGAACCACTCCCTTCACTGAGAGAGCCATTGTCACCAGAGCAACATGGCAGATCATCACCCTAGAAGAGAAGTTCTGTAGCCCGTCTGACCTGAGGGAGTTATTGCGGAGTATAAGGGATTATCGGAAGACATTATCCTGTTCACTTCCACACCGCTGAGGGTGAACTTGAAATGGAACTTGGGAACAATGTAATGGATTTTGATATGGATGATTGCCTGAAATTACTCCCGTGCCCGTGTTCCATCCAGCGGTGACTCTTGTGCCCCCGCTAGTTTTGTCCAGCAATGACTCTGTTGTCCCCGTTGGTCCCACCAAGCCCTCCTTCTCCTCTGCTGCTGTCATCATTCATCCCTGATCTGCTAGTTCCTGATTTGCCTGTTCCTGACCCACCAGTGCAAGTGCCTGAGCAGTCTGTTTTCTCCATCCCTGTCTTACTCTTAGCCCACATCGTAACGTGGAAAGTGTTCCAGGCACTAACACTTTCCATTCGGATGGGTCCTTTGTCTCTGCCTTTAACTTTTGATCTGCAGACTCCACCTCCATCCTCAAACTCATAGGCAAACCCATCATTCCTCCCTCATTTCACTGTGGCCCGTCATCCCACCAGGTTCGCCAGGCTCCCATGTTCCTCCAGCTCTATCTTGGTCAGTCGTTTCCCTGCCTATTCCCGAGGACTCTAATTGTCTGGCTACACCTCGTCACTCCGTTCCACTCTGACCTTTGTCACTCCAGTTCGGCTGCAGGCTAACAGATCCACGTTTTCGCCTCATTCAGATGAGACATCGACTACACCTTGGACCTCCAGATCCTCGGCTTCACCCTGGCTCTTCAGCTTAGTGTCTCCTCCTCGGGCTCCACCTCCATTGGCAATGTCTCTGTCTGTTGGCCCCCTGGAGTCATTGCCCACACCTCCTCCATGGCTCCTTCCCTTTGACTCCACATGAGTTGGGGGAGAGAGGGGGTAATCTGTCTAGTTTCTTTCGTTTCCCTAGTTTTTCTTTTAGTGTGGATGGTTATTGTTTGTCTACTTTGGATGTTTATCGTCTGTTTCTGTTTCCTTTTGTTTTACTTTTTTGATACTCAGTCATACACATTTGTTCCTTCCCGCAGCACAATGTAACAGTTTGATGGAATTTGATTTAAGTTTAGCCTTTTAAAAACAGCATGTGCGTTATCGTTGGCACTGAGAATCACAAACTGAGAATCTTTCGTTTTTTCATAAAATTTAAAACATCTTCAGAGCACTTTTTCTAAAAATACAAAATATTTTGAGGTTTCTAAAAGTTTTTTGTGATTTTACATGTGAATTACTACAGAAAAGCAACGAGCAATTGAATCGCAGACAAGTCCAGATATAGCATGCCAAATATTTTACAGGCATCAGTAACATGTCTGTTACTCTGTTTGATGGCGACTTTGATTATTCCTATTGCGTAAACAATTTGCCTTTAGTTTTGGCCATTTGTTTGTGATTTCGCAAAACTTGCTGAAGAGTAAAAATTGGGCAGTGTGAACTTGATATTAAGCATCCTGCTGGAAGGATGGTAACAATTAAGGGGATAAAAACACTAATAATATAACACTGTAAATTGCAATATCCAATTGTATTATAATTGTAAAGGTATTATACATATTACATACTATACATTATAATATTGTCTAAGTTTACTTGCATTTCAGACTAATTCAAACCAATTGATTTTAGTGTTTAATGATGTCATTTTGAAAGACAAAATAATGTATATTGGCATTTTATAATTTATCAGTGATAACAAGAAAAAAATTATCAGATCGTTTTATTTATTTTTTATAGATTTTATTAAAATTTCTTTATTTTTCTTTTGTTTTTTCTTTTAACTTTAAAAGTTTTAATAATTGTGTCATGTTTTATTATTATTATTCAAATATTTATATAATTCTATATAATTTTAAGTAATTCTTATTTTAATTTTAGCTAACTATCGTACATTTTAAATGAGCTATAATTGGCTTACCAGTATTGTTTAGAAAATGAATGAAACGTCAATGAGATGAAGCAAAATTTGAATAAATCTGTAACTGAACATTGTTTAAATTTAAGTGCTACTCTTCTTTTCATCATCACATTTATTTATATTAAGCTGATGTGATTTTTGTCATTCATGATCTGATTCATAACCAGAAATTATAACCAAATCACCAGAATCATACAGATTTGTTGATGTTTTTCCTCCCTCTGGCCTCTGAAACAGACTGTGTAGTAAATAACATTGCAGCAATTTGCGTCATTTTTCATTATATATATAAAAAAACAGTCCTTTAGGGTTTGCTAATTCAGATTAATCATATTGATGGACATTAAAGGACCCCAGCTTTCACCTTGCCAGTGGGATTTCTAAAAATAGACACGTGGTCTACACGATCCTTCAAACACTTAAAAACACAATAGAAATATTAATGACCCACGCTTTCATCAATTCACCTCAAAGCAAAGCATGAATTGGCCCCGCGAAGGCCAATATCAGGCAGACCTGGATCATTTCCATGTGTCTGATCTGCAGTCACGAACCTATTCAGGGTTATGCAGTGATACACACAAACAAACCGATGCTTCATTCCACTCGGATGCTTTTTACCAAACCACTTCACACAGAGCCTTTCACCATGTTAAACAAGCCCTGTGAGTGTGTATCTGTTTGATGAGGATCATCTTGCTGGAATTGCATGTCCCATTCATTAAAAAAAAACTATATATTCTTTCCCCCTGGCTAAAATCTATTTTTAAAATATGCTAAGTATATTGTGTTACTGTAAGGTTCAATAAAATATATTATTGACATTAAACATATATATGTATTTCAGGGTCTAGCTATACTAGCTATTAAACATGACTATAACACATATTACATGTATTCAATAATACAATATTTTACATACTATATTCATTCATTCATTCATTTTCTTTTCGGCTTAGTCCCTTTATTAATCTGGGGTCACCACAGCAGAATGAACCGCCAACTTATCCAGCATATGTTTTACGCAGCAGATGCCCTTCCAGCCGTAACCCATCACTGGGAAACAACCATACACTCCCATTCACACATATACACTACAGACAATTTAGCTTACCCAATTCACCTATAGCGCATGTCTTTGGACTGTGGGGGAAACCGGAGCACCCGGAGGAAACCCACGTGAACACGGGGAGAACATGCAAACTCCACACAGAAATGCCAACTGACCTAGCCGAGCCTCGAACCAGCGACCTTCTTGCTGTGAGGCGCTACCCACTGCGCCACCGCGCCGCCTTACATACTATATATTTTGGTTATTTAATAAAAAACAATATTAACAATGAGGCAACAAAAAATCATTTCGGTTTACGTCTTGATTATTTATCATCCATATTTGACTATTTAAATACATTAATAATATTATGAATATTTCTTAAGTATATAGTATACTTAACCATGGAATCTCGACTGAAAACCAATGGATAACATTATTGTTGTTTAATAATTCATTAAGATATATATATATAGATATATCAAATTTGCTCTGTTGAATAATGACCAAAAAATAAATCAGGCTTTACATTTACAGGTTTCAAAATTAATTTTGTTTTTTGAAAAACATTACAAGGTACATTCATTATTCATCCACTAATATAATTATGTCAGCTACAAAGAACGTTTTATGAAGAATATGAATAATAGATTTGCATAATTTGAGACTGATGAGCTAAACCAATAACAAAAAAAAAAACACTGTGAGGTAGAAGAATCATTGCCTTTAAAACAAAAAGCATAACATTCCAATTCAAAAGACTCTGAAACAGATCTTTTATTAATGAATGAGCCAAAAAGACTCATTATTCAGTCTAATGAGTCAGTTAATAATTAACATCCAAATTAACATAATTCGCTCACTGAAGCACAAGACATTACTTTTGGTCACATTTGATTTTTTTGTTTGGAATCCTTTAAAATTACATAAATAACTTAATATTAGTGTATATCTGTACAATATAAAACATTATGTCAATGGGAAGGAATCATAAGACATGAAAATCCAATATGTGTTTATACGTGTTCTTATGTGTGTGTGTGTGTGTGTGTGTGTGTGTGTGTGTGTGTGTGTGTGT
>CAIGQV010018106.1:6839458-6862460 GCA_903798115.1 Danio jaintianensis | reverse complement strand
TGTGTGTGTGTGTGTGTGTGTGTGTGTGTGTGTGTGTGTGTGTGTGTCAGTGTTGTTATACAGATGCGCAAAAATATGCTGCCCGAAATATTAGAAAACATAGGAAAAAATACAGTCACATGTTCAAACAATCAGCAACATCATGCACTTGAACTGAACTGGATTATTTTTATTTGAAGTAATATGTGACTCACACACTACAAAGGGCAAAAAAATAATTTAATATTTGAATTAAAATAATATAATCCGTCTTCACGGGCAGCTTATTATGACTCTGAAAATTAGTCACATAGGCTTGTGTGAATGACATCAGAGCGATGCAGGCCATGGAGAGCACGCGGACGCTGTTCAGCCTCAAAAGGTTGGTGAAACACTGATTGTGGAATTAAATTCTAAAATAAAGACAAACTCTTTGAACCAGTGATTTCCTTTTGTGTCTTGGGGGAATGATTTAAATTATGCGCAATCCCGCAATGAAACCCAAGCCCCACTCTAAGAATAAAAGGTATAAGTCTACTTTTGGAAGTGAGATACTTTTAAATAGTATGCTCCTTAAAGCCCCCCTCAGGGGTAAACAAGATAGAAAGCTGTATCTTTAAAACGATTACCACCCGAGTGACAGCTCGTGTATTTTTTTGTGTAAAAAAGCTTAGTGTGCGCCTAGTTAAAAACCAAATGCTAAAAAGCCACATAAAGATGCAGCGTTTTGCACAGCTAAGCTATATATACGACACTGCTGTTTTCTTGCACGCAACAGGCCTCTTGTTTACCGTTTCTCATGAAACATAGATAAGAGGACGCAACGACTGGTGGGTTTGTGGGAGATGGAAAGGAAAAGAGCAGACAGTACTCACCGAGCACGAAGGGCGCTAATGGTAGACTTGTCAACCCTGCATTTGAAGAGAAAAGACAAGAAAGCATTCAGGATCAAGGAACAAACTTGGATGGCTGTAATTTGCTTGGCTCGACATGTCAGCTGACCTGGCAGGATGAAAGGAGCAAATGGGGTTAAAAATAAGGATATTTCTGTAATGCATCGTCCCCCGTATGAGAGCTTAATGCTCAATTAATGTTGACATGCAGGAAAGGTCAGTCACCAGCACTGACTAGCCAAAGTATCACATCAGAACAGAACAGGGTTGAGTGAGGGGAAGGGTGTGGCTGGTTATTTTTATCTCTTTTAGCTTGTTTTTGATATTTCACACTTTTCTATGTCACACACACACACACACATAGAGCGAGAGAGAGAGTTTCCTTTTATCATTAGGTCGTAGTTATGGTATTATTTTTGGACTTGTCAGCTTCAAAACCTTTTCAGATTCATAGACATGCTTTATAAAAAAAAAATTCTTGTTATGTATTTATATGGTTTAATCAGGATGATCCATTTTGTTGTTGATCGTTTAAAAGTATGTTTAAAGAAAAGAAATTTAAAAAGAAAAACTCTAATCATTAAGTGCATTTCAAATAACTTGAATTAAACCCAGAATAGCGTCTTAAATGGATCCAAAGCATACAAACGAAAATTCTTTCTTTATCTCATCCTCCACTTTTCTTTCTTTAAAGGAAGACATACTGAAGAAGGAGCGACACAGTGGCTCAGTGGTTAGCACTGTCGCCTCACAGCAGAGGGTCGCTGGTTCAAACCCCAAGCTGGGCTAGTTGGCACTTCTGTGTGGAGTTTTAATGTTCTCCCCGTGTTGGCGTGGGTTTCCTCCGGGTGCTCCGGTTTCCTCCACAGTCCAAAGACATGCGCTATAAGTGAATTGAATAAACTAAATCGGCCGTAGTGTATGTGTGTGCATGTGAATGCAGTGTATGGGTGTTTCCCAGTACTGGGTTGCAGCTGGAAGGTCATCCGCTGTGTAAAACATATGCTGGATAAGTTGGCGGTTCATTCCGCTGTGGTGACCCCTGATGAATAAAGGGACTAAGCCGAAGGAAAATGAATGAATGAATTTATTGAAGAATTGACATTGACTTCCACAGTATTTTTGTTCCAACTATGGATTTCAATGGCTCCCATTTTCCCCAACATTCTTTAGAGTATCTTGTTTTGTGTTAAAGAAAAAATCTAAATAAATTCAGTTTACTCACTTGAGTGTGAGTAAATTGTTATGAATTTAATATTTTTGAGTGTACTATCTCTTTAAGAGGATATTCTGGATTTAAGTTATTTGTAAAGAACTCTTTTTCTAGAATAACAACATGCATGACAACATGATTTTACCAGTAGGAAATCACAGATAAAATTTTTTTTTAAAGTTATACAATATAAAACAGTATCATATGAATATTTTGACTCAGTCTGACTGATATAAGTTGAGAGGTTATTTGATTCAACTAAAACATTTAAGGTAGCAAGATTTTTGTTTACACTGTACAGGCCCTACACACTTCAAGCTAAATCAAAGACCAAACCATTTAATTTCAAAGCAAATCTGGGTTTGAAACAGCTTGCTCAAGTTAAATTTACAGAATCATAAAAACATAAATAATGAACAGCTGCTTTACAATAGACATTTAAGTGAAATTCTAATTGTTTTACCATGTTTAATGTTTTAAATATAGACAATGCTGTGAACCCTAAAATACATTAACAGAATTCATGCAAGTAATTTATTTATACATTTACAATTCTTTTTTTAACTGCTCAAAAGTTTGCCTTATTTACTAACATTTAATTTTTTTATTTTTTTACAAAATTTTGATGTGTAAATTTAATAAACGTTATCTTTGACATTTCTAACCAGAGCACTGCTGTCAGCTCCTTTTACTGTAAGTAACTGCAGTTATCGTGTCTCATTTTCTTTATTACACCAGAACAATTTCCTTAAACACGCAATGACAAGGACAAGAACATTTAGTTAGACGATTTTGTGAGATAATTTGTTTGCCACTTGATTTGATATTTTCTACATTGAGTGTCTACATACTACATTCAGTGTCCCTATTATGCTTTTTTGGTTATTACTTTAGTGTGTGATGTAGCTGTTTGTCAAAGTAAAAATGGTCTACAAAGGTCAAAGTGCTTGATTAATGAAGTTATTGTCTCCCAAAACAATGAACAGATTCCTAACTATCACAAACGAGTTCTCAGTAATTACACTTTTACTTCTTGCTGTAGGTTTTTGATACATATGCATAATACCTGCCTATGATCTTCACTGGATGCACTCACCCTAATTCACAGTCATTGTTTTGTGGTTTCGAAATAAAAACCTAATTTTCATTGTACCAACAATCAGAACTCATGATTGAATTGATACAATAAATCTGATGCCTTTGTTACTGTTTGTATCATTGTGTAAACAAGTGCTGAGGAATCCTGTAGAGCTGAAATTTAAATATGAAAATGGTGGTTTTGCGACGCGGTGGCGCAGTGGGTAGCACAATCGCCTCACAGCAAGAAGGTCGCTGGTTGGAGAGCCTCGGCTGGGTCAGTTGGCATTTCTGTGTGGAGTTTGCATGTTCTCCCCGTGTTCACCTGGGTTTCCTCCGGGTGCTCCGGTTTCCCCCACAAGTCCAAAGACATGCGCTATAGGTGAATTGGGTAAGCTAAATTGTCCGTAGTGTATGTATGTGAATGAGTGTGTTTATGGATGTTTCCCAGTTATGGGTTTATAAAACATGTGCTGGATAAGTTGGCGGTTCATTCCGCTGTGGCGACCCCAGATTAATAAAGGGACCAAGCCGAAAAGAAAATGAATGAAATGGTGGTTTTGTTTTCAGTATGCACTGTAAGCAGAAGACCAATCCAATTAGGCTAACTGACCAGAGTAGACTAGGCTCTCAGGAATGAGGGGTTTAGAGAGAATGAATCCTCGAATTAACCACTTTAGACGCTGTGAGAAATGTTATATGTTGTACTACATTAAAAGTTTTTTGTTTTTTTTTACCTTTATGAGTTTATTTCATCTGCTGAAAATAAAAAAAAGAACTAGTAGCCATCCATAAAACTAGCAGTCATCCATAGTAGGAAGAAATTACTTGGGGAAACAATGACTGACGATTTACAACTTTCTTTAAAGTCTGTGTGAACCCGAAATTGCTGCAGACTTTTATTTCCAAATGATGCATTTCCAGCTGAAATAGAATATTGAGTAGGGGGCGGAGTTTTAATTTTGTGCTCCTCCTCTCATCTTTCACTCGCAGTTGGAGGGGCGTGACTAAGCTAATTTCATCCAATCTGTCAAGTTGACATTATCGAAGAAGGATAATCATAATAGGGGCGTTTGAGTGTCTAAAGTGTCCAAATACAGACTCCAGCCAACAAAATGGTTTGGATAGTGCCTCAAGAGCAGCACCTATGGGGTTCAAATATACACAGAATATGAAAAAAGAGATATTTCCAACATTTTAGAGCTTTTTAGAGCATCAAACTCAGATATAAATAAATGCCAAAGTAAGAACTGAGTGTATTACAGATGGAAAACACAGCTGCATGAGCATGGTGCCTTTCTGGTGCTGTGAAGCAGAGCAGACAATCCATCATCTCACTGTTCACAACTGTGAGGGAGCTTTCAGAGCTTAAAGGTGTAAAAATCGGATTAAATATATCAGTTGTCCTTGTATATGTGTGTGTGTGTGTGTGTGTGTTTGTGTGTGGGTGCATGTGAGACCATTTGTTTGTGCGAGGTAACTGTTGAGGTGTCACTATTAAGCGTGTTGTGTGGTGATGATTGGGTGTGGTGGGGATGTGGGTGATTGTGAGAGAGGAAGGGTGTGGATGTGTGTGTGTGTGATTGTGTGTGTGTATGTGTGCACATGCAACTGAATTTCCCACGGCAAAAAGCTGACAGGAGCCACTGCATGAAATTATCATTTGTTTACAGAACTAGCAAATTTGCACAGCATATGAAATGAGTTGATATCAAATGGAATATCACAAGGTTTGGCTTTAAATGGTTACTAGTGTAATCAACATATTTGCACAGACAAAATAACAATACGAAAATAGGGGTGGTGAAGGCCTTGTCCTGGCTTAAGTTTAGCCCTGTTTGAGAAATGGCCCCTAAGCCTTTTTAAAATCTAACTTAAGACAATTAGGCCTAGATCTATGTTACGGGTAAAACTTCAGGATGAAACTCTGTTTAATGCTAAAAAATAAATGAACATAATCTTCAGCCCATCACAAAGTCTAAATTTAACTTTCATGTCAAGTTTAAACCCAACTCTAAGCCTAATAAGTCATTATGCTAATGCTAAACTGAACACAAGTTTCAACCTACCATGAATATTATTAAACATGGATTTAATACAAATATATAATTTTTTTAAATTACAAGATTGTAGTGTTTTAATAATGTAAAGTTTTGCAACTTCGTCATTTATTATTTTTTTTTTTTATGACAATGCAATACTCGATACTGACAAATCTGTTAATTGTTACCAAACAATATAGCAAACAAAAAAACAAACTAATACACTAAATGCACTGTTACAACTACACCTTTACTAAATTAAATTCATGGTTAATTTTTGTTAAAGGTTATGTTAAAAACCTAACCTCACAAAAACCCCCATCAACTTAGTGATAAACCAAAAACCAAGTATAGACCCTCAGTATAACACAAAGGGTAAATACGGTTAACCCTCAGTGTAAAACTACACATTAACCTCAATTTAAGTGTAGACCCAAGCCTAAGTCTAACAATTCAGTCTTGTTTGTTGTCACACTCAAAGCACAAAATGGCTAAATGACATTAAAAAGGTTAAAAAATAGCCTTGAAAGGAAAGTATAAAGTAGAGATGGATGGGATTATATAGAGAAGCGAGAGAGAGAAAGTAAAACAAGAGTGCTGAAAGCTGTAAAAGCCTCAGTGGAGAGCTGAAATTGTAACTTCATAAATAAAGCATTCACTTGCTCTGACCTCTCATAACCATCTCCTCCATATTCAGTGTTTGCTAGTGTGGTGGGACACACACAATCAAAAAAAAAAACAGCACACAATGATTAGCATCCACCTTCCAAACATAATTACAGACCCACACTTGAACTATTAAACCCCACACTTACCCAACATGTGTGAGATCTAGGTTTCAGGAGGGAAGTGAGAAAGTAAATGTGAAACGCTCTCAAGCAGGACAACAGTGAGAAATCATGCTAATGTCCACTCGAATGCATATACAACCACTTTGATTTGGCATTTTGGAAAATAATCTGCATCTTAATCAGGAAGTTCAGTGACTCTGGTTTTTTGATTTATTCATTTTTTTGATCTAGTCAATCAGAACTTGGACCCTACTGATTATTATTGGATGAACAGAACAAAAATGGCAACAAAATAGCTGCTAAATTAGCAACTTTTTAAACCAAGTCTTTAATAGTCTATTAGTGGCCTAGGTAACAGTATTTAAGCTGCTGAGTCTGACACATAAATATCAGATTTTAATGTGGTCAAGTATAGAAATATAGAACCACTTTTCACAAAATGTACCACTCAATTGCATAATAGCAAGTAACGTAGAAACAAATAAAAGACTGAAATACTATTTTCTTGTAAAAAAAAAAAAAAAAGAATAAGAAAATTGTCAAAAAATCTTGATTTAATACTTAAAAAAAGAAAAGAAAAAACGAGAAAGTGATAAAATTAGATAACAAAGAGCTAATTATTGGATTTATTAAGTTAAAAAACACAGATTGGTAGTCTTAAAACAGGTTTATAAACAGAACACCTAAATCAATGCCTTCCTTTTCATGCTGAAAATATATTTACTACTCATTTTAAAAAACGCCCTCTCATATTCAACTGTGGTACCATTTGAGAAATCTTATCTGTTGCAACTTTTGAAAAGTCCTGGTCCCGTATGAGTGAGCAATACTTGAATAAAAACGAGCAAATGCCCTCAAACACATCTGCATACATACACATACAACTATCCACTATTACAACACTCCTAATATTCTCGCCCTTGCGTTTCCAATATCGCAGAACTATTACAAATCAATAGATGCCATTCTCAACTGTAAATCCCAGCACACCCATAAATCAAAGTGAAGCCATCATGAGAGAGCGTGAATAAATGCAGATTAAAAAAAACGCCACATGCAAGCACGCCGACAATCATAAATATACACCAGCAAGCACCTCTTTCACACAGGGCATCTGGCAGACATTTCCACACAGCTGACAGCTGATGCTGTTCCACATGAGCAACGTACCATCCAAATCCACCGAAGGATACGCTCCTCTTCCTCCTCAGCATGATCCCTCTTTATTCTCTTCAAACTCCAATTGGTCTTCCTCTTCACTGTCTGTCTGCTATCGTCCGCTTCAGTATCTCACAATCACTCTTTCTGTTTCCTCAGTGTCTCATCTCTCTCTCTCTTTCCCTCTCTGAAATGATTTCATTCTCCACCCTCTTTCTCACTCTTTGTGTATGTGTGTGTGTGTGTGTATGTGACAGTTTGGGGTTCTTGCACCTGCTGTGTCACTCCCTCTCACTTTAACTCCACACATGTTCTGAGGAAGAGAGGGTGGAGGATGAGGAGGAAGAGGAAGAAGGAGGGGTGGCTGATGGCAATATTTTTTTTAATCTCGTTCTCTCTAGAGACCCTCAGGGCCTTCTGTCTGCTGGAATATAGAATATGAAAGAAGGCTGCGTGAAACAGGCTCATAAGTGAAAGAGATTTGAGCAATAATGTGAGAGAATCATATTGCAAAATCTTACCTTTTAATCTGTTAGCGTCCTTTAGCATTTTCAAGCTATTTAGCCTGCAACCCATTGAACTCAAGTATGAATTAATAATAAGATCAAGAATAAGTGCATTGCGTAATAAGCGGATGTTCACAGCAAATTATGTATTAGGGTTTGTGATTATAGAGAAAAAAGATACAAGAGTTTTGAGAAATACATCTGTGAGAATTCTCAGTTTTCCTGGATTTAATATGTATGTGTGTATTCTGTTAAAAAGTGACATTTCTTCTGCATTTTAAATAGAACTGTTGTCATTTATGGCTAATATGTCAAAACTCAATTTCTGATTAGTAACAAACATTGTTAAAAACTTAATTTGGACAACTTCAAAAGCAATTGTCTCTAGATTTTTAGACAGTTAATCTCAACCAAATATTGTGATATTCTAACAAACCAAAAGCTTATTATTCAGCTTTCATGTGATGTATAAATGCATAAAGAATAGACACTTTGACTGGTTTTGTGGTCCAGGGTCACATATTTGGTGGAGTAAACCGGATGTTCAAACACATTTGTTATTCTAGCAAACTGTCATTTTCTGTGGTAAACCACTAAATAACAAACTATTTATTTGAAATTAAGAAGTGATTTTGTAAGACTTTTAGATTGTACAATTAATATTGTAATTTTACTTAAACACATACCTAATAAATCCAGTAAATCCAGAGAAACTTTTTTCCATAGCTGTATGGATGAATATCCCTGTTATTGTAGGAATTTCAAACGAGTAAAGAACTGAAATAGATTTAGGGTGATAAGAAAGAAAAACAAACAAACAATTAAAGTTTTTACTCTTTATGATAGAAATAATAGTGAATATGTGCATAATTAATGTGCTTACCCCACACTCTTTTGCCATTAAAATCTGTCATCTATAAAGTTCTGCCCACTTTGACTGAATGACCATCTCAGTCATGTTAATATTAATGAGTGCTGTTAAAATGTCTGTCCAAATGCAGAAATGCTGCCATCCTAACAACATAAAAGAGCAGCATCAATATCATATTTCAGTGTTTATGGCGGCTACAGCTCTGCATTATCACAGAAGACTGGTAGTGATGTGATTCGGTTTCGGGCTCATAGGAATTACATTAGCGCCCCCTCCTGAAAATAGAAAAACTCCACGCTTTCAGAGGCCATTGAAGACGACAGGGTTAAACACCAATGTATTCATCATGAGGACTAAAAATAACAAATCTAAAAATAATCTTTTTCAAGAATATTAATTTAAAATGATCTTTCTTCTTGTATTAATTGTGTTTTAAACGAATAGTTGTCTGAAACACTCTACCACTGTACGGTATTCAAATATCATTCAATGCGTGCAAAAGCAGATCATTCCATATTTTGATTCAATATAGATGCATTATGAGCCCTTAAAATAACCAAAAAAATTATATTTTTTTTTTCCAAGAATATTAGCATTTTAAATGGTCTTTCTCGTGGATTAATTATCTATTAAATTCACTCACTCACTCACTCACTCACTCATATCCTGCTTTATCAACCTGTGTTTACATTTTTAAAAACCATCAGCCTGTGTTTAATTTTCATTATGTAAATCTGACGAAATCAGGAAAAATTGCCTAACTTCCGCTGCGAGCAGGGTTCGAACCTGCGCGGGGAGACCCCATTGGATTTCAAGTCCAACGCCTTAACCACTCGGCCATCGCAGCTCATCGTACACCCGCAGAGGCAAGGTATAAAATGTTAGATGACATCCCATAATGTCCAGAGGATCAGAAGTTTGCGTCAACTCTTGTTCCCTCGGCATAAAACCATATGCACGTTTCCGTCGGGGTTAGATATATATATATATATATATATATATATATACAGGAGCGTCACTTTTAGAGACAGACAAATTAGAAACAGGTGATTAATAATTATATGAACGTAAACTTTTGGATCTCATTCAGCTGTCCCCCCAGTTTTAAAATGTCCGCTGCACCCCTGGATATATATATATATTTTTTTTTTTGTAAATGCATATATCTGTGACTAATAACAGCCACTAGATAGCGCCGTCCCCTCATTGGAAAAATGCGTTATTCGTTTGTAAAATCATTTTTGTTTTGTAACATGTTTGCTGTTTTAAAATCTCCTATCAAGATCACCAGTTTTAGACCCGCCAGCTGCCGAAAAAAAACATGAGAACATGTTTAAATATTTTATTATTTGTCAAGGACACGTGAGGATGTTTAACCTGAGTTTTTTCAAAAGCTGACACTTTCAAAAACGTTCATACTCCTCTTCTCCGCCTTTTATCTAAAATGTATTAGGCTATTGGGCGGTTCATTCCACTGTGGTGACCCCTGATTAATAAAGGGACTAAGTCGAAAAGAAAATGAATGAATGAATTAGGCTATTGTTTAGTCCTTTTGGGACAGATCGAGTGATTGAAGACAAACTGCCTGCTTTTGATTTTCACTTTGCTTAATTTGATTTCTTTATAAAAACAAAGATACTTTTTGTAATGCTACGCTTTTCTTTATTCCATAAAACATTTAAGATTTAAAAGATGGGGAAAACCTGCCACTTGCGCACGGAATGTTGTATATGTCCGTAATCCCGCTCACCATCACGTCACGTGGGGATGTAGCTCAGTGGTAGAGCGCATGCTTCGCATGTATGAGGTCCCGGGTTCAATCCCCGGCATCTCCACTCTTTTGCGTCAAGGGTGCTTAAAGCCACGTGCGTCTTTTATTTAACAAGTTTTACTCTAGCTTAAAATGTTATACAGCCCCTACAGTCTTACTGGAAGATCTTTTTCAATCTGAAATTTGAAATAAAACTTGTTTAGATATATGTTTTGAAAATTTTAAGTAAAGCATGTTTTGACCATACACATTTAATAAAATTTGCACATAACAGTGTTTTTTTTTTATAACAGTAAATTTACTAAACTTTATTTTTCTTTTTCATACACTTTTCAACAGTAATCTGTCTAAACCCTTTTTAAAAAAGAGCAAGCTTAAGTCTCCAACACATTCAAGATTTACAACAGTTTAAGATGGGCTTAAGTGGTCAGTAAATAGACCATACTTACTGCGTTATATATATTTTAGTACTATAAAATAAATATCTAAATACATAAACATATAACCTCCTCGTCCGCGTGGTATTATTATTATCTTTGTTTGCTTTATGTAGCGGACGACTTGACTTCAGAAAATCACCAAGTACTGCTGTGATTGTAACTGAAATATTCCTCAAGATTCTATTAAAGAGATATCTTGGATGGTGGGGCTAATCGATAAATCGAAATAAAATCGCATTTGCGATTTAGCAGAAGCTGCAATTGTCTTCCACACAATGTGAGAAAAACAGGGTGATGTGTTCAGTAGTAAATCCCCTCCGAGGCCAGAGTGCGCTCTCTCTCTCACGAGTAACAACCACATATCCTCCAAAGAAGCCCAGGAAATATCTGTGTATGGTAATCCTTATAGCGTTGGATAAACAAGATTAAACTGATTTCTTTTGATTCAACAGGATTAATAAACACATGACCACGACAACATATGGTTTATCTGAGTTCTTCTTATTAGATAATAAAGTATGTATGCGTTGCTGCCTTTGCCACTGCTTATTAGTATGCTACTATGAAATCTACTGCGTGCTTTATTGTGTAAGACACGTCGTTTCACGGGACTTATTTCAAACACTCGACTGAAGCTTTGAAGTGAGTTTTGAGTAAAAACGACATTATATGTGGTAATTGAACCTGCTTTCAGCTTTAACATCAGCAACGTTTACTACAAAAGGCCGTATGTCACAGAGAAGATACGCATACTGTTAATATCGCTGACTGATTATCTGCGATTTGACTATCGCATGATGATATCGCATACGACAAAAAACCATGGCTGCGTCTCAATCAGCACCCTATAGATCCCGAGGTCGTTCATCAGTAGGTCGTGCGCACGAATTCTGGCACTGATAAAAACATTCATTGTACATCATCAAAACTGCAGTTTATAAACAACAGTAGAACTAATCATTTTCAATTGTTATTACTTTTAACTAAGTTCAGTAAAGCCAAATAATTGTATTGTTTCATATACCAGCATAATTTCAACCATTAAACAATTATAAATGTTGACTAGATTTTTCCCAATCTATCTAGCTATGTTCGTTAATGTTAAAAAATAAATAAATAACGGATTGTTTTTTTGTTGTGGTTGATTGATAGGTCACTATTATGGGTCAGTGGGTAGCACGTTCGCCTCACAGCAAGAAGGTCGCTGGTTCAAGCCTAGGCTGGGTTGGCGTTTTTGTAGTTGGCGTTTCTGTGTGGAGTTTGCATGTTCTCCCCGTGTTCGCGTGAGTTTGCTCCGGGTGCTCCGGTTTTCCCCACAAGTCAAAGACATGTGGCATAGGTGAATTGGGTAGGCTAAATTGCCCGTAGTGTATGAGTGTAATGTTTCCCAGTGATGGGTTGCAGCTGGAAGGGCATCTGCTGCGTAAAACATATGCTGGATAAGTTGGTGGTTCATTCCGCTGTGGCGACCCCAGATTAATAAAGGGACTTAGCCGAAAAGAAAATGAATGAATATTATGGGTCACGTGATTCATATTTTACTTCCAAACTTCCATAAAGGGCGCATGTCGATGCGATTTTCAGGTGCATACTTTTCAGTGCACTGGAAGAATTTTGCGATTGAGACAGCCCTCAAAATGTCTGACGCTCTGATCAGCGCACTGACTACTGAATAAGGGTGCTAATTGAGACGCACCATATATATAGCTTTGTGTAGTAAACGCTGCTCCAGCTCAACACAGGTGCTGGACAATTACAGCTGATTACAGAACCGGCTTTATAAACAAATGCGCACGACAATTGCAGGCGGTTAATCGTTCGACCTTATCAGGTTCAAGGTGAGCAAATTAACAGCAAATGTTTAATGCTATTTTTTGGAGGACCCAACACTGATTGCAACACACACACACACACACACACACACACACACACACACACACACACACACACACACACACACACACACACACACACACGATTTTGTTTGTAAAATTACGTAAATGCATTCAATAACTCCACAAAGCCATTTTTCCATAAAAAAAAAAAAATTGGTTCCACTGGGGCTCGAACCCAGGACCTTCTGCGTGTAAAGCAGACGTGATAACCGCTACACTATGGAACCCATGTACTCACAAGCGCACCACTCTGAAAATAAAGACGCGTTCCACCTGACACCGCTCACCAATTACATTAATATATAAACGATTTGACAGAGACGTGTTGGCTAATAGGCCATCTATTTAGTTATTTTAGCTCGCATATGACATGCGCCCGACCGCTTTGCACGACGACCGAAAAAGATAATTCATGTTAAAACAGAAAACGCGTGAACTATTTATTTGCTGCATTAAACAGACTCATTCAGCACCCAACGCGATGCACGCATTGGTGTTTGTCTGATATTCTAAGCGTATACGTATAATTAGCGTTAGGAGAAAAATGAGGCTGCAGTATACGCTGCATTGACAGCCGCGGTCGCGCGCACGGACGCCTCTCTTTCGCTGGAGACAACATACCGAAGCATCCGCGCACTACATTATCGTGCAGTATATAAAACATGGCGGTTTATCAACATGCATCTGCTCGCTATATAGATGTCAGCTTGTAGAGCATCTCTTCGAACGGTAAAAACGGTCGTTATTTAGTTTATTATATCAAGGGGGATTATACAACCTAGCTGATCTGTATGCAACAAAAGTCTGAAAATAAAACAAAATGCCAAGACCAGGCAGCGGAGAAGACTGACTGAACGGACTGGAAAAAACATCAGATAATGATGGCATACAAGGTAGGCAGGCTTGCATGTTATTTGTCTCATCCACGCAGCATCATTTCGCACTGCATTTCGTCGGTCTCAGTGAATTTGTATTTTTGATATAAATAGTGTATATTAACCGTTTTGTGCATGGTGCATTCATTGAAAAAAACACCAAACATCTAAATTTACCAACACGCACACGTATGAATTCCGGTTTTTACATTAACTTCGCGTCATGAAAAAAACATAAAGCAGGTGCATTAATCAGGCCTATGATCTATTTTCTATGTAAATGTTATAAACACAGCCAGGCAGTGGCTTCTTTGTAGCAACATTTTAGCACTATTTTTAGTTGTTTATTTATACACTTGAAGATGGCACAATACTACTACAGTACATGTAATATGCAATGTCACAGCTTACATCACTGCATAAAGAAAGGCTGATAGCTAATGCTCACTCGTTACACTGAATAAATGACTTCTCTTTTTATCTGCTTCTATAAATGATTGGTATGCAAGCTCACAGAGACCTTTCCCTTTGAAGCTAATAAAATAAATGCACTCTTTCTGTACACTAAAGCCTACCGGACATGTAGGCTTGAAAACATGACTCCGGGATCAATCTTTGCTTAGTAAAAAAATCCCAGTTACGAATATCTTACAATCCATTTTTACTTTGCTATACCTCAAATTAAAACCCCACAACAACAGACTGCACTGTGCATATAAGTGTCCTTATTATTATTATTTTAATTCACAGCTTTACTACTTTTGCACTTTCACACTTTGATTCCTTTAACAATAGCAAACACTCCCTATTTATTCTATCTATCTGTTTATTCTTCATCTGTCCTTTGCGTTTGTTACCAAAAATGTGCACAATGCTAAACTAAGCGAAACCCATCGCTGCATTTACATGCTGTTGTTCTGGTGATTTGAAGTGTTCAAATTCTCTACTTTGGGTAAATGCATCTGCTAAGTGAATAAATATAAATTGTAATGTTCACAACTTAGGTGCGCACAAGTGAGGACACTTCCCATCAAGCAGTTTTGTGTCTTATAGATGTCTAAAAACAGACGTATTGGCTTAAACTTTGGATTGTCAGTGAAAATCTAATAGATGTCTAGGAATAGCCCAAAACTAGACAAGTCATCTAATAGACAGATTAAACAAAATTGTGTAGTCATTCATTCCCATCTATTTTATGACTAGTTTAATTTAGCCTTGTTTTAGCCCAGCCATCTATGAATAGACATCAATTAGAGTTCTTTTAACACACACACAAAAAATGCTTACTGGCTTGTAACATATCAGATCTTTCTTTTAATACCTTCATTACATGTAAATTCTTTTCACACTGTTTTACAGCAAAAGGTTACACTAAACAAAAATATAAATGCAACACTTTTGTTTTTGCTCCCATATTTCACGAGCTGACCTCAAAGACGTACAACTTTTCTATATACACAAAAGGCTTATTTCTCAAATATTGTTTACACATTTGTCTAAGGCTGTTTCTCAATATGCATTGTTGTCTGTACTTGCGTTCTTGTGTCCATGTGAAACATCATCAACCGTCGCCAAAGTACTGTTCTACATCAAAGTTCACATCTTCCCAAGTACATATAAAATTCGCAGATGTGTACTTGCCCTGCCCTTTTTGTCAAGGACGCATCAAGAGGTGACTTGTGCAAATTTGCCAAGCACATGTATCCCAGAATGCATTGTAGCCCAACCAGCGAAAGCTAATGGCGAAAGAGAAAACCCGCAAAATAAAAAAATTACTCCTCTATTGTGTCACAAAATGAAGTCTTAAGAGTTTTTCAGGCAAGAATGTAGTTATTTTAAACTCAAATCTGCAGTTTATTTACAAAGATGGCGCGTCTTTGTAAACTTGCTTCAGTGTATTCGGACTCTGAGCCCCAGGTTGTCAGCGGGAGCTCCGTCATCACCTCCCCCGCCGAGAGCAGCTTTACATCGGCCAGACCATTTAAAATCTCATCTCTCCATTGTTAAAACATATTTAATACAACGTCTGTATACTTAAAGGCCATTTTTTGTCTTTTAAATCTATTATTTGTTCTCTGGTGTATTATTTTGGCAGTATTTGTTACACTTTATTCAATGTTACCGTGTTGTAACGTTACGCTGTTTGTCTTTGTTTACCAAATAGCTTATCTTTATTTTATATTGTATACGTCTTGTACTTTATACTTGTATAATGGCCATTGTAGTTAATTAAATCTGATAATCAAAAACACGGGTCTGTGTATAATAACCAATAAACCATTTCACTTCATTATGCATTAACTTTGATAAATTGTACACATTTGAGCATGTAAGTTAATAGGCTATTGCTCAAACAACTTTTTTTTTTTTTTTTTTTCTATGAAAACAAATGAGACAGTTGTTATAAACTATGCTTTGTAATAAATATGCATGCAGTATGGTGACTTATATTTACTTATATTTATTTTATTTTCTTAAATAAAATTATTAGAGGCCGTGCTTTATACAACCACAAATCAGAAAAAGTTAGGACTGTATGGAAAACTCAAATAATTAAAGTAGTGATTTCTAAATTTACTTTGACTTGTATTTCATTGCAAACAATACAACAAACATTATTTATCATGTTCCTCATGATTTTTATAGTTTTTTTTTTTTTTTTTCAAAAGAAACAAATTCCAATTTTGCTTCTTGCAACAAATTTCAAAATAAGTTGGGAGAGGAGCAATTTAGGGCTAGTAATCAGGTAAATTGATTAAATAATTATGATTTAAAACAGGTGATGTCAACATCCAAGAAAGGTCTAGTCCTTTAGGAGCAAAGATCGAAGTCGGGGATTGCCAGTTTGCCAACAAATATGTAAGAAAATTATTGGAATGTTTGAAAACAATGTCCCTCAAAGAAAGATAGAAAGACATTTGGATATTTCACCTTCAACAGTGCATAACATAATTAAAAGATTCAAGGAATCTGGAGGAATTTCAAGAGTGCAAGCCTAAGCTGTACTACCGTGATCTTCGATCCCTCAGACGGGACTGCATCAAGAATCTTCATTCATCTATAAGCGATATCCCCACAAGGGCTCAGGACTACTTTGGTAAACCTTTGTCAAGTACCACAATTTGCAGTTACATCTACAAATGCCACTTAAAACTGTGCTGGGCCAAAAGGAAGCCCTATGTTAACAGTGTCCAGAAGCGCCATCGGCTACTCTGGGCTCTAAGGCATCTGGGATGGACCATCACACAGTGGAAACGTGTACTGTGGTCAGATGAATCAGTATTTCAGGTATTTTCTGAAAGAAATGGACTCTGTGTGCTCCGGACCAAAGAAGAAAAGGATCATCCAGACTGTTACCAGCAACAAGTCCAAAAGCCAAGGTCTGTTATGGTATGGGGTGTGTCAGTGCCTTTGGCAAAGGTAACTCACACTTCTGTGATGGTATCATTAATGCTGAAAAGTACCCCATTCTGCACACATTACAAAGTAATAACTGTGGAGGAAGAGGATACAGGTACTTGATTAGCCTGTCTGCAGTCCTGACCTGTCTCCAATAGAGAATGTGTGACGCATTTTGAACCGCAAAATGTGACAACGAAGACCCCGTACTGTTGCCCACCTTAAGACTTGTTTGCAGAAAGAATGGGCCAAAATTACACCTGAAACACTGTATTACTTGTTAAGAAAACCCTAAACATATTTTAAGTGTTGTGAAAAGAAATGGCAACATTACAAAGTGGTAAATGCTTTACTGTTCCAACTTTTTAAAAATGTGTTGCAAGAACCAAAATAGGAATACATGTTTATTTTGAAAAAAACAAAACAAAAAAACTATACAAAAAATCATGAGGAACACATTTAATAATGTTTGTTGTATTGTCTGCTATGAAATACAAGTCAAAGTAAATTTAAAAATCACTACTTTTTTATTAGCATTTTCCGTACTGTCCCAGCTTTTTCTGATTTGGGGGTTGTAATTATTTTATTGTTAATGTACAGCAAAACTGATGAATCCTTGGTGAGGTAAGTGACGTTATAAAGTACACTTCTGTTCTATTTGAAGTACCCGACTTATGTCCTCGTGTCCTACAGAGTTCGTTCCTCAGAGTTTGAACTTCTAAGGATGCAAGTGCGGACTTTGCGTACTTGGTATTGAGAAACAGCCTAAGTCTGTTATTGAGCACTTCTCCTTTGCCGAGATAATCAATCCACCTCACAGGTGTGGTATATCAAGGTGCTGATTAGACAGCATGATTATTGCACAGGTGTGCCTTCGACTGGTCACAATAAAAGGCCATTCTAACATTATAGCAGTTTTACCTTAATGGGGGTGGGAGGGTTGTTTGTTGTGCCACGTGGAATATTGGTCCACTCCTCTTCAATGGCTGTGCAAAGTTGCTGGATATTGGCACGAACTGGAACACGTTGTCATCTGCGCCGATCCAGAGCATCCCAAACATCCTCAATGCGTTCCATGTCCAGTGAGTATGCTGGCAATGCAAGAACAAGGATGTTTTCCGCTTCTAGGAATTGTGTACAGGTCCTTGCAACATGGGGCTGTGCATTATCATGGTGCAACATGATGTTATGTTTGTGAATGAATGGTACACCAATGGGCCCTCAGGATCTCGTTTGTGGTGTTTCAAATGCCATCAATAATTTAAAATGCCATAAATAACATGCAGCTGTGTTTGTTTCCAATAACATACTGCCTGCCCATACTATAAGTCCAAAACCATGGGCCACTCAGTTTACAATGTTGACATCAGCAAAGTGCTCACCCACACATCATCATACACACTGTCTGGCACATGCCATTTACAGTGAAAACTAAATCTTCAATTTTTAAGATGGTGGATGTGGAGGTCCTGGGCTGGTGTGGTTACACGTGGTCTGCGGTTGTGAGGCAGGTTGGATGTAAAGCCAAATTATCTGAAAAACCTTTGGAGAGAGCTTATGGTAGAATAATAAACATTCAATCCACAGGCTACAGCTCTGGTGGACATTCCTGCAGTCAGCATGCCAATTGCATGCTCCGAGTGGGATTTTTTTATTGTGGCCAGCCTAAGGCACACCTGTGCAATAATTATGCTGTGCAATAATTATGCTGTCTAATCAGCATCTTGATATCCCACACTTGTGAGATGGATGGATTATCCCGGCAAAGGAGAAGTAACATTGAGTTAGGCAAATGTGTGCATAATATTTGAGAGAAATAGGCATTTGGTGCACATAGAAAGTTTTAGATCTTTGAGTTCAGCCCATGAAAAATGGGAGCAAAAACAAAAGTATTGCGTTTATAGTTTTGTTAAGTGTATAAAATTGTATTATTTGGTGTAATAAGTTACAACAAAATTAAAACGTTTATATAAAAAATGCTCTAAATGAAAATATATTTATTTGGAACTTGTAACTTGCAACTCACACTGAGCAATTATTTTGAGAAATGGATTGTTCTGAATGCATGTTGTTCTGATTCAAAATGTTAATTCACAGCAAGTCTCCAGTTAACAATTTACTGATTCAACTGGTCTAGTTGGATCGAGTTTGCAGTTTCAAATCACTTATTCAAACAATATGGTTGGATCGAGTCTCCAGTTAAAAACTCATTGATTCAAATTATGTGGTCAGAGTGAGTATTTAATTAATGATTAACTGTATTTACAAGTTTGATTCAAAATCCGCCAGAGCAAATAAGTGTACAGCATGAGTATTTCCCTGTTTTGGTTGTCCGTTTTCTCCTAGTGTGTTTTGCTTTTGTATGGATCACTTCGCCACCATCAACCTGCCCTGTCTGGACCAGAACTGCTACCTCACAGAACATTTGGAGAAATTTCCTGGTCTTGCTCCTCTTGCTAACTGGACTTAACACTACCACACCAGCGCAGTTGCCTGGAGAGGGTCCTTGGGGGAGCTTCAGCATCTACGCTAAGTTGGTGCAGGTGTTTTGTGGATAACCATTGGACTGACAAAACCAACCAAGGATGACGCCAGAGACCAGCAAGCCAACAAACTGCTGTGTAGAGTGTCAGCTAGAGCCCACCGCAGACAGAGAGCCATATGTTAAGATTGAATAGCCATTACCAGGGAGAGTGTGAGAGGCTTATTTTGGAACCAGGGGATTTATTTAATACTGTGGTCTGTTACTCTGAAGACATTTATGGACTGCTCCCACCCCACTAGTCCTCTTGTGTGACTCTCTTGTGTCCACACTGATTCTGTCCAGCAGTGTCCCCACTGGTTCTGTCCAGCCTTTTAACTATTTTAGCCAATTCCTCATCATTTAACAAACAGCATCTTACCCAGCTTTCACTCTTCTCCGCCACTCATTCCTGACCTGCAAGTGCAGGTCCCTGAGCAGTCTGTTCCATCCATCCCTGCAGCCAGTCCTTCAAACATTTCACTGCTCCCCCCTGTAAGCCCCACAGCTCACCATCAACACCCCATTATCATGTGGACAGCACCTTTGCACCTGTCGGATCAGCCCTTGTCCCTGCCTCTGAGTTGCAGACTCCACCTTGGCCTTCAGACCCATTGTTTCTGTCTTGGCTCATTCCTCCCTCATCTCCAATCTGGCCCACTATCCCACCAGCTTAGCCAGTGTTCCTCGTCCCTCTTGGTCAGTCATTGCCCTGCCTTAGGACTCCACTCCTCTGGATACGCCTCATCACTCGGTCACACTGTATACTTTGAACTCATCCTTCCTTCTATTCAGGTCAGCCTCAGACCTCTGTTGCTTTGGCTCCACTGAGGATCCAGAGGGCCACAGTTAGCGATTCACTCTAGCTCTTTGCTTATACTTCTCTATCTTCATCGGCTGGAAGGATTCACCTCCATCGGCTACATCTTTGTTGATTGCCACAGCTGTTGCAAGGTGCCTTTCGAGAAATGGGGCAACCTGTCACATATATGGACTTTTGGTTTTTAATGTTTCCTTTGTCATGTTTCCCACTGTAGTTTTAGTTAATCTTGTCACCGGTCTGTCATCAAGTTAATTTGTCTATCTGAACTATTTTAACTTATTGTAATACCAAATTTCCCTCATATTTGTGTTTTATTGGTTCTTTGTCTGGTCTTGATTGCCTTCATGCTCCATGTTGCCCTGCAAAACGCATGTGCATTTATGAATTGGATTTAATAAATATTTTTACTTTTATATACAAGTATCTATAATTATATAACTAGCTATATAAGTGCATATTTAATACTAAGTACATAAAAAAAGTAGGCCTATATTGCTCATGTACAACTGAAAAGTGGCTCAATTTTACTGGATTGATATTTTATTTGGTTATATGTACTTTTATACAACTATTCAAGTTACTCACTCCATCACTGTATGTTTTTAATAAGGTGCCAAGTTTAGCGCCACTAAACTGAACTTGCCTCAGAATTTGACTAAATTCTCACTGAATTGTTTTGAAGTGAACCAACACTATGAACAATGGCACTGTTGTCTTTTAGAGCTGCTTTACAGCAGAATTTATTTACAATTTCTGATATGGATAACCAAATAATAAAGGTCCTCTGAGTGCACAGCTTTGTTCGATGTGTTTAGGTAACAAAGGAATGAAACCAGAACAGGATATATCGAGTATCCCCACCACTTTTTAAAATAGCCAGTAGCATTTTATACCACAGATCTGCTTGCTACAATTGTCATTGGTTAAATGTGAATAAGTGACCAATTTCAGTCACGTTGTGTATCCTTCAGATACTAGAGAGCATTTGATTAGTCAGAACATCTGATGAGAAGTTGAAGTATAAGGTAAGATCATAAAATATTGGTGTTTCATATTAGTGGAAGAAACTGTAGGTTTTAAATGCTTATCTAAATGTGAATTTTGTTATTTTTTGGAGAACACTAGCTTGTAGATAACCTTAAGACTAACATATTGGTATTAATCAATTAAGATTTTTTTATAATTCTGATTTCCAGGGGACTATAAAAATGGTCTTAGCGTGATTTCATTAGCATGATTTATCTTAGAAAATAATTGCTTTGTTCAAAATGTGTTTGTGTTCAAAGTTATCACTGACATGTTAGAAGAAGGCAAACATTTTACATTATATTATCATGGGACACTAAACAAAGGCAAAGCATGGCAGATAATCACTCACATCTAAAAAGGTCAACAACAGTATAGATTCAGTCACATGGGACAGTGAGAGTAATAATATATTGGCAGCAAATTGTTCTAGTTCAAAACCTCTTGGCCATGTCATGCCTTCATCACACCTTATAAAAATTAAAAGTAAAGTAGCCAAAGCGCACATGGTCTGGTACACTGCCTTGCAAACAAACTTGTGCTGGTCTTTAATGGGCCCACTTAGGGCTAGCCTAAAGGCCCCAGTGAGCTGAAAGCACAAGCGTTTGAAAGTTTGCTCATTGGCAAATGGTTGGCCTCTTAGTGATGGCCTTGCATGGGTAGCCCTCACCTAGACCCCAGGAAGCACTTACTAGGCTCTCACAGGTTCTGCATGGGTAGCCCTCACCTAGACCCCAGGAAGCCCTCACTAGGCTCTCACAGGTTCTGCATGGGTAGCCCTCACCTAGCCCCAAAGAAGCCCTCACTAAGATCACACAGAGCCTGCACTACAATCTAACACAGTAAATCTGTCTTCTGTACCTGTACTTAAGTTTTGTTTGATGCATTCAAAAGGCATGTTTTCTTTGAACAGGTAAAAAGGTACAGTTCATATATCTGACTGCTTTGTATTAAAAGTCAAAAATGTATTCTTGCATTTGAAGTAAAATTAAAATTTGGATATAGAATGCATTGTCAATGCATTGAACTTAATTGATGACATGATAATCGTAACTGAACCGAACCTTGAGGCCAGAGTACTGTAGGTTTATACTCATACTGGCCATAGGCCACTGTGCCCAAAAAAAGCCAGCATGGGCCCTGTATGAACATGTTTGCCTGGTAGTGTTAAGTCTGTCTGCAAGTTAGCCCAGGTACACCATGTATAGTAAAACATGCTATACTTTTTTACTTGTACAAATTTTCAGTTTCAGTACAAAATCTGCATAATTAATACTTAAGTACAACATTTTAAGACATTTTTTTTTGTCTGTACAAAATCTGATCTATGGCAAAAAATGCCATAGCTCTGCTAGTTTTGGGAGGCATTTATTTTGTTTGTCCCCAGTCTATTTGTGTGGATATATTCTTGTTTGCTTATGCAAATGTTTATACACAGAATCAAGGTGTATCTGCATGTTCTCCTGCTTTGTTGGGGGTTTCATGTATGTTTCATGTATATTCAGCATGTCTGTGAATATACTGGCAGTAGATCTATGCTGCTAAGGCCACATACATAAACATTGCCATATACAGTACATATTCATTAATACACTAAATCTCTAAGATAGTTGTCATGACAGAAATAATTGTTGTGATCCCTTAATTATTCAGTTAATCTTAGTTCATGTAAATGTATTACTTTAAATGGCCATTCATAGGCCAACCCCAATGGAAATACCA
>CAIGQV010018106.1:6810594-6836558 GCA_903798115.1 Danio jaintianensis | reverse complement strand
TGTGTGTGTGTGTGTGTGTGTGTGTGTGTGTGTGTGTGTGTGTGTGTATATATATATACTGCAAATGCTGATCAGCAAGGCATGAAGTCTCTTCAGTTAATCCATTTTACATAATCCTTCAAGGATGAAGCTCTACTGCATAAAAAAAAAAAAAAATCCTCATACTAGAGTTGCTGGATTCAAAAGAATCACAGCCCACAGTTCATGCCACATGTGATCTGCAGATTAACCTGTTTAATCCCACCAGTGACCGTGGCTTTTTTTTAAATTTTGGAAGCTGTAAAAGTGTTGTGGTTGGCTTTGGGCAAGAAATTCAACTAAATAAAAGACAAAAACTAAAAATAAATTAAACTATAAAATAAATAAAAATAGATTGTTTTGGCTAAAATGAATCAGCGTCTCATCCTAAAAGAATGAAACCTTCCTAAAAGTGAACATTTGCCAGAATTTTTTTACAATTTATTCATTAATGATTATGGCATTGTTTTAAACCATTCAAACACAAGTTGCACACAGTTTTCTGCTGTACAAAATCTAAAATTGGTGCTCAGCCAAAAAAGTACAAAAAAGCAAATATGAAGGCGGCAACACTACAGTGCTAAAAGTATCAAAGTTTATTACTAAATGGCTATCAAATAGCCTATGTGATAGCCTTTTAGTGATAAAATTTGATACTTTTGGAGCTTTAGTATTGCCGCCTTTTAGAATTGCTTTTTTTACACTGTTGTCTGTGCAAACCCACACAAAGCTTTGTAAGCCCATTTCAGGGTGTGTTCACTGTTGTTTTTAGTTCAATTGAAATGAACTATCTCTGTTAATGTGGTTCATTTAAGTAAGTGTGAAAGCTGCCTCCTAAATCTTAGTTTGCAGCAAATAAGTGCAGGGCTCGAAATTGCGACCGAAATCTTATCCATGCAACTTTAAAATATATTTGGGAGCATTGGCGGTTCATTCCGCTGTGGCGACCCCAGATTAATAAAGGGACTAAGCCGAAATGAAAATGAATGAATGAATGAATGAATGTTCACAGCATGCACAAATTAGGGGACATTCACACAGAATGCATCTTTGCACCTAAAAACGCAAAATGCATTGGGGAATAGCTCAGGAATAGTTTAAAATAGTTGTCATGTAAACTTTCTACAGTAAAAAAAAGCTCTCAGTGCTTGCCCCGCCTTCACATTCTCCTTATTGGCCCACTGCGCTAGAACTGAACGTGAATGGATTAGTTAATATCAGCTGTCAATCACTCAATGCCTTCAGATGACAGGGAGCTACAACTGCGAAAATGTAAAGCGCTGAAGATGAGAGAATGAAAAGAACACGGACAGATTTTGTTTTAGAAACCACCTAAAATTACAAATAATGTCACATCTGATAAGTGATTATGTGGTGAATGCTAATCCACTGTTTACACTTTTCGTGGATAAAAGACTTCTAGTGAGTTTAAAGTCCGCTATGAAAATAACTAAAGCCATTCACTGTAAAGCCAGTGGGACGGAGTTTTCAGGTAACAGTGTTTGCCACTGAATCTACAAATTTTAAGCATGAGAGGTTCTGTTTAATCCTTTATTTATTCATAAGGAAATTTAACACCACGTACACCATCGCAAAAGGGCTTGCATTTGCTTAGATTAAGATAAAATAGCTGCTCATGAAAAGACCGTTATTGCTATTAAGATGACATATGCAAGTAATAAGTTATATGTCAATATCTGTGCAATATCAGACATCACCCGTGAGAACTCATCACAGTTATTATCATTAACTCATGTCAAGTAGTGCGTGCAGGGCTGGTGGGTGCATGCATTTTTTTTTTTTTTTTTTTTTGTTAGTTTTGATTTCAAATGCAATAAATCTGTTAATAGATAACTTGTAGTAACGGTGCTCAGAATTTTTGGTGGGTGCAACTAAATTTTGGCTGGTGCTCCTAAATTTTAAAGTTAAAAGCACCAGTGCTACCAAGCAAAAAGGTTAATTTCGAGCCCTGAAGGGGATTGAAAAAGCTGAAAATAAGCATCTCTGTTGCTTTCCAAACAAACTCTAAAGTATGAGCACAACATAGACTAAAGACTTGCCCATTACCAGTCAGTACAGAAGGTGAAGACATCTCTTCTTTTTTTTTTTTTTTTGTTGTTGCAGCAGATCTGTGTGTGATGAAAGAATTCCTGGCACTGTTTTAACTTCTTTCACCTTTTAGAAGCTCTTCATGAGTTCCCAAATGTCAAATATACCATCACATGTATGCACAATTGTGCATCATTTAGGATGTTTTGTTCCAGCGCAAAATACACATCATAAAAGCTGTATTTTTTTGCTTTGTCTTTATAAATTATGGTTTAGACAAGGGGTGCCCAAACTCGGTTCTGGAGGGCCGGTGTCCTGCAAAGTTTAGTTCCAACCCCAATCAGACACACCTGGCCTAGATCAGGGGTTCCCTAACTTTTCAGCCAACGACCCCTAAAATAACAGTGCCAGTGACTCACGACCCCCAATATTCTCTGAGGTGGTTATAAATATACAAACCTTGCACGCAATGGCGCACGCACACCAATAGGCCCAAGTCTATTCTTCGTTTAATTTTGGAGAGGAGTCGCAATCCAATAGAAAAAAAAGGATGTTTTATTTTTTTTTTATGTAACTTCTATTAACTACTTTTTATCTTCTGTAGGTTATGGATAACATATGGTAATTCTAATAGTTTTGATTTTTGGAAATTACCTAGCGATGTTATGGGTAAATGTTATAGTTTTACGGGTCAATCATAGTCTTTTCACGTTTTCATTTCAGGCAATGAATAAATATGGAGTTAAGTACCCTGCAACAGTGAGTGCAGCACACCGTTCCAAACTCAGTGGACCAGAACTTCTTTGTGAAATTAAGGAGAAGGTTCAGGTTGCAACTTTAACACCAGACATGGAGCCATTTTCTGGGTTTCCCTGGGGTTCTCAGTTACCTCCACGCCAAATAACCACTGATGTCGGCCCGTTTAAGACCTGTGCAGTGGTATCGTCTGCAGGATCTCTCAAAAACTCTCGATTAGGAAAGGAAATAGGTAATCCCTAACTTTATAACACTAAAAAAACAAAAGTCTGTTTGGTTGATTGTATACTGTGTTCTGATTTAGCTTATATTCAAATCTGACTTATTAATAATATTTTATTATTATGAAAATATGCTTTAAGTTTTCTCATTCAGTCTTTTTAGTTTTGTTTTAATGTTACATAATGTCATGAAGCTGTTTTTTGCATTGACATAATCAGTATAATCATATAAAAAAAATTTAAAAGGGATAGTTCACCCAAAATTGAAAATGTATTATTTACTCTCCCTCAAGTGGTTCCAAACCTTAATGAGTTTCTTTCTTCTGTTGAAAAAAAAAGAAGATATTTTGAAGAAAGCTGGTAACATCGACTTCCATAGTTTTTGTTTTTCTTACAATGGAAGTCAATGGCAACAGGTTTAGATTCAGAAAGAACTTTATTGCCAGGTATGTTCACACATACAAGGAATTTATTTTCATGAAAAAAGCTTCTACAGTGCAACAGAATGACAGAGACAGGACAAAAAACAGATAATAAAGGAATTTTAAAATAGAAGTAAATAGTGAATGCAATTATACAAATTGACAAGTGTATGTACAGGTATATTACTATATACCATGTTATTTGTGCAGCTGTTATGTGCAAATTGGCTTGTAAAGTATGTTGTTAAATAAATAAATAAGTGTATATGTGTATAAAAAGTAGTGATGTTTGTTTCGCAATTACTATCATCAAGTGTTCATGAGATGGATTGCCTGAGGGAAGAAACCGTTTCTGTGTCAGGCTGTTCTGGTGCACAGTGCTCTGTAGCGTCGACCAGAAGGTAAAAGTTCATAGAGGCAGTGTGCTGGATGTGAGGGGTCCAGAGTGATTTTGGCAGCCTTCTGCTCACTCTGGATAAGTACAGTTCTTGGAGAGTAGGGAGGGTTGTACCAGTGATTCGCTCAGCAGTCCGAACTATCCGACGTAGTCTTTGGAGGTCAGATTTGGTAGCTGTGCTAAACCAGACAGTTATTGGCGTGCAGAGGATGGATCAATGATGGAAGTGTAGAACTGTTTCAGCAGCTCCTTTGGCAGGTTGAACTTCCTCAGATGACGAAGGGGGAGTTTCTCCTGAGGTCCACTATCATCTTCACTGTTTTGAGCGTGTTGAGCTCCAGGTTGTTGTGATTGCACCAGACAGCCAGCTCCTTAACCTCCTGTCTGTAAGCAGACTCATCACCGTCCTAAATGAGGCTGATAAATGTGGCGTCATCTGCAAACTTCAGGAGTTTGACAGGGGTCCTTTGAAGTGCAGTCATTTGTGTACAGGGAGAAGAGCAGAGGGGAAAGAACACACCCCTGGGGGCACCAGTGCTGATTGTACAGGTACTGGATGAGAATTTTCCCAGCTTTACCAGCTGCTGCAGTCCATTAGGAAGCTGTTGATCTACTGACAGACAGAGGTGGGTACAGAGAGCTGAGTTAATTTGGCCAGGAGAATGTTTGGGATAATAGTGTTGAAAGCCGAGCTGAAGTCAACTAACAAGATCCTCACCTAGGTCTTTGGTCTGTCTAGTTGTTGCAGAACATAATGCAGTCCCATATTGACTGCATCATCCACAGACCTGTTTGCTCTGTAGGCAAACTAAAGAGAATCCAGTGAGGGTTCAGTGATGTCCTTTAGGTTTGCCAGCACCAGTTTTTCAAACGACTTCATGACCACAGACGTTAGCGCCACCGGTCTGTAGTCATTTAATCCTGTAAGTTTGGGTTTCTTTGGGATGGGAAAGATGGTGGAGCGTTTCAGCAAGAGGGCACTTTACACAGCGCCAGTTATCTGTTAAAGATCAGGGTGAAGATGGGGGCCAGTTGGTCAGTACAGGATTTTAGACAGGCTGGTGTTACAAAATCTGGGCCTGGTGCTTTTTTCCTCTTCTGCTTTTGAAAAACCTGGCGCACATAGTCTTCACTGACCTAAAGTGCAGGTATGGGGGAGACGGGGGATGGTGGAGGTGTTAATGGTGGTGTAAAGAGCAGTTCAGAGCGGGTGTGGAGTGTTTTCTCAAACCTGCAGTAACACTCATTCAGATCGTCTGCCAGTTGTTTATAGTCTACAATGCTGGGGGATGGTGTCTTGTAGTTTGTGATATTTTTCAAACTTTTCCACACAGATGAACTGAGAACTGACTCCTTAGTTTCTCAGAATAGTTCCTTTTTGCCACTCTGATCTCCTTTTTCAGTGTGTATTTGGCCTGCTTATACAAGGCCCTCTCCCCGTTCTTGTGGGCAACCTCTTTGGCCTGTCGTAGCTGTCTGAGTTTTACAGTGAACCACGGTTTGTCATTGTTGTATGTGAGTTGAGTCCTGGTAGGAATGCACATGTCTTCACAGAAACTGATATAAGATGTTACAGTCTCTGTGAGCTCATCCAGATCATTTGCAGCAGTTTCAAAAACACTTCAGTCAGTAAGGTCGAAACAGGCCTGTAAATCCCGCTCTGTTTCATTAGTCCATCTTTTCACAGACCTTAATACAGGTTTGGCTGTTTTCAGTTTCTGCCTGTAGGTTGGTATGAGATGAATCAAACAATGGTCAGAGTGCCCCAAAGCTGCCCGTTGGACAGAGCGGTATGCATCCTTAACTGTGGTGTAGCAGTGATCCAAGATATTACTGTCTCTGGTGGGACATGTAACATGTTGCCTATATTTTAGCAGTTCACGGGATAGTTTTGCTTTGTTAAAATCCCTGAGAATGATTAAAACAGAGTCCGGGTGTTGTTGCTCTATTACCGTGATCTGATCAGCTAGTTTCTGTATCGCCAGGCATGAGTGCGCGTGCAGAGGAATGTAAACACTAACGAGGATGAACAAGCAGAACTCACACGGCGAGTAGAAAGGCTTACAGTTAATAAACAGTGCTTCTAGGTCGAGACAGCACATCTTTTTTTAAATTGTTACATCTGTACACCACTGTCCGGTATGGTGTCATTCAGCCAGGTTTCCGTGAAACACTGAGCAGCAGAATGCAAAAAATCCCTGTTTATCTGAGAGAGCAGAAGGAGTTCATCTATTTTGTTGGGTAGAGAGCGGAGATTTGCCAGATAGATGCTACGCATCGCTGTTCGAAATCTGCACTGTCTGAGTTTCACAAGCACGCCTGCTCGCTTTCCCCGTCTGCGCACCCGAAAGCGTTTGAACAGCACCACGGCTCCACCAACTACAATGTCCAGCAAAACATCACATAAGACTGGAGAGATATCGGGTGGTGTATGTGTCCGAATGTCCAACAATGAATCTCTCATGAAACTAATTGTATGTGACTAAAGACGGGTCAAACTAACAAAAACACAAAAACAACTGCAGAGCATGACACGGAGGGAGCCATCGTCGTCAGCGCCATCTTTTTATAAAAAAAAAAAAAAAAGCTTTCTTTAAACTTTATTTAAAATATCTTAATTCAGGTCATTAAGGTAAAAGTCATTAAGGTTTAGAAAAGTAAAGGGTAAGTAAATATTGACATAATTCATAATTTTGGGTGAACTATCCATTTAAGTGTTTGTCACTAGACATTTATATACAGTATACAATAGACAAAGTATTTTGGGTTGGGGCGATGCGGTGGCGCAGTGGGTAGCACAATCGCCTCACAGCAAGAAGGTCGCTGGTTCGAGCCTCAGCTGGGTCAGTTGGCATTTCTGTGTGGAGTTTGCATGTTCTCCCCGTGTCCGCATGGGTTTCCTCCGGGTGCTCCGGTTTCCCCCACAAGTCCAAAGACATGTGGTACAGGTGAATTGGGTAAGCTAAATTGTCCGTAGTGTGGGTGTGTGAATGAGTGTGTATGGATGTTTCCCAGGGATGGGTTGCAGCTGGAAGGGCATCCTGCTGCGTAAAACGTATGCTGGATAAGTTGGCGGTTCATTCTGCTGTGGCGACCCCAGATTAATAAAGGGACTAAGCCGAAAAGAAAATGAATGAATTTTGGGTTGAATTATCATGAAGAAATGCCTATATTTTGATACTCTATTAAAAGACTTTGGTAATACCCCACCCCCACCTCGCATTACAAAAATAATATCTGCTATCTAGTCTAATATCAAAAGAATTCTGATTTTATATATGATGCAGTATTACTAATAAAGTTTCTGAACCGTAGATTCACATGACGCAGTGATACGGTTCAATGCCGCACCAACAGCTGGTTTTGGGACCGATGTAGGATCTAAAACAACAGTGCGTCTTATCAATTCCCAGGTAATTTGCTTCACAACTAAAAAAAAAATGTAAACAGCATGTGGTCACTTGCTCATAAAATCCATTGTCTGTTTCTTCCATAGGTAATGGCATCTGAAGACCACCATTTCCTCTCCAGCTCTTTGTACAGTGCAGGGATTTTAGTGAGCTGGGATCCTAGCCCTTATTCCTCAGATCTATGGGAGGTAAGAACTTGCTTGGTTTACTTTGTAGTATTTGTCAAACACATAAAACTGCAAAAAAACTTGCTTCCTCACTGAGTACTCGTAGTATGTACTTGTACTCTCTGCGTCATGTGACCACTAGAGAAAAAGAACTACAGAAAAAGGGCCGCTAATAATTCAGGAGGGCTAATAATTCTGACTTCAACTGTATATGTAGTTATTTTCCTCCCTGTAAATAAGGAAAGGGAAATAAATAAAATGTAATAAAAATATGAAACAAACTGTGCTTTAAGCATCTTCACTGAAAATTATTTTTAATTATAGCTACAAAAATGTCCTTAAGTCAAGAGCAGTGAGTGATTTTGTCCTTTTGTTGTTTGATTAATAATGATAAAAACAGTCGGCAGCAGGAATATTGCGTGCTGTCACTTTAAGAGCAGTACGGTTCTGATTTATGGTTTTACTTTCACATGTCTTTTGATTCTCAACTCGTTTATTACATAAATGAGGGTTAATATGAATAATCACTAAACACCGTGTTTTGACATAAATTTGCATGTATTTGACCATTAAAGCGCTCACATTAAGATGACTTTAGATGTGTGTGCTCTGCTCGTCTCTGAGGCTGAGCGCATACACACAACAGCATGCGATCTCTTTTGCGCTTTTAAAAACATGAATGATTTGAATGTACATCAGTGAATGATGCGCATCCCATGCTGCAAAAGTTACATTACACTGCAATTGCTTTAGTAATTTTCAAGTGAAACTGAGCTTTGCAGAGCAACAAATGTGTACAACTGGAAAGGGGGTGGTATATGATGCTATAATCATTTTATCTCGATTAATGTTCTTTCATAATCGTTAGTAGCCAAAATTGAAATCGAAACTGAATTTCAATTAATTGCACAGCTCTAATATATATATATATATATATATATATATATATATATATATATATATATATTAAATTAAATAATTCTTCTCTTGTCTTTCAGTGGTTCAACAAGACAGATTACCCCATATTTAAACAGTATCAGCGATATCGCCGCTTACACCCTCAGCAGCCATTTTACATTATACATCCGCGAATGGAATGGCAGCTGTGGCAGAGAATACAAGACAACATGGGTGAAGCCATCCAAAAAAATCCACCCTCATCAGGCCTGCTGGGTAAGTTACACTGAGTATGTAAATAAATCAGGGAAATCTGATCATAAATATTAAGGGGAGTAACTTTTCATAATAAAAAAAACAAATTCAGTTCAATGTAAACCAGTCTTCCATATACAAGTGCTTATTTTTCACACTTTGTGCACTCACATGCAGGAGTTTTCCTTACATACATCAAACTTTAGTTTTATCTGTCTTCCAATGTTTTTTTAACAGAGAAATATGTTCATACATAATTTGCCTGATTATATACTGGAACATTTTATTCCACAAAATTATATTCCAAAAATGGATGTTCACAGTATTTCTGAATTATTTAGTGATTAAAAAAACATTCCCAAAATCCCCTTGTTAAAACCTATGAAACAAGAGTTTTGAACATAACTTCATCCAATGTTCTGATCTGTTCTTGAAATGTATGCATATATGCATTTATTTAATGAACCAATACCTCATTTACATATTTAATCAGAACATTTCAAAAAACATACCCAATTCCTAATGTAGTCAAACAATTGGGTAATTACAGCAATAACTATTTGCCTTTTACAGTATTCACCTGCAGTGTATTAACCTAAAGAAACCACAATAATTCTCCCTCCTCTCCATAGGCACAGTTTTAATGATGTCACTGTGTGAAGTGGTACATGTGTACGAATTCCTGCCCTCGCGGCGGAAAACCGAGCTGTGCCACTACTACCAGCGCTTCAGTGATGCTGCCTGCACACTCGGGGCCTACCACCCATTACTGTATGAGAAAAACCTGGTCAAGAGGATGAACCAGGGCTCCGACCGGGACATCTACACACTTGGCAGGGTCACTCTTCCTGGGTTTGCCACATTTAACTGCACGTCCAGCACTCCGTCAAAAACGTAATCTGAGGGTGAACTGTTTTGCTCGGTACACTCTCAGAATGTAACAATAAAGCGCATGATAAACAAGTATTCATTCTGGTCTCTGAGGGAGATCAGGAGTCGGTTTCACGGGTGGAGAACGAAAAACTAACACACTAAAACCTAGTGGTTGTTTACGGAGAAGATCTTAACTTACACAGACACAAAATAACAGAGTAGAAGTTCTGTATAGTTGTAAACTACCAACCATTATTCCCTAACTTGTCCCATCGTGGTAAATTCATACTGTTTGCTGTTAATTAACAGAAACGATCTCGGTATCACATATTTGCCTCTCAATGACTTTCAAACACTGCCTAATGTGACATGTATCAAAGGGATAGTTCAGCCAAACATCAAAATATGCTGGAAATTTACTCATCCTCAGGCCATCCCAGACGATGGTGACTTGTTTCTTCGTCAAACATTAAAGATTTATTTATTTTTGCTGAACCAGTGTTTCTTTTTTGTACTTAACCAGTGTTCCTTGGTAATCCATAAAATGAAAGTTTGTTAATTGTTATAGGTCATAATGTTTTAAATAATGTTCAGTTTCTTGCACAGACCGAATGATCCTCATTAGTAGATCCTCAATGTATCATCAATTTTGCTTGTGGCCATTGACTTGCATTTTATGAATCTCCAAGGACCACCGTTTCAACTATAATTCATCTTTAATGTTCTAATGAAGGAAACGTCACCTACATCATGGATAACGAATGGTTGAGTAAATTAATAGCACATTTTCATTTTTGGTGCACTACAAATCAAAGAACTAATCTCAAAAAAACCTGATGAATTTCTGGACCCGTACTCACAAAACATCTTAATGCTAGAAGTAAAAGTAAGATCTTAACTTACAGATTTAGGAGAAAATCTTTAAAATGATGGGCGTGATCCAAATTTAGGACTCCAAAATTTAAGTAATAAAGTATTTTACAAAGCATTTTAGCTCTAAAACTAGCTCCTAAATCTGTGAAAAAAATAGTAGTGAAGTAGACTCCCAGGTCACAAATTCCAAATCACAAACTATCCTAAAATGGCTGTTGCTGGCAATCTGTCTCGAAACAAACATTTTAAAAACATCTGACAATTAAGAGGTTTTTTTTTTTTTTAAAGGTATCGCCTTAATCGCGGAGGTATAATGACTGTTGCTGCACTAGGATGTAATCATTTCATCAACAAATAGAAAAAATAAGGAAAAAATACTTTTTTAAAGAGCAAAGCTCAGTCCAGTTTACATGCAATTTGCATTATACCTATTATTCCTTGGGAATAGTTTTTTTTGTTTTTTTGCAATTATTCAGATGCCCAAATTATGCACTCCAAAAGAGCAGGTGTGTTACTGGTTACTGTTTTAACTTCTAAGTCTAATGCAAAACACTATTGTATGGTTGTATTCCATGAATTTTGGCACCATAGAAAGGTGACGGCGACACCACTTTAGCTGTGTTTGTCTGTGCTGCTGTCATGTTCTCAAAAAATAGGTGGATTTATCCTGTAAAATCATGAGACCTGTGAAACATGATTTAATTAATGTGCTAACTGAGGTCCAAGTGATTGCAAAGTGAACCGCTTTCCACAACCCCATTCATTATATGCATATGTGGCACACAAACTCCCATACTGCCATCCTCTCAAGCACATGTCCACTTTAAACAAAACGTCAATAATGCAATTAGTGTTTACACGCCTCTATATTAACATCAACTACACAATTATGCTTGCTGCAATTATGAGCTTAGTTACATAATTTAGATCAAAGTGTTTGTACATGAGGTAAAGTTTAATTGCAATATAGCCAAAATCTCAATATAATCTCATCACTAGTATCAACCATTATTATTCTACTCTATTAATTAAAAGGCTGTTAATATGCATGTCCTCTGTTTATGAGAAGCACACATGTAGATGCTGACAAATAGTTCAACATATACTTGTTTTAATTAATGACAACATTTTTATTTTGAAACCCTTTTTTGAATGTGGCAACATTTTTATTTTTAAACCAATAATTAAATATAGCTACATAATATTGGCCTATACAATATTTCTATGACTAAATCTCTGATTGAGACCCCTCCCCTGTCAGCCAATGACTGTGTGAATAGTTAATGATCATGCTGACATCATCCACAGCAACGAGGTCAACCTCACCCTTACTCTAAGACTTCTCTCTACTATTCGTCAGTAAAAGCTTTGCGAATAGGTTTTAGGCTAAAACTCCAAGCTAAAATCTTTTACTGCTATTTAGGAGAACTCTTAGTGGCAAGATTAAACGTCTTGTGAATACGGGCCCTGGCGTTTTGCAGACACATCTACAATTTCACAAAAATCCAGATTATTAGACAAAATAATGCTCTTTGTTGGAAAGTAGCCAAGATTTTATCCATTAAAGTGTAGCGCGCAGAAAGCTCTATGTCCAAAGCCAGCCTGCTGCTTCCATAATGTGCAGGTTGTTTCCGATTTATGCAACTGCAATCCTAACACATTCATGCAAACTGTAAAGTGATCTGCCAACACACATGCCATTAGCAAAGTAATGCTTTAAAGCAACGTATTTTTTGAAAGCTGGAGATCAGTATGCATTCAGTATTTACACTGTGACGCCTTTCCTCTTATAGCACTCTGTTACACTTGTAGGGCCGTGGAAAATGTCCTTGCATGCTTTACTGAAATTGCACTATCATACCTTTGGTAAACTTGTATTTAGTTGTATTTATGAACTATTGTTAGAAGGAAAAGACATACAGTGCATGATGTAATGTTTTAAATTTTAACTTCAAACACAGAAACAAGATACACTTAGGCATTTTGGGGAGAAAAGGAGCATTTATTTATGGCTGTATTATTGATTTGGTGTGTTTTTACAGGATATGTCAATGTGTCTCATGCACTTCTATTTATTCCAACACCTAGATTACAGTGTGTAAATATAAATCCTGCTCCTAGCGATACAAGTTATTCTAAACCCTGAAGTGTGTGGGGCAGGGCACTAATATTCATACATTATCCATTTAGAAACATTTAGATTTCTAGTATACAAGCTTTATTTTTTGCCTCAATTAACGTGAAACTGACATGATTTGTTTGTCAACCTTACGAAAGCAACCTTTTGGTCAATGCCGAAAATGTTTACTTTACATTAGGATTATGAACTGAACTGTTGAAATTATGCTTTTTTTTTTACTGTTTTTACTTTATTTTTTTAGGGCAGAACGGAATCTTTATATGTAATTTGTAGCATAAAGCGAATTCTAATTACAAAATATTTAAAAATGAAATGAAAAAGTTATAAGCGTAGAATGTATTTTACATTTAAGATGACAAATTGCTAATTTATAAAACCATGCTGTTTTCTGCAAAACAAGTCAAATGAACGGTAATTGAGCGTTGTTATGTGTTGCAAAGTTTTAAAAAATATATATTCAATTGATCAAAGTAATCTGGGCTATGCACATGCAAATTGCCAAATGTAAATATGTTTTATTTTTTTATGTGTATTCCATATTTCTCATATACCATGTCAAATTTGTTTTTATTTCTCAAGAAATTTCCCTTTAAGCATGCCGTCGGCATTAAGAAATTCTTTAAAATAATTTGCTCTGGTAAAATGCAAATGCCAAAGTTGTTGTACAAACACAAGGGAATTGTGAGACTTGTGAGACATGAAGGTTGTAAAATTAAGCAAAAATGGACATAACTGTTGTATTTTCTGAACAATGGATAGGGTATGTCCTTTAATTGCAGCAGAATGGAAACAGGCAATTTTCCACACTGCATGTACAGATTTATCTAAATCAAGCTGTATGTAAAATTCAGAAACACTTGTTTTGACACCAGTGGTCATTAAGTGAACGGCAGCCAGCAACTTATTGCTCAAGCTAGCGTGTTTGTTAAAACTGTCACTGAAATGCTCTCAACATGCCAACCTTGACATTTGATTGGTTCACAATCACAAATGTTCTTCCTGTGTATAAATAATGTGCCACCATAACTTTTGTCAGTGCTATTGTTTTAGTTGATATGCTCTATGCAGTAATGTACAGTAATCAAAGTCTAGAATGTAATATGTAATATCCCTATGATTTCATTACATGAACTACATTACAATAAACCCTGAATTAATTTAAAGCATCTAGACTCGACATGTACATAGTGTTGAATTCCATTACATGGATCCTGGCAAACATACCCAAATAACCCTGCTTGTCTTTGTCAACACTAATAAAACAACTACTGCTTACGCTGTCATTTGGTCACTTTCTTGAATATGATGTAACATGAAAAAATTATGAGTAAAACAGTCATTTATAAGGAAATTCGTGGATTTTATAGGCAGAAAATAAATGTTTGGCCTCCCCGTCGGGGAATCGAACCCCGGTCTCCCGCGTGACAGGCGGGGATACTTACCACTATACTAACGAGGAGCTCCATGACGTACAGCAGCATACTAGACCTAAAAGTATTTATTCTTCTGGATTACTACTTATAAATATTAGAATAAGTCATTTTACCAACCTGGAACTCGAAAAGCCGGTTCGTCCATCTGGAGTGGTCCGGTGCTCAGGAGTTCACTGTGTAAATGAAAGAATAACTTATTATTAACTATTATTTTTCAAACAGACTTTAGGTTTATAATTAGCCAACATTGAATGAAGAGGAATTTTCATTACTTCTTTTATGTTTTATTACTTTTTGTTTTGAATATGTTTACATTTTTGTGTTTCCACTTAATATTGTTTTATTTTACGTTTATGTGAATCTCTAGATTCTGTGTCTGTTGATGTATTATTCAGATCTTAAAACGTAATGCAACTGACTTTAAAATGTGCACCGAATCCCTGTTCTGTTTCTTGTTTAATTGTATTTATGTACATTACATAAATACAATTAAAGTAATTGTATAGTTGTATACAAACATATAATAACATTATTTGTATAAACATTTCTCATAATTGTAATTATATCTTCGAGTGAAAACAGCAGTTCTGAATGTAAAATTTTATTTACAGTTAATGTATATTACAATTATGATATATCATAATATGCATGAATTGCTTTCTTAACTCTTGAGCCAACATGAAACTGAATCTAATAATGTTAAATAATTAATTATGGTTGTTACAAAAACATTATGGTATTTACTATATTATTTTATTGACATTTTAATACCTCATTAGAGTCAACAAATGTTTAGCCCATTGTGAAAAGAAATTTGATTTGACCATAAACGATAGATTCCAAGTGGTGTTATGATTTTAACTATATTTAAATATATGTGATTACATACTTTAAAGATTACTTGTTAAAATTATGAAGGTACAATTGAAAAAACTTTGCATCTCCCCGTCGGGGAATCGAACCCCGGTCTCCCGCGTGACAGGCGGGGATACTTACCACTATACTAACGAGGAGTGGCTTAGTGCATACTTGACACAGGGAATACAAGTACATACTCAATGGCTAAGACTGTGGGTTTTTATGCATGTTTTCTCCATGAACATTTATAAAACTTGTAATTACTTTTCTTACACTGTGCAAAGACCTGGAGAGGAAGCAGCTGTTTTCTCAAGTCATTTCCTGTACAATAAAAACATATTTCAATGAGCTTTGTTTGAATGCTTGTCATTTGAGTCTTTTCTCAGTTAGCAAATGTAAAGAAATGACTAGGAAAAACATATTTTGTGCTCTGGAAAAGAATAAAAAAGGGTAAATAGCATTATAGCAACATCAGTGTAAGTAAACAATGGCATAATTTGAATTTTGGCTGAGTTATCCCTTTAACAAGACACTTGCAATACATTTGATTAAGCACAATCATTGGGCTCAAAATTAGAATAAAATTAAAGGAGTCAAAAAAGAATGATCAAACATCATTTACCAAAAGCATAAACATAAAACAGCTTAATTAAAAACACACACTACAAATTGTGCCTATTTTAAACTCATAAATAATAATACAGAACATTTCAATGATATTTGGAACAGTGAACTAAGAAATGTAGCTAGTTTCCATAAATCTGATGAACATGATACATATTTATTTAGTGTGCTGATACACAAGTTTTGTTAAACACCATTCTTATGATAAATTGGTTGATCTAGTGCGCCGCCTCGTGGTCAAACAATGCTTTCAAAAATGTCTACTTCAGAGTAGTTAATGACTGCTAGGATGTTTTTAAAACCCTGATATAAACAGCAGCTTTAAACGTTTTATATATTAGGATTAATATGTTCTGCTCCGATTGCGCAAAATAACACAATGCTTGTAACGTTAACCTATGCAGCATAACTTAATGTGGAATGGCAGCAGTTACGTTATATAAAGAAAACACTGTACTGTCTTGAGGGCATAGAAAAGTCTTTTAAACTTATTAAGTAGCCCTTGTTGTTCATTTCAAAACAGACAACAGCTTATACATTCAAAAATAACTATAGTTATGCAAGAAATATATAAAAATGAAACAAACTACCTTCTACCTGTCGATGGCATATGGCACTCTGAAGCTGAAACTGTCGATGAAACACAATATTACGATTTTTATAACCTGTACACTTTTAAAGTTGACATATTGTAAATTTGACTTCAAATGGGAAACGTAACGTTAGACAATTACTACATGCGTAACGTGAGCATGCTAACGTTAGTTCACGTGTTGCAAGTCGACGTCTAACAAATAATTACTTATTACCGAAATCTTTCACTTGACATGGGCGTCATTAAGTGAGTAGATTAGCGTTATACAATGTAAATAAATCTTTTAACAAATACTGACCGTCGAATGATTTTAGAAGCGTGCTCGGTAAAAGAAAAGTGCATCACAAACGGCACCGAACCGAACGGCATTCTGACCTAATTCTGACTGTTTCCACACAGGTGTCCTGAACCGGGAGGACAAATAACGTGCCCTCAAGTTTTATGTATTTATTGATAATGCATAATTACAATTCTGAATGCAGCTGCCTCACAATATATGTATTTACATTTAGACACTTTTCATGTACTAGATTTTGTGGGGTGGGGAATGTCATTTCAAATAATTAATTACTTACATATTTATTTTTGGAAACATTAAAATCAGACTGACTTAGATGGTTACTTTAATTTCAGTTTTCATTCATTCATTCATTTTCTTTTCGGCTTAGTCCCTTTATTAATCTGGGCTCGCCACAGCGGAATGAACCACCAACTTATCCAGCATATGTTTTATGCAGAGGATGCCCTTCCAGCCACAACCCATCACTGGGAAACATCCATACACACACATACACTACGGTCAATTTTAGCATACCTAATTCACCTATAGCGCATGTCTTTGGACTTGTGGGGGAAACCAGAGCACCCGGAGGAAACCCATGCTTACACGGGGAGAACATGCAAACTCCACACAGAAATGCCAACCGACCCAGCCAAGGCTCGAACCAGTGACCTTCTTGCTGTGAGGCGATCGTGCTACCCACTGCGCCACCGCGTCACCCAATTTCAGTTTTCATTCCATTTTAATTCATTTAATCTTCCAGCGCACAATCAGCAAGATTTTTGCTTTTTCCATAAATGTTATTTTTCTATATCTGTCTAATCCCAGACATTTAAGTGTTGCATGCTTGAGATATGAAATTTGAGAAATATGAGACATCAAAATGTACTACATCTGAGATGTTCATGAGAGCTAGGCTGTTTTTAATAACACTGATATAAACAGCAGTTTAAACATAAGGATTTTATCCCAGATCTTTAATAAGTTGACTATATAGCATCAGGTAAGAGTAGTGAAGTGAAGTGAAGTGAGTATGCTTGAGATATGAAATATGAGACGTGATGAGAAGAGATAACAAAGAAAAATCAAGTTGAATCTCAGTTGTGAATAGAATATATTTGTTTTTATTGTCCACGTTATAAATTGCATAATATTGCAATTTTGTCAAACTATGCAAAACACCGTTAATAATAATTTTAAATTTCTCGCCCTCATGTCTTTTCATTCCCCTAACACCTTCATTCATCTTCAGAACACAAAGATATTTTAGATTAAATCGGAGAGCTCTCTCATCCTCCATTGACAGCAATGGTCACTCAGCAAGATGTTCATTGTCCAGGTTTAGGACCTTTTTTTACTGAAAGGATTGGGTATTTTCTAAAAATAATTAAATCTATATACTTTTTAACCACAAACACCAAAATTTAATACAATTAAATCACACACCCTACATAAAGTTAAAATGCAAACGATTTACAATCTGTAGGAGAAAATTTGTTATTCTGTTCTTCCACCTATGTGATGCATGACCTTTCCAAAACTTCATATCAAGGTTTGTATTTATTAATATAATATTATTGGCTTCTAAACATAGTTACTGGTATCTACTCAGAAATGTTCATATCAGGATTCGTATTTAACGTAACCAACGTCCCTTTCAAGAAAGTCTGCTCACTCGGTAGCCATATTAGCAAGGCTTATCTAAGTTTCCACCAAAGCATTTTTTGATCTGCAGAAAATCAAGTACTGTTCTAAACATGCTCAGCTGTGAGTGCTTCTCCAGCTGTCAAAGCCAAAGCGGAGTGCTCAGGGTAAAACACACATACTCAGCGCCTGGCTAAACAGCGGGGGTTTTAAAAACATGGCACTTCCATTGACAAGAACAGAAAAAAAACACATTTCTGCAGCGCAAAATTGCTTTGGTGGATACACGCCTTAAATGACTGGGGCAATGCAGAGATCTCCAAAACTGCTCACTGAACTCGCAATTAAATTACATTTAAAATCAGCAACAAAATCTTTAGTGACCAATATCATTACCTTTGTTAAGCTCTAATTAAGTTTATAACATTAATTTCAGTCAATCAAACCAATCTCATTTAAGGCTGTTTTAATGGCAACAAGAGGACGTGGTTACAAAAACTGGAAGAACAGAGACAAAACGAAAGAGACGATTTGTTATGGGATGGGATGCAGTGCAGGAATGATGTAGTTTCCAAATTACAGAATAAGCAAATCTGCACAGACTCCTCCCCTGAAGAACTGCCAGGCTATAAAGATTGACAATTGGTTATTCTGACTTGGAAGGCGGACTTCCTTCACTGTGGTGGCCATAATGAGCACTGCACTTTCCCCCAGTCGTTAATGAGAGTAAACTGCCTTTGTATATCTAAAGTTTGTCTGTACTAGCCCAAATTTACATATCAATAGCAATACAATATAATGTGTTTTCCAAAACCTGATCAAAAGTGGACATTTCAGACCTATATGTGTATTTAGCTGCATCAATATGTGATCAGATCGACAAACACAACTCTTAAAACCAGAATAAACAGGGCCCAATTAGTCATTCTGTAAACAAGTGGCCTTACAGTTACATTCTAATTGTTTAGTTGATGATTCGATTAACTCAAATAGTCACACTGTTCTCGATGTAGTCTGGAGACAAGTAAGGATAGGGCAACTCCAGCTGGCTGTTCCTGTCTGCAATGTCTTTTGCTATGATCTTCAGCTCTTTCTGGACGTCCTCCACAAGCTTAGCGGTTGCACCACTGTGGAAGTACCACTCATTATAATGGCACAAGGGCACCTAAAGAGAAAGCAATGACTATTTAAACAATCCCATTTGCATCCTACTGTAAATATACACCCTGGAGGCCTTCACATAAAAAAATAAATGCTGTAGTGCATTTTAACGTTACTACAAAAGTGTTTTATACTGTATTTATTCTATGGTCTGTTGAAATTCTTGATTCTGATTGGTGGGAAGGTAAATAAAATAAAATCGGCAATAAAATCGGTTAATGCACAGGTGGTTTCAGTCATTTTTGATCACAGTTCGAAATAAATGTGCTTCCCTCAAAAATTACACTGATCAACCAACTCACAAATATGCTCAAAAATACTTGTAACATGTATTAGCTACCTCTTTACTATGAGCTATTACACATGCCAGTGTCACTTAAATGAACACACACAATCTCTATCAGTCTGCCCGTGACAAAGCGGGGACTAGGAGATCTAATGTGTCATAACTGATAAAAAACTGAAATATTGCACTGCAAAGAGCAAAACTAGTTTTAACTTGTCTATAAGTTGGCAAATGAACACAGAACAAGGAGCATAATCAATGGTTACTGTGCGTTAAAGGATCCAACCACCCTTGCTTTGCCTCTACGTCTTGCATTTAAAACGCATGGCAACCCTTTGATGATCTTTTACATATTATAGTATTTACAACACTTTGTTCTATACTATAGATTTTACTACAGTAAACAGTGGTGTATTGTAATATACCCTATAGTTGTAGAAAACTTTGTGCTTTGGGTAGTTTGTTTACTATATTACTATAGTTGTTGTATTACCTCAGCAACAACAGAATTACAACAGATTAAATCCAAGTACTTTACTATAGTATGGTTCAAAATCTTTATATTATTTACTATACATTCCTATAGCTTTTTTATGTGTGGATACTCACAAAGTCAACAGCAGGCTGTGACAGAAGAGACAGGACACTAAGGACGTGGCAGGAGGAATTGACCTCTGGAAGGAAGGACAAAAGATCCTCCTCGGACAATGAGCCTTTGGTTTGAGACGGGGGACGAGACATGGCCGATGGAGTGTTTGGTATGCAAAGGTTGAAATCCAGCTGGGGAGAAAAAAGGGTTTGGTGAATCTGAAAATATGCTTCTGCATTTGACCATGTATTAATAACTGAAGATACCTGAGAGAAGTTCACGGCTGAATGAAGTGCTGAGCTGGAGAAGATCACCATCGTAACAAACTTGCACATTTCAGCTGTGTTCTGAAAGGATTGTGGGACTCCTGGAGAACATGATAAAAAGATTATTATATGCATTTTTCATCTCTGTGAAGAATAAATTAAGTAGATTTGAGGTTTTATGGGTCAATGACATGTAAGAGTGTCCACGATAATGAAAATAAAAATCTTATCTTCCATGACTATTAAGCATACATACAAGCGAAACATAATCAAGTATTTAAACCCTGAATATTTCATTTAAGCATACTACTGTAGCTCTTATTAATAGTTAGAATTACTTTTTTAATCCTCAATTTTTTATGTATGAACACATTTCTTAGTAAAAAAACAAAACGCTTTAGAATACAAATATTAATAAAACTGTAAAGTCTGATTAATGCAAGAGCTGCTGAAGTGGAAATTTAGGTTTCAGTGCAGGTGAAAATTATATTTTTTTGGGGGAAAGCAACCTTTAAATACAGACAGAGGTTGATTAAAAACTAAATAAATATTTAGAAGTGTATTCTGGATGTTATCCTGCCATAAGAACAACAAAAAAAAGAAATTTGCCTTAAAGGGATAGTTCAACCAAAGCAGAAAATTACTTGTTCCAAACCTTTTGACTTTTTTTTTCTCTGTTGAACACAAAAGAAGATATTTTAAAGAAAGTTTAAAACCGGTAACCACTTTCATAATATTTGTTTTGCCTTCTATGGATGGCAATGTTTATTGATTATTCAGGCTCCTTTAGAATATCTTATTTTGTGGTCAGCAGAATAAAGAAACTCAAAGTTTCGGAACCACTCCACGGTGAGTAAACAGTGTGTAAATGTACATTTTTGGGTGAACTATCCCTTTAAGACACTGGCACTGCATATAGGAATTGCACTTCTTTGAATTTTCACATCATTTAATAGATAGTACAAGCAAGTGTCATGTTATAGACCCTTATACACAAGAACAAAATGTGCGACAGATCTTTTTAGGGCACCTATGTGAGTGAGGCCGAAGAAACCCTTGCTGAAGATCTCTTCAATCCAATTCTGCAGCTCACAGTCACTCTGGACGTCTTCATCGCTGAAGTAGTACAAGCGAGCCCAGCCTGCAACAAACCTGAACCACAAAGATCATGTGACCATTTCAAACCTCAAGATGCCGATTCATACATTGTGAATCAAGTACCTTTGTAAAGCATCCCAGACTCTGAGAGCATCTTGAGCATAATAACAGATCGGCAGAGCATCCAGTCCTCGCTCTTTCACATCGTCTGGCACACACAGAGAGCTGTAGCGCAGACGCTGGGTTGCTCGAGTAAAAAGCTGTGGTATTGCCTCCAGACCGCAGGCTACTGACTAGAGACAACAAACAAAAGAATATGAAATTAAATGTAAATTATTTTCTTTCACGGAGTAAACGAATAAGCATAAACTCACAAACCTTGTCAAAAACGCCATTTGCGGCTAGAAGAGTCGCTCTAGCCTGAATGTTAATCTGAAGAGTGCTGCGGATATGAGGCATTAGGAGCTGAAACAAACAAAAAAAAAGATTTATTTATTTATAAATGTTAAGGAATTTAAAAATATAATAAAATCTTTATTGTCAATGTACAAAATTAAGTACAAACCCCAGGTGTACAAATAGTATGTGCAAACACTGCAAGGTAATAAATACAAGACAAGATACCATACCATAGTTAATCTTCTGCATAGTTTGAAGAACATATTATAAATGAATAGAGGTAACAACTGCATAGGTTATATAAAAAACAACAACTGCACAAATAGATTGTTTAGGCCAGTATTGCACATTTCACCATACAAGGGAAAAAAAAAAAATCACGTAACACAAATTAGTACACAAAAACTTTTCTTTTTTTTTTAAGTTAGACCCCAGAATATCTCATTTCTAAAAAATAATTTCTCTAATTGTTGAATAAACTAAATTGTCCGTAGTGTATGTGTGTGAATGTATGGATGTTTCCCAGTACTGGGTTGCAGCTGGAAGGGTTTTGTTTCCATTTTCTGGATAAGTTGGCGGTTCATTCCACTGTGGCGACCCCTGATGAATAAAGGGACTAAGCCGAAGTAAAATTTCTCTAATTGTCTTGGGTTTATATGGAAACCCATTTTTTCCTATAAGAAAAGGCTTTTATCACATAACTACTCTTTTGTAAGGCAACTAGAGGGCAACTGTTTGTATGCCTCTTTGTTCTGTTTACCAGACTTCAGTCTGGTAAACCCTCTGCTCCCCTTATTTACATATTGTGTTCAGCTGTGTGTTCCACATATAAGCCCCTTGTGTTAAGTTTTTCACTTTGTCTGGTTGTTACATAGCAATTATTAGCATTTTTGTTTTCTTTTTTTAAATTCCCTGCCCATCTAAAGTATCTTTCAAGTTTTGTTTTGATTTTGCTTTTATCAAAGTTTGGTATTGTAATTACCAACTGTACTATAATGCTATGTTGCACACGGTTGCGCAGTGGGTAGCACGATCGCTGGTTCGAGCCTCGGTTGGGTCAGTTGGCATTTCTGTGTGGAGTTTGCATGTTCTCTCTGTGTTTCCCCCACAAGTCCAAAGACATGCAGTACAGGTGAATTGGGTAAGCTAAAATTGTTCGTAGTGTATGGGTGTTTCCCAGTGATGGGTTGCAGCTGGAAGGGCATCCACTGTGTAAAACATGCTGGATAAGTTGGCAGTTCATTCCACTGTGGCAACACCTGATTAATAAAGGCACTAAGCTGAAAAGAAAATGAATGAATGAATGAATACTATAATGCTATCTCTCTGGTGAAAGTTACAGGATGTATTGTAGTGATGTTGTCTAGTGCGCATTCATGATTTTAGGAGGCAATTTTCAATATGATAATTCAATGCTATCAGACTAACATTAGCATTTTCCAAAATTTCCTATTGCACCTTTAATAGTAGGAAGTGTTAGCGCTTTTTTATTGTAGTGTTTTTCTGACCTTGAGTTTGTGGAAAACACATTTTTAACACAGCATTAAAAATAAGCTGGAAAATAATGAACGATGATGAATTCACTAGTTTGTACCTGATGTAGAGGATGTATCTCTGGCAGCTGTCTGAGCGTGGCCGTACAGCACACTTCTCCTAAAAGGTGAGTCCGAAAGAAATGCGAAAGTAGCTGATGAATCTGGAAATCTGAATTATGGACCCACATCTTTGCTAACAACCAGTCTGGTGGGGCATCAGATGGTACGAAAACAGGGTTCTGTGGACCAGGAACCTGCTGAAGCTGAAATATTAGGATTGTCACTTTCATGTGGCCAATAAAATTAAGTAAAAAGAGATTTTTGTGCTGACTAAAACCATGCATACTTGTATAGCAATGGGCTTTAGTTCTCCATGTTGGTTGTAATGCAGCAGACACAAAGGAGCAGATAAGTAAGTCTGTTTGCCATTGATGGTGTTAGCAGGCAGCTGATCCAGCACTTCATAATCCAGAAGATACACACGTCCTTTCTGCGCAAAATAGTTACAAAGATTGACTAGCAAGTTACAAAATGATAAATGCAAAACATAAATCTACAGAAGCACACCTCCATCTCTTGATCCAATGATGAGCCCTCTGGCAGAAAACATTTGAGCATTTCTGAAGTGACCGAAAAGTTAGGTGGCAGATTGTGGATCTGTCTGACACACAGAGGATTGCATCCATTGAGGCACTGATATCCAAAGAATGCATCCTCCTGCCAGTGAGCCTGAACATATTCTGTGAGAAAAATCAGGGGAAAATTGTTAGTGAAGTATTTATATGTATATAAAATATATTTAAACTCAAAGGCCACTTTGTTAGGTACACCTGTTCATTAACCCAAAAATCCAATCAGCTAATCACATGGTGTCATGGTGCGCTCACTCACAAAGGCACAGGATAACAGGAATTATCAAAACACGTAGATTTATTTATAACGCACGAAACGGAACAAAGGAGCACATGATCACAACACAGAACAGACACCTGACATTACCCCCCCCTTAAGGCGCATCCTCGTGCCTTCAACATAACGTAATATAAGGGAGGGTGGGAGGGGAGGGGGCCAGGGAGGAGTCTTAGGAGGGAGGAGTCAAGAAGGACGTTGGGAGACGAGGAGTGGAGGACTTGGCCAGGGAGGAGTTTCAGGAGGGAGGAACCAGGAAGGGAGCTGGAGCAGGAAGACCCAGGACACAGCCAAAAGGACGGCCCAGGGCAGAATCGAGGAAGGGGGGGCCATGGAGGAGGAGTGACTGCCGACTCCAGGGGGCCGACTGAGGGACACGCCGCTGATGGTGGTGGACCCCAAGGAGGAGACGGAGAGCTGTAGGGTGAAGGTGACGCCGAGGTCCCGGAGGGCCGGGGTGGAGCAGACGGCTCACCCGAGTGAGGCGACGGCGGGGGTCCGGAAGCCCACGGCAGAGCCAGAGCGACAGAGGACCAAGGCGTAGCTGGAGGGAAGCAGGAGCTCAACGCAGCTGGCAGGACGGAGCAACGAGGCGCAGCCAGAGGAGTGGAGTCTAGAGGTGTAGGAAGGGTGATGAATGACCAAGGCGGAGCCGGAGGGACGAGGGAGCCTGGCGGAGCTGATGGACTGACGGTCCACGGCGGAGATGAGGGAGGAGTAAGCCAATCCGGAGCACAAGGGTCGAAGGGTCGAAGGGCCGAGGCGGAGTCCGTAGCTCGGAGGCTGGAGGAGCTGACGCTGGGCGACACACTCCAGAGGGCGATGCCAGCAGGCAGCACCTCAAAGCGAACTCCACCTCTGGAGCTTGAGGGCGAGCTGGGGGGCTGGCTGACTGCAGCAGCGCTGGAGCTGGTTGACTGGCTGCAGTCATCGGTATGAGTAGAGGTGGAGAGGGTGGGATGGGTGGGAAGTCACTCACGACTCTGGAGCTTGGGGCATCAGGAAATACAGGAACTAAAAAAACTGTCTGGAAACAGTTGACGCGGAGATACATCTTTGCTGTCTGGAAACAGCAGAAGGGGCTTGACTTCGCTCCAGAAGTCGATGAGCACCTTCCCAGTGTCCAGCAGTTGCTCACCGTTAGCAGTAGGAGGGTGGATGGGACTCTCACTCGGTCCCTCTATCTCCACCAGGACTCCCACCTTGGGCGATGTTGCCGGCTCTCGCACCTGGTCAGACGGATTCTTGAGCTCCTCCTCCACGGTGGTATTTGGCTCTGTCGCTCTTGCTGGCGATGGCTCGCACTGCGGGTGGCTCTCCGTCTGCGGTGGGCTATGGCAAACGTTCTCTGCAGATCGGTGGTGTTGGGCTGGTCACTGGGTCGGGAGTGGCACTGGCGAGCTCTTCCTCTACACAGACGGTGAATGTCAATCCATTCCTCGCTAGTGTCCACTCCACATAAGCGGCAAAGTTGCCCCGAGGACCATCTTCGGACGGCCGTGCTCTGCAAGCGGTGTTAAGGCTAGTGTTGAGCACGTCGTCCGGATAGCTGGTGATATTCGCTATTGATAAGTACAGTCTCGTATGGTCCTCGAGGCTGCTTTCTGTTTTGGTCCGGTATTCTGTCATGGTGCGCTCACTCACAAAGGCACAGGATAACAGGAATTATCAAAACACATAGATTTATTTATAACGCACTCACTTGAGACACTGGAACAAGGAGACACTGGAACATAGACAATACAATACCGGACAAAGAAGGAACCAAACTAAGGGGTATATATACACATGGGATAATGACACACAGGT
>CAIGQV010018106.1:6793783-6810194 GCA_903798115.1 Danio jaintianensis | reverse complement strand
ATATATAATCAGTTGATTGGCATACTGGCAATCATGTTCTCGCTTCCACTAAAAAGGAAGACTGTCTCCAATTCCTGTAGGCTTCTCCAAGAAGTTCTTCTCTCAATAAATCCCTTTATGTAGTGCACATTGGTAACTGGGCTGACAGACAAACAGAGGAACAAAGTGCCATTGTCAAATTCGGTTCAGATGATATAATAAAGAATTAAAATCAAACCAGTTTGTAGTAAAGCTAAACCATACCGTTTCCGGATGTAACTCAAATTGGGTCCTAGATCAGCCACGCTGGTCATGGCTATACGGTGAGGACCACCTTCAACAAATGTACCCCATCTATAGATGAAATTAACAGCTTCCTTATTAAAAGATATAGTACAAAAAGTCAAATGAATGTGTTGTAAAAATGGTTTACTTGATAAATTGTTGTTTATATTGAAGATCCCTCTCCCTGTGATTGGTTAGGACTTCTAATGTTTCCTCATTTCTCAAGCACACTATTGGTGTTTTTTGGGAAAAATGAAAGATTTTGATATGACTTTAGTGAAATAAATACTTTAAAGTGTCCCAGTTATGCTACTTTTATTGCATTGTGCAGTTTGTAAATGTAAAAAAGGTCTGCATTGCTTGATAAATGGAGGTTTTGTATCCCAAAAGAAAGAAATGTAAACTGCCAAAAATGAATCATCTGAAATTCTAGTCTTATTCCCTGGATTAACCTATGTACGTTTGTGATAAAATGTACATACGGCTGACAAAGCCTCCATAGTTTGTTTATTAGATATTTGTTTTTACAGTAGAGACCACTTCAAAATTCTCAGTTTCTTTGAAATTACAATATATGTATACAATAATGTATAGTTATGTGTTAAATGTGAGTAAAATGTAATCTTTGTTTTATCAACTACTGATGATATTTCATCCCTTTTTGTTGCATAAAATAACAAATAAAGTGCCATGTTTTTAGACATATTCATTTTTGTTAACACAATACCAATTTTTTGAAAAGTTACATTTGGTGAAATAACCCTGATTTCCAATCACAACAAATCTTATAAGGCCTTCACTGAATAAAACAAATATTAACGTTTTACTCAAACACATACCTAAAAAAACTGAAGGTATGTATATGTATATATATTTTTAGATGTAAACCTAATAGTAAGACACCTCTTAAACAAAACGAGAAACCTTTAAAACATTAAAGCATAAGTGGGGCACTTAAATAAATGAATAAACAATTACTAAAATATTAATTTCTTGGTTTTGATTGGTGGTAACAGAAACAGCTCACCTTTGTCATTCCGAAGTGCAACGTTACCATCGGCTGTTCGGATCCATTTATGGCAGGGAAAAACCTCCATCTCTGGATCTTCAGAACTCCGTCTCACCTGCACATCCTGGCAGTGCCAATCCAGGTCTGGAAATCCAGGCTGAGACTCGAGATGGAGTTTCACCAAAACCAAAATGCCAACTTCCTCTTCTGGCATTATGACAACTGTACAGGCCTGTCTCAAAAAGAAATGCTTAAGCATGCATGCATTCATTATTGTAATTTGAGCGTTTTTTGTTATTAAAAATAAAGAGCAGCCTATACTTACATTTTGCAGTGTTGGGCAGTAACTAATGACACATAATATGCTTATTTGATCATTTGTTTTATTTTTAGTTAAGTATGGTTTATTTGTTAAGATTTACATCCCCCGCCCCCCAAGCCAATGTTAGATGCCAGTGTTTTCTGGCATAGCTGTGCAAATATTTGATTTCAAAAACAGTATCATAGCTATTAAACAATTTTTTACTATTCTAAAAACGCATTTAACCTTAGAATAATCTCAGAGTTGAAAGAAATACATTTTGTGTTGTCTTTAAATGAAACTTTAATCTTAATTTAACTGATGAAGAATTTTTTTACTACTGTAAGGTTGACTAAATAAATTACAATTTTTGAAAATTATTATCAGTTGAAACATTTGTCAGAAATTTAGTAATCAGAATGTAATCAGAAAAAATAATTATATTACATTTTGAGGGAAATTTGTAATCTGTGACCTATTATATTTCCAAAGCAACCTTGCCAACACATCTCAGAGTCATAGATGGCATCAGCAGAAATCATTTTTCATTTTTCAAGTGTGCGCTAACAAATACAGTCAATTTTGATTTATGAAGACCTTAAACCTGTAAAAGCTGTTAAACAATTTCATGCATTGTCTTCTCAAAAAGCTCAATGTCTTACTGATCCGGGCAGGAGAGGGTGTTCCACTCTTACTGGAGGGCTTTCGCACAGAGAACCAATCAAGGAAATCCAAACACTGCTGTACGTTCCTGAGACAGGGAATGCTGAGGTTCGAACGGTCACATGAAAGCCATCCATTTTTCAAACATTCAAAGAACCAGCCTATGGGAAAAAAAAGATGAGCTTAAGAAATACATCTATGCAACATACAGGACAATTATCAAAACTCTTTGGTAATTTTTAAGTGAGATGGTCTATTGGTCTAATCCAATTCAATGACTGATGCTAAGCTAAGCTAAAAGTGCTCCCCTCCAGACCCAGAAATCAGCTGAATGGACTCAAAAATTGTTAAAGGGCTCCAATTACCAATTATCTTTTACAAGATTTTAAATACGTCTTTGGTGTCTCCAGAATATGTATTTGAAGTTTCAGCTCAAAATACCAATCAAATCATTTATTATACCCTGCAGAAAATGTCAATTTTTGGGGTCAGAGGAAATTGTAGGTGTTTTGTGCCTGTGCCTTTTAATGCAAATGAGATGGTTCCCCCACCCACTGTACCAAAATGTCTGCTTCTCCTGCATCAGATAAACACAGCCCAATGAGAGACACAGGCAGCGACTCAGAAGTGGATTAAGCAGAGATCCAGTTTTTGAGTCAAAAATACCACAGTAAAGGCGTTTGCACAACACAAGTCTTTAGTTTTGTATGCTTTTTTTTCGTATTCATATCCGAAACATTCGGCACATACACAAACCTTGTACACTGAGTCTGATTCATATTAGTTAATCCATTGCAAAAAAACTCAAAACAATTCAATTTAATTCAAGTCAACAATTCACGCAGTGATGCTTTGTTCTACTCTCTTCTTCAAAATAGAAAAAGAAAGATGAATATATATTGTGTTCATCCATTACATGGAGAGGAAGAGAATTCACCTTCTCATCAAACAGCTGCATGGGATTATCCTGAAATGCAAAGTTTATTTCAGGAAATCAGTGGGATTTTGATACTTTGTTTGTGATACACATTTTTATCCGTAAACAAATCCTGAGACTGGCGGTACGTCACACAGACGCACACACAAATAGCCGCAGGGGAGAGGTGCACCAGACACTAAATCCAGCGTACAGTATTCTACAGCAGTGGTTCTCTATGCTTAAGGTTCATTTATACGGTGGCTCTGATCTGTCAAAATACCTCTCAAAACACTTTTTCGGATGCAAAAAAACTGAAAAAATTAAACCAAATCTTATTTTTTTTAGAACAAACGAAAGTTTCAGAGGCAGTGTATCAATACAATTGACACAACCTGAGGTCAAATTATTTTTTAATATGCGAAAATTTTATGAATAGTTTGGACTCAGTGTGCAGTAGGGTTGTAACGGTACACTGAAGTCATGGTTCAGTACGTACCTCGGTTTTGGAATCAGGGTTCAATACGGGTATGTTACAACAGGAACAATAACAAATACCCATTGCTTGCTTTTTCCGTTTATTGTGAAAAGGCAGACGTGTTTTGTCACAATCAACTACACAACTGAAATACTATTTGTGATGCAAAAGTACAAAATAAACAGAAAATTTAAAAATTAAATGCTGTAATTAGACTGTGTATTAAAATTTCAAAGGTTGAGCCTTACTGCATAAATTCAGTAAGCTTCAACACTGAAATCCCTTTTATGAAAATGCTAGCACTGACTGGTGTTCCATTCATAACAGCGGGTGCAGTGGACAACAACTGTTCAATCTTGTGTATGTGTGTAGACAAAAATTGCTCATTTACTTTTCTATGTAAACACAGTTGACAGACATGTGTGACCATTTGCGTCTTCTGCAGCACCAAGGACATGAGTGGTGCTCATTAACGTCAGTTACACAATCAAAACCAATCAGAAGAACTCAAAGGAGGGGCAAGAGTTACTTGCGAGCTTCTGTGTACCAAGTTTCTGAGCTCTGGATCTTGCATTTTCAGACACAAAGATGTGTTCTTTGTGAACTGCTGCTATTTGTTGCACTGTTTTGGTCTTCTTTGCCTATCTCCAGTGACTAGACTGAATGTATTCGTTGTGGGGTGGTGCATAAACCGCCAGTCCCGTACTGTGATGGTTCAGGACGAATGCATATACCGTTACACCCCTAGTGTGCAATAACCTTATCAATGAACCAAGAAGTTTCCAAATGATTATTTCATGTAGTTGTTGTGGAGTTTATTCAGCCTTTCAGCAACGATGTACGAGCCACACACAAATGCCATTACAACCTTTTCTGTGCACACACACACACACTTTTAATTTTGCGCTGTTTTTGCATGTCTACTCAATCCTGTCAATCAATTTGGTGGGAGGGGAAACCAGCCTCAAAATTGCTGGGATTTAGATCATGATTTAACATAAGAAATTTACATTTTTCTTTATTTTAAAAAAGGGACTTGATATGTTTATACCACTCTAATATGGCTGTGTACACATTATATTACACATGTCTGTCCAAACAGCTTCCAAAGGTTGATTTTGCATGATCGGTGCCCTTTAAACTCAACTGTTTAACACTAGGAGAGTTGTAATAAGGAGAGTGCCTTTTTTCAAAAAAAAAGAAAAAAGAAAAAGTGAAGTGAAGCGTTCCTTTAATATAATAAGAGCCGACTGTGACAGCAAAATGAGCATATCAAAATTATGTGAAAAGGAAGAAGGAAACACAAAATCAGAAAGCAGATTTGGGAGCATGAATTGAAAATTCGTTCAGAAAATACTTTTTTTGTGGATATATAAGGAAGGCTGAAATCTTATTCACTGACAGATTGATAAATTCACTCCCATATTAGTACTAATTATAAATAATTAAAAATAGTACAACAGTTATATGTAAAACTAGCAGTGGGTTTGTGTAAAAGAATAGACAACTAATATTACAATGCATTTTCAAAATAAAAAAGAATACCCAAAAAAAGTGTTCATGCAAGTGCATGAATTACAAAAACGCCATAGCATATTTATTTACTATTTACTTGTGTACAGTAGCCTAATGCTGCATTACACAAATAACGAAATATTTAGTTTTTTTCTCACTCCAGGCGATAAGTTTTCGCATTTTATTCATTCTTTTTAATCTGTCATCGTGATGCTGCTAGAAGACAGTAACAATCTTTTCTGGTCGTTATTTGCAAAAGTTTGCATATAGAGGTTGCACAAGCTGCGTTCCATATTTGAATTGTAAATCATTTGCCAAAATAAGCATCTGCATTTCATCTAAATAACGAAATCAAAATGAAAGGTTTTGTAATAATCATTTAACTTTTTTAAACAGTTGTTTGTAATCACCAACTAAATCCACTTTTTGATTTAACCATGCAACATGATTTCATATGATTATTATAAAGTTTAGTGCTTTTCTCATGGCTGCATCGTTATCGTACCTACTGCATGATTGGTCAACAAGGTACACGATCAGTCCCAAAACAACGACAACGGAAAAGAAATTACAAATACAACTGCATGAACTTACCCTGCCAGTGTTTTCACTGAAGATGTGAGCTAAGCGGACTGATGGCCCTCAGTTGAGCACTTTTTATATCTCCAGCCAATCGCGCGCGTCACCCAGAGCTCATGCACTCTTCCGGATAGTTTTGGTGGTTATGGTTATTATAACTTGTGAGTTCTGAAGTGGCGTGAGATACGTGCTGTGGTAATGTTGTAATAAACAAAGTAGGGTCAGCTATGCTTAGCTCTGGCTTTTCAGTTTGAATAAAAAATCTAACTTTTTTTTTTGCTGATGTTTTTGGACACCAAATCTGCAATTATAGAATCACCCAGAAGCATGAACCGTCGATACAATAAATGTCAGATTCATGCTTTCATGTTTATATCAAATTTGCCCAAACCTACCATCTCAATGTCACAGGCAAAACTGCAACTCGTCGTGCCAGACTTATTAAATCTACTGTGATTTTGTAATTGTATTAATTGTAGTTAGCGTCCTAATGTGACAGGAGTGTCATCAATTTGTCTTCTGCTTCTGTAGCTCATCTGATTCAAGGTTTGATGTGTTGTGTGTTCAGAGATGCACTTTTGACGAACTCTAGTCTGTTGTTACAAATGTTTGTAAGCATGTTAGTATGGCCATTCTACTCTGACCCCTGGCATCAACAAGGCATTTTCATTTACAGAATTGCCACTCATTTGATATTCTACTCTTTTTGAGACCATTCTCTGTAAACCCTAAAGATGGTTATGTGTGAAAACCCCAGTAGATTAGCAGTTTCTGAAATGCTAAGACTCTGGCACTCACAACTTCAGCAGATCATTGTATCTATAGATGTCAAAATGCATGAGAGGCTGGAGTGTGATTGGCTGATTAGATATGACCATAAGCCACTTCTTGTTGAACATGAGATAGATACAAGATAGTCTGAATAATGTTGTAACTAATGACTTCCATAGTATTTTGTTCCTACACTTCATAAAAATAATAGCAATAGCATCACTGTTTTGTTTGCTGAAATTATATTTTTATAGCTTCATAATATTATGATTGTAGTTCTGAACATTGTCTGTTTGGACGAGTATTTTTTTTAATGCATGGCTCAAATTGCAATTAAAAAGTAACTGTTCCCTGACCGGGAATCGAACCCGGGCCGCGGCGGTGAGAGCGCCGAATCCTAACCACTAGACCACCAGGGAGCTGCAGCATTACATAAACACCGGCTTTGAAGTAGTAGTGGTAGGCAAAGTCACCAACATACTTTTTATGGTTTATTACCGCAGATCTTTATGTATTGCACCTTTTCTGTGAATTACAGACCATAGATTTACAGTTTATTATAAAGCACTAGGTTTCAAACTATACAACCATTGAAGGGACCCGTATGTAAATGAGTATCACCGGGAAACCGCATTAATCTAATTTAGCAACTTAGACCAAAGTTTAATTACTGATAAATGTGCCTTTTCGACATTAGGAAACTGTTTGTGATTCCAAAATAACCTATTTCTCTCTCGAACGCATCGACTGTGTTTATAATACTGCATGTTTTTTCCTTTGTGGTTTGTTCTCGTAGCTTAATCATGTTACGTACGCACGGCTGCACGAAAGACTATCAAGTTGATTATTTGTGACAACACTAACGAACACCGCAACTACGTTGAGAGGTATATTAACCATTCCGATTACTATCATGCAAGACCTCGTGGCGCAACGGTAGCGCGTCTGACTCCAGATCAGAAGGTTGCGTGTTCAAATCACGTCGGGGTCAGTCACTTTTTTTTCTTCTTCCCGTTTTCGCACGTGTGAACGTTTAAAATTTTGGAACGCGCTTCCGGTTTGAGGAACTTCCCTTTATAACGTGAGTGATAAACTGCGTTGATGGAGGGCCACAGCCGTGCAGAGTTTAACTCAAACACCAAAGCTTTCAATTAAACGTGAAGGACTTAATAGTTTGATACTGAAAGTGATAAATTAAGATTGAAGCTAAATGGCCGTGGCCCTACAGGACTGGAGTTTGACATCCCAGATAAAGAACAACGGAAACTTCAAATAATGTTACATAGTGAAAAACTGAGCGAGAGGTGTGTTATTTTTACCCATCATGGAAATAACGTTGCAGTTGGTGTTTTAACGAGACATTGGTCATCACTAGGGTCAGACATTTTTTTGCTATTTCTGCTGAGAATTCTGTAAAAAATCTGCGGATTTATTCGGAATGATTTTAGGAGTATCATAACTAAAAACTTAATATATGAAATAAAAAATAATGCATTTTAAATTATTTTTTTAATGTTTAAAATGCAAATCAAATTAGATCCACTTATTTGGTAAACAAAGCAAGTCTCTCATAGAATATAACTACTAAAAGACAGAAAATATTACTTTACAAACTGTATTGTAAATACATCATATGAACACTTTAATATTACTGTTATTATATCACAATAATATTAGTGAAATTAATTTGAAAACTGAATAAATATAAATTTACACAAGTAAATACATAGACTAAATGATGGACTAAAAATCTGCGGATTTCTGCGTGCGCAGATTCTGTGTGGGCCTAGTCATCACAAGCTTATCTGCAGCCAAAGCTCTTTTTAGTTCACTGTGTTTTGTTCCTCCAGATTATTTCCTCATTGTATTCCCCACAGTACACAATATTCAACACATCAAGAAAGACTTGTTTCAAGTTTTGGGGTTATTCGTGATTTACTGGAAGTAATATTTTTAGATTTCATTAAGTTGGAATAATGTTTTAATGTTTAATAGCTGAACTGTGAGTGGATTAATGCCACATCATTGCACCTCAACTATTAACTGAGTGTGTACTGTTTAAAAGAAGTTACTTCGATAGTTCATTATTTAATTTTTTTTTACATCCTGTAAATTTATATTAGCTTGCCTTGTATAAAAAAAAGTCACATCTGCACCCACTTTCTTTTTTTTTTAATGACCAAGATTTAATAAACAATGACAAGTGGCATGCAATGAGATGGACTAATGTCACTTTTATTGTGAAGCAATATTGTCTATCAACACCAGGCTTCATGTCCAGAAACCTTCACGTGGACCACATTTGTCAAGTATGTGATTCACAAATTCATAGCAAAAAGACCTACAGCAAAATTAGATTGTCTTTGTAGATTAAAACTTCCCTAGTACTCCTTCAGTCAGAGAAAAAAAAGGATTTCTGTGCAACGTTTGACTTCCTCTTTCAACAAACAGTTTCCTGTGTGATAATCACTCTTTAGGACACATTTACTGTGACATGCATGCATACAAATATAACCAAAAGACAAAAACCACAGTTCAGTCATCGGACTGACATTAATAACAACACCATAGCATCTATACAAATAGCAAAACATCTAAAATGTATTTCATTGAAAAATGACTTCCAATACAATAACATTACTAGATTTCACTTATGACTCCATCAAACAATGGTAGTTGTGGCTCTGTTTTGTCAATACATGTTTTTAATTCGAGACTTTGCGTGCTCCAAAAATGCACACTGTTTATTGCTTCCAAGTCTTCACAGGTTGTATTCACAGACATGACCTTTCAGTTTTAGATTAACCTCACTATTTTTGTGTTGTTCAGAAATAAGAGATCAGGCTTGTTGTAGTTTGGTGGGTTGGCCAGAGGGTCGTATCCCAAGCGACTTAGCATCGGGGCAAGGCTGGGCATATCTTTCACTACATCAGCAGGGATCTTGCCCACCCATTTAGACAGAGCCTCTGTATTCACTGGCTTCACTACTTGATCAGTTGACAGTTCCGCCCTGGAGGAGAGACAAACGAGCAAGTCATGCATATATTTGGAGACATTGGCCTAATGTTTGTCTAAGATATCAAGAAATTCATTTAATCAGCTTTTTTGCAGAATAAGTCTGTAAAGTGACCACAGCACAAATTGCAGTACTGATGAATTAAAAATCATCATAGAATACCGCAACCAACTAATTGCTCACCAGAGGCTTTTCTGAGGGAAACTGAAAATGCTTGCTGATCAAACAAACTCCCTATTTATCTCCAATTCATCTGTTTAACTTCAGCTTGTATTACAACAGGTGTATGTTTACATAGAGAGTGCTAATCCAACACTTGACAAGGAAGCATGAACCTGTACATCTGATCCATTGTTTACAGAAGCTGTAGGTGTAGACGGAAATGTCAAATGAAAATGACTGACCTGGTTGGACTTGAATAGCGCAAATATAACTCAAACAAAGCTGTTTTATTTTTATTTATTAATGCCATATCATCGTGTGTCATCATCAAAACAAACAACCAAAAAAAACATTATGGCCACGAATTAGTTGCCTAGTTTCAGGTAATTTATTACTACATTTTATTAATTTATTCTTTTGATTTCAATGTGGAACAATATTTTGCTACTTTTACTCCAGTTTAGAGTCTAGATTCTAGTCCGGGAGGGTCATTATACTGTACAGTTTAGCTCAAATCTTAATTAAAGACCCCAAAAAGTCAGGATTGTATCTACAAGACACCTACTATAAAGTAGGCAAATAAAACAAAAAAACACTGTACAACCGATTAATCAAACAAAGTTTGGTTTCGCTTAATGCAGTTTTCAATTCGCTGCCAGTGTTTTGTAAGACCTTTGCAAATTTACGTTCGATAATCCGGCACAAATCAACCGTAGAGGCAGGCTTAACAGTGGTCTTCTCTGACTGGCTAGTGAGACTTTGATGGTTTATGCCAAACAAAATCTTGGAAAGAGAAAACAAAAACACTGGCAGCGCATTCAAAACTGTGTTTGGTGAAAATGAAGCAAACAAAAAATATAGTTTATTTGTAGACCGTTTCTTTTTTTTTTTTTTGCCATTTAGTAGATTGTTTTGAATTTGTGTGTTTCTCATTTATCGATGTATACTTTTGCTCATTTTCACAAAAGTTGTTAATTTTATGTACCCCAAATCTAATTCCACAGATGGACACTGACACTGATGGGTCAACTTTTGGAAATTGAGACCAGAGCTAATTTTTTTCACCCAAAAAGTTCTTATAACTAAAATCTTTCCCAACCAGAAATGATCAAATACTGGGGATTCATATCAAACCCCCCAAATGAATCTTTTTAAAAACAAACCTTTGTGTGGCAAAAAAAAAAAGAAAATGTAAACTTTGTTTACTTTTTTCTTCTACAACAGATTAGAGTGCATGTTTACTATGGGCAATACGATACTTGTGTGTTGTACAAATGTGTTCTTGAAGCTTTTTATTATTTCAGCTGAACCACTAAAGTCATATGGAGAAGGGTTTTGGTTCCTTTGTGGACTGTTGCACACTATGGAGGATAAGAGAGCTTACAGATTTCATGTAAAATATTTTAACTTGTATTTCAAAGATGAATGAACAACACGAGGGTGAGACATTTTTGGCTGAACTAACCCTATAATAAGATTTGCGTATTAAGCCATTGCAATGTGGGTTATGGCTCAAAGTTCATATTTAAAATTACTAACAAACTTGTAAAATGTAAATTTGGCCAAATTAATTCATTTTCATATCGAACATTATGACACTGGGAGGCCTATAGGATAAATCAATCAAATAAATGACAAATAAATCAAATCACCAAAGTCACTCACTTTGACAACGAAACTCCTCCGGCCTTCCCGATTAGCTGTTCATGGTGCAGCACAGTGGTGTCCCACGGCAGATCCAGGAACTGAAGGAGCCTGCGCATCACCCGCTCAGGATGTAGCACAAGCTGCTCGTAATGGACAGGCAGACAGTTGCCATCCGCTGCAGCCAGGCACTGGTCATACATCACCTCCACCGCCCGGTTCCATTTCACCAAACAGTCCCGGTAACTTGTCAAGTCAAACCCAGTAATAGTAACCTTGCGGGAGATCATCGAGTGTACAGTGGCCCTGCCATCACGAAGCATTAGAATAAACTTTGCCTTTGGGAAGAGCTTGGAGAGGTAGGACATGGACTTCAGAGCAAACGGGTCCTTGTTGCAGAGCCTCGGCGCCGGCTCACCATGCCCTACTATGATTTCCAAAAGAAAGGCACGCACAGCGGAGTCCAGGACCTCATCAGTGACACCAGCCTCATCCAGACGGACCCGCTCTCGGGCCGAGTGACTCCAGGTGGCCTGCATGGCTAACAGACGAGGGATGACCCGGGTCTCCTCTCCACACCGCACGAGAGGGTGGGCATCTAACATAGCCCGCATTAGCGTGGTGCCACTACGAGGGACTCCGCCAACAAAAATGAGTGGGGTTTCCTCATTGTACTCCTCAGGGAGCTGTAACGGATCACTAAGGTTTCTGCCAGCATGTAGGTTTACCACCCACCCATGCTGTGTCGCACGGGAACGGGCATTTGGACACTCTATCGTACTGAGGCCAAGATAAAATACGGTGATGGAGCTGATGACCCCACAGACTAGGAGAACATTGCACGTTTGTTTTCTCATGACTTACAGTTAGGGAAGAACTTTGTTTCTAGGGGGAAAAAAAAAATGAGTAAAACAGATTTTGCAGGTAGGGGCAAAAGTCAGGGAAGGGGAAAGACGTCAGGGTGTAGGAATGTAGAAAGGCGGCTAAAGTGTAACAGTTTTTTGGGGGGGATGGAAGAGATGGGAGATTTTTTTTCTCAGTCACCAGGTCTTCGGGGCTTTGCTTGAGGCTTCAATAAATTCAGACATGGCAAGCCAAGCCATATATTCTCTGTCAGCACCATTGTGCCTGTAAAAATGGGAAGGAAAAACACTTTCAACAACATATTTTGTCAGGTCTGTTTCAACATTGGCCACTAATGTGGATCTCACGTTACATGAAATGTCACATCTAATACCATTAAAGTACAACATTACCGTAATGGTATTAAACAATTAGAATTAGCCAATCTGAGTGCTGTAACCAAAGAACTATGCTCGAGTCGCAAGCCTTGACATTTCAAAGGAAAACTTCCTGTAAAATGTGGCTAGTGAATCAACGTAATGCTGTGGAAAAGATGCCAAGTGAATCTTGACACTCTTGTAGGTGTCATTTCTTGTTGAAGTGATGATTTCCAGTGATACAATGTAGAGTAATCTTGTACAGAGATTCGAAACCTTTTGGACTAAAAATATTTACCATCGTTTATATGCTGTATTAATGATCATTCTGTCTTCATTGACAAAAAACATGAGTCAATGTATTGAAATAATATTTACACACAAAAATGCTTCAGTGTAGATGTTGTTTACTTTGACTTTTAGTGAATGTGGTTGACCAGGAGTGATCTACTAGAACATCTGATTTTGATGCACGAGAAGGTACGTTTTGGTTACACTGCAACCTCCATGTGTGCAGGTAACACTTCCTGCTTCTATTTTTTCTACAACACCTTTTACACACATGAACTTTAAACTTGGAGAAAAACAAAACAAAACATGTACAAGTGAAAACCCATTAGCACCAAAACATCCTGTTGCAGGCAGCGTCTGTGGTTGACTAAAAATGTATGTAAAATACAAATAATTGGTCCAGAAATTCGTGTGAAACCTGGATATAAAGATTTTCACGAAGAAATTGATCAAAATCGGTAATCAAACAAGTATGGAAATGTGCTGAAACAAGGGCAAAAGACACATATTCAGGCTGGCTTTTTAAATGTTCAATACATTTTTTCTACTTGAATACTTGGTACTATGTGACTGCTCATTTAGAGGGTGATCATACTACACTATTTCCAACTAAGTTGGTCAATCACTTACATGACAGTAGCATTTTGAGGGCTTGAATAAGAAAATGTCTGAAAATAGGCTTCAAAACGTGCAGGTATGTACTGGCCTTGTATGAAAAATACAGCTTAATTCATTGTTTTTAAGATTTATAGACATAAATTATTTTATGTTCAATTATTTTGTGTAGAAGTTTGTTTTATGGGTGGAAATGAATCAATCAATTACTTACTGAAATGAGACCGCGTTTTCTAACACGTTTCCTCCAAATGTATTGGTCGATCAAACAAACAGTCCCACTTCAGACTCACGCCATTGGGTGAGTAAGATGATTATAATAATCAGTTGTTATGAAAAAAAGCATTTCTCACCTCAGCCAAACAAACATACAAAAAACGAACTTGGTCGTCTCTGCCTATATATTATAACTGAAAGAAAGCATTTTAACAAACGAATGTTTTATAAAACCTTTAAACAATTTTACCTTACTGACTGGTGGCATTCATTATCCGTTACGAAAGGGCATTTGTTTGGGCATTACAGAAAGGTTCCATGTCCCAAAACGCTAATAAAACCGTCATACCGTGTAATTTGTGGAAAACGTGCACGTACTGCAATCATGCAACAAGTCGACAGAGCTACAATATGTGGTCAACCCGACGAGTGACCGTGTACAGTTCAAACACAGCTGAAGGCAGTTTTCATCGAACAACTGTGATGTGGATACATTTGCACACCATATTTCACTCATATGCATTAGCTGCGTGACACGGAGCCACGAATAAAATGGTCGTAAATCGAGGATCAAATCTACCTGAGCTGAAAGTTGTTCAGCAGCGCGACTGACGGCCTGCGACGAGGAAACTGCATGCGTTTAGCGCGTTCACAACACGATTAAAAACACAAACATCTCTTATCAGTTTGACAGTTTAGCAAGAACACAGACGTGTCGTGTCTTACCGTAGAGAAAGCACAACTCCTCGAATCCTACATTCTCCAGAATCGCGTCTATCTGATGAAATGCAGACGAACAGATCGTGTAAACGGAGCTATGAAGCTCCGAGGAGACTCGGAATCTTACACCGCGAGCACATTTCTGGTGACTTTTGTCTATATGTGATGAATCGCTGTCGAATAGCGCCAATTCCAGCAAATAAACCTCGATAATTTCGAGCAGTGCTCTTAAATTCATACCAGTTTCCACAGCGCTACAGCGGAACTCTCAAATTTCATTGGCCACAGCAAACGTCTATTGTCATCAGATGGTTTTCATTGGCTCCTTGGATTTCTCTTTATGACATGGGTATTGCTGCTCGCATAAATCCAACTCGTGTAGAATATTTATCAAGCTCTGTTCGTTCTCCTGAGAATTCTGCCGATGAGAATATATTAATAATCATTTTACATTATTTTCAACATAATTTTAAGATATTGTTTTTCAAAAGTTACAATTTTGTGGAATATTGGAGGAAATCATGTACAATTCGCATGGCAAATTGCAAAAATATTAATTCCCAACATATTTATTTCGTCCTCTGGTCGAAAAAACAATTCGCACGTTTTCGAGGAAAGTGTGCAGGGTTTGACTATTTAGTTGACTTCTATGGTGCTCAGTGGTTTGAACATGAAAACTAAAGATTCAATGCAGCTTGAACGGGCTATAAAGGATCCCGGCTTACCCATTCAAATCAACCATATTCTTTCATTAGAAATACAAAAATGAATACAAAAATGGACAGTTTTTGGTCACCTAGCATTAGCTCTGCTGCTATGCAAGCTTTTGTGGTTAAATAAAGATTAAGTTAATTAAAGAAAATATTGAAGACCACTTTTTCCTGTAAAAATCATTTAGATTGCAGTTTGAAAATTCATAACACTGAGCATCATAGAAGTCGTGCATGTTTCCCCCAGAAACTTTCTCTTTTATTCAACATCTTGGAAGGCAGGGGGTGAGTAGGACATTTTTATTCTGGAAGTGAACCAATTCTTTAAGCAACTTTGTTTATAAAAGTCCTGGTTAACTTGGTTGTAACGAGCATAGTAGAAAGTCAAAAACTTACTGTTGATTCAGTTTTCACATTTCACCTTAATGGACATACAAATGGTCTGGGTTTTCTTTTGTGCAATCTCTCACAAATCAAAATGGTCACTGATTGTAACAATTATGAGCTAAAATAAAAAGTAGCAATACAGGAAGCATGTCACAGAGGAACTGAGATTGTCTTCAGCCCAGAAGGTTATATCCTTTACTCAAACAAAGATCAATGCAGCTACTACAAACATGCATGAAAAAACGCTGACAAAATTAAATGATATTTATGGATCATATGCACTTACAATGTGTACTTTTGGTTAAATAAGTATGGACTTTTATTTTCTAGATGTAGCAATGGCTGACGTTTTCATTGGTATAATGAAGATCAACAGTAAACAGAAGTATTAGCAATGTCAATCAATCTGAAGTCAGTCTCTTGTGTGTTTGAGGATGAAAGAACTAAAAAAATAAAATAAAACTGTCAGTTTCTGAGTGTAATACTACTGGTTGGTCTCCATTTGAGGATCAGCAGATTCCGTGCCGTCTGTCTGCGGGTCACTAGGCAAGATGTCCGTGACTTTCTGTATAAGTTCATCGATCTGTTCTTCTGTCAGTCTTTCTTCACTCTCCTCTACCATCTGTAAGTTAAGTTCATATATATGTTATGCATGTAGCATGCAGTTTTGGTTGGCTGTTCAGAAATCCATCTTTGTCCCTTCAGACCTTCACTCTCTGTAAGATTCTTGTACGATTAGTGTTTTAGTAAAAAAACAAAAAACAAAAAAAAACTTTGAACAACATTTATATCTTCAGTCTCTTAGTTGGTGAATATACTTATGAGGCTAGTGTAATTTCTAACCAAATTTTTATTATGCCATTTGCATTACTATATATTTTTTCTTATGTGTGTGTGTGTGTGTGTGTGTGTGTGTGTGTGTGTGTGTGTGTGT
>CAIGQV010018106.1:6774637-6793773 GCA_903798115.1 Danio jaintianensis | reverse complement strand
TGTGTGTGTGTGTGTGTGTGTGTGTGTGTGTGTGTGTGTGTGTGTGTGTATAAAATCCCTTGTGCTGTTGATTTTTTTGTTTAAAATGTAATTAATATAAAATTCAAACAAACAGCAATAATTTGAAATAGAAATATTTAGTTCAATTATAAACATCTGTCATGGTCACTTTCTTGATAAATGTATTCAAGTATCTATTTTAAAGGGTTCTGATTTACTTTTGAAGGTTTCCTTCAGTAGGTTGACAAGTAATAAAACTCTAACTCTAATCAAACTATGATTTTAATTGATCAATCATTTTAGATTACCGACCACTGAAAAGGTAGGGGTTTTGTTGAGAAATAAAAATGGGCTAAATGCACAGCAAGTATTTTTCAGCCACTGATAAACTTCCAGTGAAAGGTTGAAGTGATTATTTTAAATTTCATATGGTTCCTTTTGAAGCATCGATATTGCATTTTAATTAAAATATAATTTATTAAACAGACTTAAGAATTTATTTAGTTGTAAGCTTAAAATGAGATGAAAAGCCATTTAAACCCAAGCACTGTCAGTAGCAGACGAGAGCTGAAAGTTCACTGTGGTAAAATAAATTTTCATATTTTAAAGACATGGCGTTGAACAAAGGAATTTAATGCAGTGCTTCTTGTTTGGTCTGATACTCAATTTATATCATAAATGAATCAGTAGGTGAAGATCACTGATGTTTAAAGAAACCAGATCTTAAATGTGGTGATTTTATAATGACATGACACTGAGGTAAAGTTGGTTTTATATTGGCACATTCATTTAATGACAACTTGTGACATGCTTCCTATGTTGTTTACCATGGTACTTTGAACATTCAGTTTGAAATCACATGTAAATATGACAACATTGGCAATGTTTATTTGACTGTGAACAATGTTGTAGCCTACTTTGATAGTCATTGGCTGCTAATATGATTTCACTATTTAGAATTTGCAAAGAATATTTCTCTGAAATTATATTATTAAGGAGAACATCTGAATGTGTGATTATAAATTGGCATGACCATTTGTCAGAAGCGCTTGAGCTGGCTTACTGAAAATTAAAAGTCCCTGTGCATATACCCATTGCTGATGCTTATTTTGGCTTTTCAGAATTTATTATTTCTTTGAGGTGACCATGACTTAATTTGTTGCGTTTAAAAATTTGGAGCTCTCTTACATTCACAAACAGCTACTTTACACACTATATGAATGTCATTTAAAAAATAAAAAAAAACAACATTAATGGGGCACAATCGTTTCTTAAAAACTTTAAACTTATACTTAGGATTCTCAAAAATGGACAAAGATGTATGACAAAAGATGTGAAGACTCTCACCAGCTGGATCTCAACAGCAGTCTGAGGTCTGTGGTTAAGGAGCTGCAGCTTCTCTGCTCTTTGAACAGGAACAGAAAAAAAGTTAACAGGCTGCTTTTTGTCACAAGCTAAGATAAAAAATCTGATAAACTAACAGTAGACTCATTGTCAAGTGCAAAACCAGGAACTCACATGTGTACTGGTTTCAAAAACATCACAACACAAATCTTCACAATAATGCATCTCAAACCCAGAATTACAAAGTGACTGTAATGCGCTGTATTTAGTGTGGCTTTCACACAGTTTGAGAGAGGTTTTTTTTTTGTTTCAGTGCACTCGTTTAAAATGCATGCTTACAAAATAAGAGGGAAAAAAAAAAAAAAGAAAGTACTTAGTAAGTTTGTGAGGCAGCATGGCAGTGAGGAACTCCTTCACAGTCTCTGGTTTCTGATGAACACATGGCGTCTTGGAGAGGTACTTCAGGGTCTGTTGAGGCAGAGATTTCAGATGTTAAAAGGCATGACTGAGCAACAGTCTCAAGTCTTTGGCTTGTTTTTGGAGATAGGGCTGTGCAATACGACAATATATACAGAGGTTGGACAATGAAACTGAAACACTGGGCAATTTAGTGTTGGAGGTTTCATAGCTAAATTTGATCAGCCTGGTAGCCAATCTTTATTGATTGCACATTCCACCAGTAGGAGGAGACTGCAAAGGTTTAATTAGCAGAGTAATTGCACAGTTTTGCTTTAAATATTGCAATGCACACAACATGATCGGTGACATATCAAAGCACAGGCACATCTGTGACCAAGACAGCAAGACTTTGTGATGTATCAAGAGCCACGGTATCCAGGGTAATGTCAGCATACCGCCAAGAAGAACGAACCCAACAGACGTAACTGTGGACAGAAGTAGACATATCACCTGACTGAAAGGGATGGTAACCCGGATTGTATCAAAAAAAAAAAAATCATAAAAACCACAGCTGCCCAACTCACTGCAGAATTAAATGTGCACCTCAACTCTCCTGTCTCCACCAAAACTGCTCCACAGGGGTCAATATACATGGCCAAACATCTAAATACAAACCGTTGGTCACTCGTGCCAATGCCAAACGTCGGTTTCAATGGTGCCAGCACCAAAAATCTTGGGCTGTGGACAATGTGAAACATGTATTGTTCTCTGATGAGTCCACTTTCACTGTCTTTCCCACATCTGGGAGAGTTACGGTGTGGAGAAGCCCCAAAAAAGCATACCACCCAGACTGTTGCATGCCCAGAGTGCAGCATGGGGGTGGACCAGTGATGGTTTGTGCTGCAATATGACATTTCCTAGGCCCAATACTGGTGCTAGATGGGCATGTCATGTGAACCCAATGGTTCAAACATTGTATCCTGAAGGCAGTGCTGTGTATCAGTATGATAATGCACCAATACACACAGCAAGACTGGTGACAGAGTGGTTTGACGAACATGAAAGTTGAACATCTTCCATGGCCTGCACAGTCACCAGATCTAATTTTTTTTTAGCCACATTGGGGTGTTTTGGAGGAGCGAGTCAGGAAACGTTTTCCTTCACCAGCATTACGTAGTGACCTGGCCACTATTCTGGAACGACTCAAAATCCCTCTGGCCGCTGTGCAGGACTTAAATCTGTCATTCCCAAGACGAACTGATGCTGTATTGCCACCAAAAAAGGTCCTACTCCATACTAATGAATTATTGTGGTCTAAACCAGGCGTTTCAGTTTCATTGTCTAATCCCTATATATATATATATATATATATATATATATATATACACACACACACACACACAGAGATATATATATATATAGTTTATTTTGTGGTGTCACAAATACACTGTTAATAGTAATATTTAAAATGGACCTGTAATCATTTGTTTTTGAAAAGTGTTTTACATACTTTATTAATATGCATTTTATATTTCTACATTTTTAATCTAACATTGCCCTGAAGTTCTAAGTAAATGGAGAACTATGATCACATATGAGTATATTTCTGAGTATATACTTTAAAAATTCAAAAATAAATAGTTTTTACATATGGTCTATATACATATACTATTAATTGGTTGAATTTACAGAAATGGTACAATTGATATATATCGTTATAAGATGACATATCGTTATATGAGGTTTGTCATATCACCCAGCCCAATTTGGAGATGTGTTTAAGTTACATCAAAAACAAGCACCTCATACATGATGGTGTTGAGATTCTGCTGCCCGGTGCTGTGCTTATTTTTAACCATCTCCTTTCTTTTTTCCTTCAGGTCTGTCAGCAGCTGATAGACCTGGTGAAGTAGAGAACATGTGTATAGCCACAAACAACAAAGACTAGACTCGAAATCTACAATATGCATTTTTGATAACATACTTTACAAATTACTTTACACCTTAACATAGTTTTTTTTTAAAGTCTGAATTTATATATATATATATATATATATATATATATTAGTAGAAAAAACAAATATTATGGAAGTCAATGGTTGCAATTTTCCAACATTCTTCAGTATATCTTCAGCTACTCCAACTGGTTTATAACAAGTCAAGAGTGAGTAAATTGCAGAATTCTTTATATTTTGATGAACTGTCACTTTAAAAGTTTTAAAATTCATACTGACCTCATAATTGCTCAGCATAGCAGCATTGGCATCCCTCCTACAAAAAATTATTTAAATTAGTATTAGCTTATTTTAAATCACCTAAGCAGCAGCGATAATAGACTTGTATGACATAACCGTATTTTATACATATGACTGGTGTAACGGTTGCAATGGGGAAAGACTTAATAATATAACCTTAACTGTTGAAAGATAATCAGTTTAAGAAGTAAACTTGTAGAGTAATGCAGTGTTTTGGCATCTTTTGACATCATATACAAATATCATTTGTGTTGTGTGCTTTTCCAACACAACTTTCTGTATTTGCTTCTGTTAAAGTATCATAACCTATGTGTAATTTACTTTACTTGGATTAGTAGTTTCATGTTGTCCTTTCCAGGGGTTTATACCGGTTTTACGAAGGTAAATTTGGGCTTTTCATATTAAAAATTGAGCAAATAATGTGTTGTACTGTATTAAAATGTATAAATACAATTTTTTTTTAATTTTCATTACCATTTAAAACAAGAACAATTATGTCAGCGGTTTATCAAAATTAATTTTCTGTTTGATTTTTCTGAGCCTTTTAGCCTGTTGGCAGACAATTGTTCTTTTTTTAATCAATGTCAATGTCAATGTCAAGTTTATTTCTATAGCACATCTTAACACAACACAAGTTGACCAGAGTGCTTTACATCAATAAAACATCAGAAACAGAAACATTTCAAAACAAAGAAAGAATAAAACAGAAAAAACATTAAAAATTAAGAAAAGTTTAAAACGTGGTACACAACGGTTCATCAATGACCATATGCCAGTTCAAAAAGGTAAGTCTTTAACCTAGATTTAAAAACAAATAATGATGGGGCAAATCTAATACTGGAGGGTAATGCATTCCACAACCTGGGCGCAGCTACTGAGAAAGCACGGTCACCCCTGCTTTTCAGCTTTGATTTGGGAACATGCAGCAATCTCTGATTAGATGACCGGAGCGACACACCTGGACGATACTCTACTAACAACTCCGAAAGATAAGAAGGGGCCCAACCATTTAATGATTTGAAAACTAGGAGAAGAATTTTAAAATCGACACGATATTGCACAGGTAACCAGTGCAAGGAGCGTAGCACTGGAGTAATATGATCACGTTTTTTTGTGCAGGTTAAAAGTCTTGCCGCTGCATTTTGTACCATCTGTAACCGGGATAAAGCTGATTGGCTAATGCCGTGATACAGTGAATTGCAGTAATCAAGCCTTGATGTTAAAAATGCATGAATTATTTTTTCAAAATTATTAAACTCTCATCTCACAAAACTCTCATTTTGATCAGTTTCACAGAAAACAAGTCTTTTTATTTGGTCTAATATTGCTTCATTTAGTGTAAATGTGTCTTCATTTAAGAATCTTTGACATTTGAACGTACAGTACAATGTGTAGAAGGTACAGTACAAATTATTTAAATTTTAGCCGTTTTTAATATAATAGATTGACACAATTTATTTTGTTCAGTTTCTAAAAATATCGATCCCTACATCTTGATTTAACAACGTTTAGATAACGTTATTTGTATTTGCAAGCAGAACTACAGACACACTAAATTCTTTGGCTATGAGTTAAAAACCTTTGAAGACTATGGGAAGGACTTGTGGTTAAGAATTTTTAAGACGTATTCTATGAATCCTATTTACACCTAAAGATGGAAGGAATTACAACATAACTGTAGTTTATCGTTATAACAAGAATGTCCGCGTGAGCAGCATTTCATCGTGAATTAATTGTTATCCTGGAAACTGGTTTTCTTCATTAAGACCGCCACATAATAAGTATTTTCACCCCCAAAAAGAAAAATAAATGCTATCGAATATAAAAGTAAATGAGATTGCTTACACTTCCATCCTACTCGCCTCGTTGGTTCGACATCTAACAACAGTCCGTCGAAAAAACGAAGCTGTGTGTTAAACGTTCCCACCAAGTCGTCATGTTACAAATATTTAGCATAGATCCGATTTTAATAAAGATTTAACTACGTATAGATTATGATTGCACTTACAAGGAATTAATAGAATATGTAATTTTGGATAAAATGATAGTATTGTATAATGTGTGTATAGATAAACCCAAATGAAAAAAGAACAAAGAGATTAGATCTAGTCTCGGATCATAATGCAAATTTCAGTTGTAAATGATACCAAGGTAGTTGCAAAAGCTAAGGTCGAGATCTGTTTGTTGTCCAAATAAGGCTGCAGGTTGCATGTTTTCAATGGGGTTAAAATAATCAAACAGCAAAATGAGTAAAAATATGAAAAATTGGCTAATATTTTTCCCACTGTTCATTTTACTTTTACACTTAAACACATCCTAAAACTAATGACATAAAGACATGATTGAATGAAGTATTCTCTGTGGATGAATCTATTTCATAAATACTTGGAAGCATTATCTTTCTTTTTAATTAGACAAGGACTGAGCGCCAATCATCGTCCATAATTGTAACTGCAGGCCATTTTATTAAAGTGTATTTTCTTTTAGAGAGGCAGTTCTTCAACCTTCGGCACAGTTGACGGGATTGGTTACTCAAATGAATGACAGCTCCCGAAAAATCGCGCTTATGATTTTGATTGGTTCGCAAGCACCTAATTTGCATATTGTGGGTGAGGCTTTCTTGTTCCCAAAATAAACAAAGAGGAAATGCAGCTTAGACGCTACTGGATGTGCAGGCTCTTACAGTAATTCATTCTCAAGAATCCTTAAAAGCACTGATTTGTTCCTTTAATTAGTTCCTCATTCTGTTTAAATCTTGTGCTTTAATTTTCCGTTTGCTCATCGCATATAGATCGCTCCTGTAGAGACTGTTACAATGGCAAGTTCAGAGGTAAAGATTGCTATTTCATTTCTGAATTTGTGCTTGTTTCAGAGTCACGGGCCTTCCAAAAAAGTTTTAATGTCTGTTTTTTTGACAGGGAAATAAACTATGGGGTGGCCGCTTTGTGGGAAACACCGACCCTATAATGGAAAAGTTCAACGCGTCAATCTCTTACGACCAGCGAATGTGGAAAGCTGATATTAAAGGGAGTAAAGCTTATGTAAAAGCCTTACAGAAAGCAAGTCTTGTAACCCAAAACGAGATGGAACAGATTCTTACAGGCCTTGACAAGGTGATAACATTTTATTCACCACATTAACGTAACTACAAACCAGTTTGGTTACTTTCAGGTTATGCGTGTTTGTGGGTGTTTTGTTTCTGTAATGTCAGTTTTCTTTTAGAAACTTTAGCCGATATGATGCTCCTTTGTAAATATTTACCTGGGTACTGTACCATATTCCATTTCACCCTTTGGCACCAACGCTTAATGCATGACAGACAAAAATATGTCCTGACACAGACACAATAACAATAGCCATGTGACAATGCTGATGATGCCCATTGTAAACTTCAGCGCCCTGTTGCCCAAAACAAGTTGAACAAACTCAGGGTTGTAGAGTAAGATTTGCCTTGACAAAACCAAACAAATCCAACCTAGTTAAGATCAGGTTAGGTGGTTTCACATCGCTTGATAAAAGCTGTCTCTGTAAACTCTGGGCTTAATGCAGAGTTTGTGATTAACTTTGGATTGCATGCAGCTAGAAGTGTGACACATAAACAGACAATCACATGACACATTAGAGGGTGAGTTTGATTTATTTCCTGTGAGGAAGTCATCAATTCACTTCCCTGTTGAACTAATTATAATTATCAAACATTTAATGAATTTTATAATAATAATAATAATAATGTTATACTACTAATAAATGCTTTTACAAGCATTGCAGCAAAAATTCAGCAAAAGTTTGTATTATATTATTATATCAGTGCACAGGGGCACTTAAAGTCTGTATGGGTGCTTCCCAGTGATGGGTTGCAGCTGGAAGGGCATCCGCTGCATAAAACAGCGTTGGCAGTTCATTCCGCTCTGGCGACCCCAGATTAATAAAGGCACTAAGCCGAAAAGAAAATGAATGAATAATTCAATGTTAATGTTATTTTTAAAGCTATTATTAATGTTAATTGATCATTCAAGTATATTATATACTAATATAAAAAATAAATTCATATATTCATTCATTCATTCATTTTCTTTTCGGCTTAGTCCCTTTATTAATCTGGGGTCGCCACAGCGGGATGAACCGCCAACTTATCCAGCATATGTTTTACGCAGCGGATGCCCTTCCAGCTGCAACCCATCCCTGGGAAACATTCATACACACTCATTCACACACATACACTACGGACAATTTTAGCTTACCCAATTCACCTGTACCGCATGTCTTTGGACTTGTGGGGGAAACCGGAGCACCCGGAGGAAACCCACGCGAACACGGGGAGAACATGCAAACTCCACACAGAAATGCCAACTGACCCAGCCAAGGCTCGAACCAGCGACCTTCTTGCTGTGAGGCGAACGTGCTACCCACTGCGCCACCGCGTCGCCTAAATTCATATAATATAAATTAATTATTAGGCACAAAATGCTAAATTTTTAATTAAAAATGTTTTTAACTGTAAAAGGTTTTAATTTGGAGCAAAAACACGCTTTATCAGATATAAATGCCACTTTTTTTTGCGATCTCTAACACAGAATAAAACTTTCCTTGAGATCATTAGTTGTGTAACGCATGTTACCATGGAAATGAAACCCAATGAAAACCAAACCACCTTCTGAGCTTGAAAACTCAGATTTTGCTCAAACTCTGAGTAAAAGTAAAAAATCCAAACCGGCTTTGTGCAGCAGGCCTCAGCATGCGCACTATATGGCTTTCTATTCTGATAACACACAACCGACCGAATAGAGAAGATAGAGGGTTATTCTAACACACTTTAACACATGTAATATTTCATGCTTGAATGTCAGTTCTGTATGGAAAAACAATTGAAAATGTTCAGGAATTGAGGACAAAAAGTATGGTTCATTGAACATAGACTACGTGAACATGGGCCAATGTTTAAATAGTAAAGCAACTATGAAGCAGCAAAAGCTGTAAAAGGTAATGAACAAAAATATTAACTCATTGGAATTAATTATTAATGTAAATGGAATTTCCCTTTTTCAAAAAAAAAAAAAAATCTCATAATTTCATCATAAAAATACCATTATAATTTATTCACCCTTCACTTGTTCCAAACCTTTGGGTTTCTTGAAGTAGGAATTGAAACTGACATCATGTGCTTGCATTTTATATGTTCAGTCTATAGACATGAAAGTGTAGTTGAAAAGCAAAAAAAAGAAACACGTTATGTACCTCAAAAATGTACGTTATCTGATCAATTCAACTTTCAATTCAAAATCTTCTAAGAGCTACAAGATTCTTTCATATGTTGGACATAATGTACACGTAAAAAAAAATGCAAATCAAACATTTTAAATCATATATAATTATTACATTTTTTTTCATCAGGTTATGAATGAGTGGTCCAAAGGCGAATTCGAGATCAAACCAGGAGACGAGGACATTCACACAGCCAATGAACGCAGGCTGAAGGTTAAAAAAAAAAAAACATTTCTCAGTGATTATAACATTTACCCCCATCATTCAAGATTAAGATTTATTCAACATATCATGTGGTGTTGTTTATAATGATGTATAAGGAAACGAATACACTGATTGGCCAAAAAAAGTGCGAAAAAAAAAAAAAAAGGGCGAAAACTTTATTCATGATTGTTGATGATCACTTCATGATTGGATATTTAAGGGTGAGCCTGGAGCACAAAAACAGTCATAAGTGTAAAAAAATTTTTGACATTGAGATTTATACATTGAATAAAAGCTGATTAAATAAGCTTTCCATTGATTTATGGTTTGTTATGATAAGTCAAAAATTGGCTGAGATACAGATTTGAAAATATTGAGAAAATTGGCTGTAAAAATGTTCAATTTAAGTTCTTTGCAATTCATATTACTAATCAAAAGTTATGCTTGGATATATTTACAGTATGAAATAAACAAAATAGTGTTATGGGACATGATCTTTACTTAATCTAATGATTTTTTGGTATAAAAGAAAAATCTATAATTTAAACTGATACTATGTATTTTTGGTTATTGCCAAAAGTATACCCATAGTGCAACATAAGAGGTTTTGTGGTTCAGGCACAACAGTGATTCAATATATAAGTTTGGCAAAAATTATTTGAACTTTAAAATATGGAGTATTTAAATTTCCTCATCCCATTGCCATACTCCAGGCATGAATTAATTCATTCAGCAAAAAGTGAGACTTATTTTTTTTTACAGATGAATTTATCACCAGTTGACCTGAAGCCCATTGAAAGTCTTTGGGATGTGCTGGAGTGGACAGTGCACACCACAGGGTTCGATAGTGGGGTTGCTCAACTTCTCAATACAAGCCATGAGCCAATGATAAATGCAACTCTAGATGGAAATAAAATTTGTGACATTGCATAAAAGATCTTTTTAATCTGACCCTGAGGAGATGTACTCTGTAAAGTCTGCTCCAGCACATCACAAAGACTTTCAGTGGTGTTCGGGTCAATTGATGATCAATTCATGTGTGACAATTAAACCTTTTTTTCATAATTTGAGCCTTAGATTTTTCCAATATGATTGTCTCCACACAGCATCATTTAGAGTTAAACGAATAGTTGCTAAAATGAGTCAATGTTGATCTCTTCTCTTTAAAAAGGAAATTATTGGTGAAGCCGCTGGAAAGCTTCACACCGGCAGGAGCAGAAATGATCAGGTTTGTCCAATTGTGATTTTAGTTTAGTTGTTTATCACATGATATTTCTTCTACAGGCATTTCATTTGGCTCATTTGTCCGATAGGTTGCAACGGATATGCGACTCTGGTTACGGGATGGTATTACCACTCTTAAAGAGCTGGCTTTGCAACTGATCAACACTATGGTGGAAAGAGCTGCAGCGTAAGATTATGCACAGTAATCTTAATACATTTAGTGATACAAGTAATGTACAATTGCCAAATACATAGCTACCTCTTTTTTTTTTTTTAAATCAAATTAGAGAGATCGAAATCCTGTGCCCCGGATACACTCACATGCAGAGAGCCCAGCCAATCAGATGGAGTCACTGGATTCTCAGGTATATTTCTAAAGATTTCAGATTTAAGGGGTGACAGTTCACCCAGAAATGAACATTTCCTCACCACTCAAGTGGCTCTAAACGTTTAGGAATTAATTTTTTCACTTGTAGAAAACAAAACAAGATATTCTGAAGAATGTTGGAAACTAGCTGCCACTGACATCCATAGTAGGAACAAAAAATACTATGGAAGACAATGGTTGCTGTTTTGCAGGATTCTTCAAAATATACCTTTTGTGTTCAAGAGAAGAAAGAAACTCTAAACGGGTTTGAAACAAGTGGACAGAGAGTAAATGATTTTGGATGAAACTATCCCTTTAATTCTGTTACAAACCATAATTGTTCATTATTTTTAATTTCAGTTATGTAGCAGCAATAAGCAGGGATGTTGAGCGGCTGGAGGACATCAGGAAGCGTGTTAATGTGATGCCACTAGGAAGGTTAGTTTTGTTAGTATACACTCAAAAAGAGATTTGTTTTTCTGTTTGTTCAAATTACTTATTTAAAAATGAGCTGAAACGACACAATTCTTGAGAATATTTGGGACAGCTTAATTGTTTTATGTTCAATTCACTTAATCGTTAATAGTTAACTTAATTGATTTGTGTTGGGACAGCATAAATGAATTTATCATTTTTTTACAGTGTATTTAACACTACTGTGATGTTTTGTGGTGGACAAAAAGATACATTTTTGCATATTAATATCTGCCTTTCAGTGGAGCCATTGCTGGGAATCCCTTCAACATTGACCGAGAACTACTTCGTCAAGGTTGACAACATTTTATGAATTTGCTCTCCTGTTACTCATGGTTTAATTGATTTACAATATAATGAATGATTTGTGAAGTATTGAAGTATGGTTGTGTATACAGGCCAAACTAGTCACCTATTTGAATTTATTAATCTGATTATTATTATTATTATAATTTTTTTTTTTTAAATAACTCCACAGAGCTAAATTTTGACAGTATCAGCATTAACAGCATGGATGCTACTGGACAGAGGGATTTTGTTGGTATGTATAATCATGATTATGATAATTCACTTTACAAGTCATTAGTATCATTGTATGTAATGGGTGAATGCATTTGCGTGTTTTTGGACAGCTGAGTTTCTTTTCTGGGGATCAATGTGTCTCACACACCTCAGCAAGATGGCAGAGGATCTGATTTTGTACAGTACAAAGGAATTCTCCTTTATCAATCTGACTGATGCATACAGGTGAGGACAGCACATCTTGATTGTCAAACACAATAGAAAAAAAGTACAAAAAGGGAATTCATCAAATAAATCCACAAAAATGTTAAGCACCACCACTACCTTTTCAGTTGAAAATGGTAAGAAATATTTATTGAGCAACAAATCAGCTTATTAGAATGACTTCTGAAGGATCATGTGACACTGTAGTGGATTGTTACTGAATAATTCTGCATTTTTGAATGAATCTGATGAGCCATCATTTCAGTGATCCATTCATAAAAACAGGCACTTGCTTCATTCTTGAATTAATAAACCATCTGTATGAATCAGTTGAATAATTACACAAATATGACAGTCACTTGCTGATGGTTTATTTTTATATTTGATGTTTCATTGTGCGATTAACTTGTGGCTGATTTAAAGGAATAGTTCACCAAAAATTATCCTTATGGTTTACTCACCCTTCACTTGTTCAAAGCCTATTTGAGTTTCTTTCTTCTATTGAACACAAAATAATATATTTAGAAAATTGCTGGTAGCTGGTATTCAATGACATTCATATTCATCTTTTTTCAAAATATCTTCTTTTGCGTTCATCAGAAGAAAGAAACTCATAGGTCTAAAAAAGGTCTTCAGTGAGAGTAAATGATGAGGTAATTTTCATTTTTGGGTGAACTGTCCCTTTAATTGTGTGAAATACAATGGCAAGCAGATGACAAGGCTTATTGTCAGGTCATGATCAAATAATCTGAGAAGATTCAAGGACAAATGCAATAAATTGAAAAAAGTAATGAGCCTTAGGCACATGGGTTTAACCCCCTTGTTTACACAGAGTTAAAAGACTTCATTGAAGCCATTCCAAAGTTCAGAGTTTTTCATTCACTTAGAGTTTATAGTCACTTTTATTTGTAATTTCTACAAACATGAAATTAATGTTTTTTTATTAACTAATTTTATAGTAGATGTAGCAGTCAGTTTCAAGATGTTTTCAAATATATTTTGACATTTTAAGCTGTCTCCTGAGCAATATCTAAATCAGTTTATAGTTATTTAACAATGTGTATTTTCTCAGATTATCATCATTGCATCATTTAATTATTAAATGGATGCAGTTCAGAGTTTGGGGAATGGGTATTTAAAAAAACATGCACACACATAACAAATAAAATGAAACAGTAATAAGGTGAAATATTATGTCAATAATTGAAAGAATGTTTTAGTTTTTGGTTTAAATATATTTTAAATGTACATTTTTCCTGTAAGGCGAAGCTAAATTTAGAGCAACACACTTCCTTAACCCTTCCATACATGTAACATCTGTCCAATTATCATCTGATTTTAGATGGATGCCCCTAAAAATGTCTGTTTAACTGAATAATTAGACACCCAAATGACTTTCACCTGAATGTTATCTATTTGACTTTACAATCAGGGGTTCACTTAATTTTTTGCACATACATTAATTATATCTTTCCTATATATATATATATAGAGAGAGACTCGGTCTACACGGACATGACAACTGGGGTGTTTTCAAAAACGTTTAAGATTGATTGATTTTACAGTTCCAAAAACAAACAGCTAAAACGGAAAAAAAAAGTTTCTAGTTTTTGACTGAAAACGTTGCTGTATACATGGCCCTAAACAAACACATGCACAATTGATAAACATCTGAAATTTTATTAAAAAACAAACAAACAAAAAAACATGGTAATGATGGAATACGAAAATCATGGTAAAACAACAGAAAGCTCTGAAATGTGCAAAGCAGCACTGTATACAGGCAATGTATGGCATTTAAATTAATTTAAAATGGAATTAAAAAGCATTGAATTAGATTTGACAATATCTACAGCAACACTCCTAATCTAAACTCTGCTTTCAGCAGAATGGGTGGATGTTTTTTTAATCAGTATACCAGTATGAGTTATATCAGTACTAAAAAAAACTTCTAAAAAAAGGGGGGAAACAAACCTGGCAGTAAATCAGGCCTCAAGTAAGCAACATTTTGTCTAGTGGTTTGAACTCATGACCATACCTTGTGAGTAGGTCTCATAAAAGTAAACAATGTCAGACAGAAACATTAGTTTGAAGCCCTTGGGTTAACAATATTTCTCTTTCCATTCCCGCCATGCTGTTCATTTTAACCTCACTTGATGTATGTGCAAAAATACGTCATGAAACCCTAAAAGCTGCTGGCTTAAGCTTTAGGCAGAATTGAATTGACTTAAAAAAGTTCTTGGAGCTGTTGCCTAGAAACATCAAGGGTTTTTACTCTTACCATTACACACTTTCCATTAGTAGAACAAATAATTTTTCTTCTCATATAATTCTTTATGGCCTGTGAAATGTTCAGTCTGTTAACATTAACCAAGTAATGCTTATTAACCACAGACTGGTGCATACGCAGCTGGTACTGACGTCAGTCAAATGGTAAATGCTCACAAGGAAATGACGATTGCTTATTTATTAACACCATTAACATGTTTGGAAAAGCGGGAGCGCATGGATTCAGATGGTTTGTCTTAATTGAAGGATGCTTCAAAAGGCACAAAAGCCTTGGGACACAGATGAAGACGATATGGCTGATGTTTACTTAGGGATTCAAGCCACTTCCTGCTTTTGATATGTGGTTAATCAGGGCTGTTATGTGTGTGTTTGTTTGTGAGCGCAGCACTGGGAGCAGTTTAATGCCTCAGAAGAAGAACGCAGACAGCCTGGAGCTCATCCGCAGCAAAGCAGGACGAGTGTTTGGAAGAGTAAGATACAACACTGACTAATGAAGCCAACATCAGACATGAACACTGGCCTACAGAGATATACAGTACACATCATTAAAATAATTGGCCTCATGATTAAGGCCAATGTATAGGAGATTTAATTAATATTAGAGCGTCAAGTTGGGGTTATTACTTTAGGGGTGCACTGTTTAATGGGTTTATTGGTTAACAGTTGATGGGTGTTTATTAGTGCATGCTTATTTAGGGATTTATTGATATTTGTCTGTTATATAAATGTTACTTAAAGTTAATATTTGACCATGAATAATTTCATAATGCTGTCAAAAGTAATCTTCAGAAAATATGTCAATTATTGTTTCTTTTTGTGCTGTACATTTGTTTTATGATGCCAAAATTCATAGATTAAATTAATTTCTTTATTTAAAAATTTACATTAAGGATTTTATTTTTAATGATTTGGTTTAAGTTTATTTAATTCAAGTGAAATTAAAATGTGCCTTCTTTGGATGATAACAATAATAAGGAACAACTCTTGTTCAATTTTGATACTGATAGTTATCGCTTGCTCATTTAATTGAAATTAAATTAAATTAGCAAAATTAAAAAACGCGCACAATAATGTATATTATTAGCTAGTTCATTGCTTCATTTAACATTCAACAGGTCAACTTTATTACTTTCATCTCCTCAAGTATATTTGGTACAGATTTTCACATTTATTTTGGAAAGTATTTAATTATTTTACAAACACAATTCATTCATGTTAACACGCATCGATTAAGTTAACATTAACAAATTTAAGTGGATTAAACATAAAACAATTAATTTGTCCTACAAAAACTCGGAAAAAATTGTGTTGTTTCAACTCATTTTAAATAAGTAGTTTGAACAAGCAGCAAAAATCATTTTTTGAGCAAGAAGAACATTATGCAATAGAAACTTAACGGTACACATTATGCCTTCAGACTGTTAATCAAAAAACTTTTGGTATCATACATTGTCCTTTTTCATGCTATAACCAATAAGTTAATGATTGTAAATTGAACAATAATTGATTGGAAAAATGTTGATAAATTGATGAATGTTGGCAATCGATACATCATTGTATATTATATACACTATTGGCCATAACGTCAGAACATCCATTGATGTATCCATAGATAGATATTTTATACATTATATATTTATAAATTACATTTCCAATCAAATTTATGTTTTTAATATTCTAACACAGAAACCTTCAGACTTACCTAATTTAAATCTCATTGTAATTCAGTGTGCAGGCTTTCTGATGACTCTCAAAGGCTTACCAAGCACGTACAACAAAGACTTACAGGTATATCCACAAAATACAGGAAGAAAATGTCAAACGCAACCTTTAAAATGAAAACATTCCCTAATTTGACATTTCATCACTGCAGGAGGATAAAGAAGCCATGTTCGACACATATGATACTGTACACGCTGTGCTGCAGGTGGCGACAGGCGTCATCTCAACTCTAAAGGTGAGAGAAGGGTTACATCACAAGTTAATGCCGTTTCATCATGAACAATGGTAATCAAAAGCAAAAATGTTACTTTGGTTAAATAGTAAATGAAGTGGAATGAGATGTAAACGTGTTGGTCATGTAGTAATCCATTGTCAGTGTGAAATTTCAGCAGTATAAGGAATAGTTTTTCTATTAATGGTAGATTCTGCTTGCAATATGTTATATTTTTCACATTTTTTTTAGGTCAATCAAGTAAAAATGGAGGAAGCCCTCAGTCCAGATATGCTGGCCACTGATCTTGCCTACCATCTGGTTAGAAAAGGAGTGAGTACAGAAGGCTAGATCTTTGTATTATATGCTATTTGCATTACAGTAGAGCTGAATGAAATCTGATGTTTGTTCATATTTTATTAAAGATGCCTTTCAGAGAGGCTCATGGTTGTGCTGGGAAAGCTGTCTATATCGCGGAGTCTAAGAACATTCGTCTGTCTCAACTCACTGTAGAGGACCTTCAGACGACTGTCAGGTTAGTAATGGGACAGAGAGAAAAAAAAAAAAAAAGATAAATAAAATTTGAATATGGCTTTATATATAGAAAACTTTGCTTCTGACGTACTTGGGCCCAAAAATAACTGCTTGAAGCTATATTCATGAATAATTTCTGTTTGCTATTTTAAGAATGGGTATTTTGGGTGAAGAATCCCCTCAGTGATTAATAGCAAAAGCAAAATTCTGTCCTTATTTTTTGGGAACAATTTCATTCAGTGTAACAAACCGTCCCAAGTTGCTACATTGGGATTCTCTGTTTATAACAGTGGTAATTTTATTTTGACAGTTACATCCCTCAATTATGCATTACAGTATTGATAAACTTTATCAAGTTTATTTAGTGTTTAGTGATATTTCTCATGTATCTGAAATAACAATTTTGCAGGTTATTAACTGGACTACTTACTGGATGCTTAAATATGAAACACTGAGCCTGTGTGTGTTGTACTGTAAATGTATTTTGATGCAAACAAGCAAATGGCTTGTCTCATCTTTGACCCAGGCACATTAAGAAATAAAGGCTAGATAAAAGTATATGGAATAAAAATCAATCTGTCTGCTTCTCTTTTCCTCTTCAGCTCTCTTTTTGACAAGGACGTTTCTTCAGTGTGGGATTACATCAGAAGTGTTGAACAGTACAGCGCCCCCGGTGGCACATCGAAAAGTAGCGTCACCGCTCAAATCCAGCACTTTAAAACCTGGTTAGAGGCACAAAAACAGTAACAATAGTCTCGCTTTTACAAAGATCAGTGGCAGGTGCTCTTTCCTTGATGCATTTGGCTTGTTATGCATACTATTGTCTCTTATCCCATCAGAGATGGAGGGTTTTTCCTGTGTGATTCAAATAAGTACAGTTTCATTTGTTCATAACAAGGGTTTTTACATGACAAACAACATGTACAATAAAATGGAGTTTCAACTCAATAAAGAATTACTTTAATAAACAGTGACTTCTTTAAAGTTTTATTTACATTTTGGAAAATGTTATTATATACAGCTTACACTGTGCATATATGCACAGTGTTTACAAGTTTATTTTTCAAGTGTGTGTCATCAAATCATAACTATATCAAACACTTAATTTACAGAGTTCTCCAGCAAACATTGGAGAATAAAAAACTGACATTTCCAGGCTTGGAAAATCATGAAATTATATTTAAGCATGTCGTTTTGTATATGTTTGGCTTGGACCAGCCATTAATTTTACATAACAAATATGATTATTTGTAGCCCCAAGTGTTCAAATAAGTGAAAAAAAAAGGATTTTCCTTACGAAAATATGAAATACAGGCGTTTTGTAACTGAAAGATTGTGTTTTTGAACGAATCAGTTTAGTCAGTGATTCAATGATCCATCCCTAAAGATTCATTCTTTAACGAACCAGCTGTTTGAATGATTATTTGAATGAATGATTCAATGATTCATACATTAGGACAGTCAACTGACGCAACCTGTTATTGCATTTTTCCCAACACTTCATGTTTGTATATTAAATCTGATTTAAAATAGTAAGCTCATATCATTTCTTTTGCAGTATTTACAACATGAAAACATTCATGTTACATTTGAGCTGCATTTTAACTACATGACTAAAAAAATTAAAATGGCACTCTTTCCTTTGTAGTGGAAAATGGGTCTTATTGATACTGATTTCATTTCATATAATGTAAGATGACTTTAACTTTGGAAAAACACTAAGCTCATTGGCTGGTGAGCAGAAAGGTTAATGTCAAGCTGTGGTTAAATATAATAGAAAAGTAATTGAAATTGAAGTCTTCTTAACTTTACAAATGAGCCACATTCAAATCCAACCTGTTTTGTTTTGTATTTTAAAGAGTTCCATACACAGTGAACCACAATTATTAGTACAATGACATATAAGTGAAAAACCTTCCCCATAAATATCTATAAAATGATTTTAAAATGCTTCAGATGTGTTAATCATGAACAACCATAAAAAATTTGTCAAAAGCCTAAATTTATTTAAATCTCCAGAGCCCTGCACATGACACACAAAGTATGTGTATTGTGGCCACAAATTAATTAACTTTAAAATGAACTAAGAATATATATATATATATATATATATATATATATATAT
>CAIGQV010018106.1:6701396-6774537 GCA_903798115.1 Danio jaintianensis | reverse complement strand
ATATATGTATGTAGTCTGATAGTATCAGCACTCCTTCAGCCTCTTCACCCGTGTGTATCCCTCAGTTTGATAAATACTGACCACATAATGTATTTTTGAGACTTTTTTTTTTAAGCTAGAATGTAGTTGTTTAGATTGCAAATATGCAGTTCATTTATAACGATAGTGCCCATTTAAAAATGTGTTTGGATTATTACGGAGGTGGGACTTTCAGCACATCGGTGGTAGTTCAGCCTCTCCTTCCCCACTGAAAGAACTCCTCAGGTGGGAATTTATTCTGGAGTCTGATGGATGTATGTATAGTGGTCTATTGTGAAATGTAATTCCTTTTGGGAATATCTAAAGGCAATATTTGGTTGCATTGATTTGTTTTAGTTATTAAATAGATTTGACTGCAACGTTTTACAGTTTAATAGTATGCTCATTCTTTTTACTAATTTACTGAATACAGCCATAATGTAGTGCTACTCGTTCTATTGCTCATATGATGATATAATTCTATATAGGATTTATACGGTCTACAGGGCTCTGTAGAAAGCTACAAAACTAAATAAGAATATTGGAGGACATGAAATGAGGTACTAGTGAAACAATTAATAGTTGTGAACACCAAACAATTATAACAAAGAAATATTTCCTCCATTTTCAAGTTTCACAGCTTAGCAGTGATAGAGATCCATTCCAGCAACTTCCATTCAGTAGTTCAATACAGAACATCCCCTGTTAAAAGAGATATGTTCTGTGCCATTCAGTGAAAACACCTGTGTTGTCCAAAAACACAAAAGAGGCAGAGGATCAGGGTGATCAGATTGGGCAGCACACACAGACTGTGAGCAGGCACAGATGTGTACACCACTCGTTCATTCAGATTCTGAACAGGCCGGAATATTCCAGCCATTGGTTTGTCTGTTCTGAATAACAGCAGCTTATCCATTGATTCCATCTGAAGTAAAAAAAAAAAAAAAAAGAACAAAGCCAAGGTGATCAGTATATTTAAAATTAAAGTAAGCCACTAGTGAACTCAAATGTACATATGATTTTACAGATTTTAATAAATCATGTTTTTTGTTTTTGGCAAATTAACTGTCATGGTCTCAGGAAGGATGAGGGAGCGAGAAGTGCAACAAAAGATGATTTATTAATAATTAAAAAAATAAAACAAAAGGACAATAAAAACCACCCCGAGGGGGAAAAAACATAACTATAACACAAATAGGTAAACAAACTTGGCTGGCAAGACAGGACTGAAACAGGAACACGGAGTAGTATAGACAACGAACTGACATAGGACAGCAGACATGAGAAGAATATAAGCAGAAATAATTAACAAACAGACAGGTGAACAGGATAAACTAATAATGGGTTAACAAGGAGGGTAGGACTAGACAATAGACAGGAGAGCACATGACACATAGAAACAACACAAGCCATGTGCTCACATGAAACGCGACTAGAACACGCAGCCAATGAGAGAACTCATTAACCGCGTGTTCACAAAGCACAAAACTAAAGCACGCGGCCACAATGTAAACACCGAGCCACGTGCTTAGACAACACCACAAACAGAACGCAAGACACAAGCACACGATAAGTAAAAACACCTTACCGTGCGCTTACACATGCGACATGCATGTTCCGATCCCAGCGCCAACCAAAACTGAAACCGACTAGACTGCAGCGCTGAGAACGAAACACCATGCCGCGAACACAACAACAAAACACACCAGGACAAGAGCGCGCATCTAGAGCACTCGAGCCGAGCACAACATACAGGACAAGACAGGACTAGTGTCTGGACTCCACCAAAACAAGAATTTACAAGACTGGAGTGGCAGAACTCTGACATTAACTCTTTAGTGCAGAGATGCTCACAAACACAGCGTGATGTACTCTGGAATACACACTTACTAAATAATCATACAACATACAAAAAACAACAACATTTTAACATATTGAGAAGGTGCTTTGTTAGCAACCTTTTAACTGAAGTGGTGGAGAAGTTTACTTTAGCTAGTGAGTGAGAGATCTTTAAGCCACCAGAGTAACTGAGTTTGCCCCTGAGTTGTGATGTGGACAAATTATAGGCTAAATTGTATTTATTCTCAACAAAAGAGACCGGCAGAGATATATTTAGAGTTGTACTTTGAAGCTTTAACATATATGAAAACACATGCAGGAATTAATATCAACCTCTGCATTGGCATCTTTTCACTCAGGAAAAATGACAGTAAGAAAGAGCTGAGTGATATGACACAATGCATAAATGTGCATTAAACACTTATACTCAGCTGTTTACGTTTGTTGCCTTATTACAAACATATGCAGCAAATTTCACAATATACTATATACTATTAAACTAACAAACAATACATTTAATCAGACATTATTCCTCTTCAGGGTGGCGTTGAATCAATTTATAATCGGTATATCCTGCATTTTGTGTTCTGACAAGCTGTAAACATGAGCTGGTTGCTGCCACAACTGCTCATTTTTAGTCTCCCTGGCTCTCCCATTTTCAAAATAAGAGTCCCGCATACATAGTATGTTTTAGTACAAGCTTAGATGGACTTAGAAATAAGAGAAAAAATATCATTATAGTAATCTCACTAGCCAATCAAACACTGCCTTGCACATGCATATTTATGATTCCATGTGGATCATCAGAATCTGTGTTTTATTCCAATTGGCCTGTTTTTCACTTGGATTTGACAATGGTGTTTGAGGCTCATGGTGTGTCATATTAATGTACTGATCTCTTATTATTCGGTTATGCTAGGTAAATCAGATTCATCTATGGCACATTTAAGACTCATTTTGGTATTTCCGAATTTCTTTTGGAGTCAATGATTGTATTTGTTGTGCTTTTTGATCTTTAAAACGCTAATGAATTCTAACATTCACACACATCTACATTACACACTGCATAAAAATTTACATTCAAAAAAGCATATCAGAGGCACTTGAACTGAGATCTCCAGTGTCTCCTGAGATATTGGAAATTGTAGGCAATTCTATGTTAATTAAAGGTGAACATACTATGATTTCTGAGACTAATTTTGCTAAATCTAATATTCTTCTGATCTTAGGCCAAAATCAATAAGGAAAGGAAAGTCTTTGATCTCTAGTTTCAACTGTTTGCAGACCACCAGTTAATGATCGTTGCAATACAATTTCACATCAAATGAGATTCTACCAATGTCAGAAGTTTTGTGTGTGAATGATGTAAAATTCTGGATGAGTTTGTCCATTATTAAAAAGAAAAGTCTGGTTTACTGACAACTAAGATCCAACTGTGTGACTTATAGCTGGGAACACATTTGTATAGTCTGACCAACAACAAAAATAAAGGACAATCATTTGATTGAAGCAAAACAACCAAACAAAAAAAACCCCAAAAAACCAATCTGTACCTGCTTTTTGCTTATGCGAATAGTCTGTTGGAAAACTGTCCACAAAACAGCTTCTTCACAGCCTGGTGTGGTCAAGGAGCCTGAGTATCGATAATACTTTAGTAGGATATTGGCTTGAGGGATGATGTCAGTCAGTCGAAAGTTTACAATTTCACTTTTGTTCTCTTTTGATCAGGAGTCATAATGAAGAAAAAAAAAGCTTGTTGAACATGTATGATTGCATAAAGAATTAGAAATTCAGTTCCCAAAAATAAAAAGTACTCACTTTCATGTCTGACTTTTTTTAAAGCCTCTATGATTCTGTCAAACTTTTGGTTTTGCACTGAAGTCACCTGAAGGTGGATGACAAAAGTCCAGCATTAATCAAGTTATTATCCACATGGTTAACTAATGGCATATTTTGCCCAAAATGGCTGCAAAGTGGATAAAGTCTGGTGCTGTTAAACTTAAAATGACAAAAGGGCAACATAAAATGTCATTAAAGTAGTCCATTTGGAGACTATTAAAAGACTGATGATGCTATAGGATAACATTGTATGAAGTAAAACTGAACATTATTATAATTGTCTCTTTGTAAATCTGTACTAGCTCTGCTTGGCATATTATCGCATCTGTGAATGAACTGAATCTGAACTAAAATTTTGGTTCTTGTTTTTTTTTTTAATTAAATCAGAAATTACATTGCTTTTTATGGAGTCATTTAGACCCTTTTTGGTAGACCTTTAATTTAGAAAAGATTAGTGTGCTGTGCTTTTTATATTTATAGACAACCAAAGAATCATCTGTCTTGTCAGTCTAGCATGAGCACTCTAAACACAGAAAAAAGGCTTTTTTTTTTTTTTTTAAATATGAGACAATATCACAAAAGTTAACCATACCTCAAAAAAGAAGGCAAGTGCTGCCACCCCTTTAGAGTCATGTAGTGCCTCTGTCAAGTTGATGTACTGTTCTTTAATGTAAACAATATGGAGCTGAAGGACAAAATACATAATTAATATCCATCTTAGAACCCGTTTACACTTGGTATTGAGATGAGTTTTTATACATCAGTTCACAACTGGTTTCTAAATGCAGGTGTAAACAGGGTCTGAAAAATGTCCACTTTCTGCCACTTGCATATTTAGTTGAAAATGCATTTGGCCAGATTTCTTTCATAGTGTAAAAAGACAACCTACACTCTGTCTAGTTATCTAATTCTTAAACACAACATGACATGTTACTGAATGATAGGATGTAAACTTTGCTCTCTGAAACAACAAGCATGTTCTCTTAACAGTGCTGATTTGAACACAAAGCCATAGGGTTCTGTGTAGTTTTATAACAACCACAGTGGAAAACAAAGTGTCTGCTCGCTGTACCAGCTTTCCATCATCTCCATTTGTTTTGCACAAGCTTACTTTGCAATTCTAGATTGAATGCTCAGTAAAAGCCCATACTTAGACCTGGCCATAGGCCCAAAAAAATCAGGAAAGTGGATAAAAGTAGCTAAAATATGTGATTAAATCACCAGGTATAAACAAGAATGTGTCTCTCTCGTCTACTTGTGATCCCATCGACCAAAATACAAAACAAAGCCAAAAAGTAACTTCAAAACAGTAATGGGTCTTCTTGCTTTTTATCATATCCAGGGCAGGTGCAAGCTCAACTGCCACTCTAGGTGAAAGACTCTCATGTCGCCCCAACATTCATTAAGATACATGTGGGGCATTTTGTTTAAATTTGATAAATTGCATAGGCTAAACAAGTTTGTTTTCTCTTTTTTCTTTCTTTCTATTCTGCAACATAACAAACTAAACATGCAACCACTATGCTACAACTACCTTTGCAAATCGGCTACTGCATTGCATTATATACCTATAGAATGCTGGGAGTGTCAGCCTGGCAGGTAAATAAACACATTTTTCAGGTTTGAAAATGCATTGAGCATCGCGCTGGCTTTTTTAATTTAGAAAAGACCAGTGTGATGTGTTTTTTTATGTTCATAGACAACCAAAGAATTATATGTCTTGTCAGTCCAGCATGAGCACTCTAAAATTTGCTTGGCTGTTCATCTTTCAATTAATTTAATTGGACAACAGGAAAAAACACAAATGACATTGGGTGCTTTCCAGCTCAGAGTTGACTTTTCTCAACTTCAGGCACTCTTGGAACACTCTCGCGAAAACACAAGGCATCCGGGGCACTTTGACAGAGCACAAAACACTGCCAATACAAAACAAGTTTAAAAAGCTGAGTCTCTTCCTGCAAAAAAACATGTTTTATTGATTGCTGCCTAATGCAATGATTAATTGTTAATTTAAGCACAATAATTTCAAACGAAGATCCAGTAACAATTCTAAGAGTAGTAATACTAATTATATCCCATTCCATTTTGCTGTCCCTTGCTGTTCCTACACTGCAGCTGTCTAGTTCTGAGTGTGTTGGATTCTTACCTCCATGGGATAACGCTCCCCGTCCACAGAGTGCTCTGAGCCCTGACTGCCATTTTCACCCCAGTGCAGGTGAAACTGGACGGCCTTGTATTTGTTATCCAGACCTCCGCTGCTGAGACGTGCAGATGGAGGAAGCGTGAAGTGAGCTGGGAAGAAGCACATGATATAATAGTAACTTTAATATTTAAAAATACAATATTACAATATTTAAGTGAACACGAGCTGTGCTTCAATACTACCGTAAATGATTATTAATATTAATTGAGAGCTTAATTTAGATGAATTTTCTCAATATTTAGCCAATTTTTTTAAAGATATAGTGTTTTTTTAACCATCAGATTCCACATTTTCAAGTAGTTGTATCTGAGCCAGATATTGTCCTATCATAACAAATTATATACCATTGGAAAGTTTACTTATTCAAATTTTAGCTAATGCATAAATCTTAATTTCCAAAAATGTCACTTGAATGGTTTTGTGGTCCAAGTTCACATATCTCTTTCATGTTGTGAATTTTTGCTGCTTTCAGTTAATGGACATACTGTAATCTATATATACATATATATATATATATATATATATATATATATATATATATTTATTCCAAAGATAAAATACATGATAACAGGCTACATTTATTTTTGTTAATTTCACCTGAATGTCCATGATTTTCCACACTCATGTTGAAAACATCCCCATGACCATCAAAGATAAAACTGGTCAGTTTTGGGTTATACTTCACTCTGCATGTGATGATGTTGATGGGGGATTGATTTTGACCTCCACAGTTAGTATAATTTCTTTTCCACTCTGAAGGTCCTGGAACAAAACAGTTGTAAAGCACGCTGCATGGTCTTAACATAAGCATCAAACTAAATGAGAAACTGTCAACGAGGACTTTGAGATAGCGATGACAATGCAAAAACTTGAGTATAGGTACAAACTATTGTGTGTGTTTGTTCTCACCTTCACATGTGTGGTTACAGGATAGCTGGCTGTGGTAGCACCACTCACCTGGAACACAGAAAACAACCTGATGTAACTGGATCTATGGAGAGCTGCTGGAAAGTATTCTCATCCGTGACTCCAAGCCAAGGTTCAGAGCGGTCTTATGAACCAGTTATGATGGTGGTCATTAACCAACAAATTTGTTTATTTTGAGGCCATATAAAGCCTTTGATTTACAAAGTTATTCCTCATAATTAGTGAGCCATCTAACTGAGTCCCCTGCTTGATCTCCAGGTTTGAAAGAGTGGAGAACATGTGCTTGAATGTAATGGAACTTTATGACCCACCATACACTTTCATCCCATTCAGCTTGGCTTGCACAAAACGGAAAATTCTGTCATGATTTACTCACCTAGTTTTTTTTTATAGACCCCAATGACTTTATTTGTATGGAAAAAAAACTACTGAAACCTTACAGCCATACAGGACCAGACACTATACATTTTTTACTGAAATGTCTCTTTATAAATAGATTTTAAACTGGCATTTTCCCTTTTATGTAAAAGTAAAATCTATGTATGCTTGTTTGAGGAACTGAATAAAAAAAGATTCTGTGATTTTTTAAATCTCTGAAATATGTTCATAATGTGTCATGCATTTCCAAGAGGCTATTTACACAACTTAAAACTGAATAAAATTTGTATTTTAGTCATTCGTTTACATGAAAATGGATTTTTGGATGTCTGAAAATGCAGTCTTTCAAAAATGTGTTTCAAATGGTGCAACTATTATCACTGATGTGTAAACTACCAAGAAAATAAAAAAACAAATTACAGTAATGTAATTTATGTGTATTACATGTTCAGTTTTTAGTCCTTTGTGAGTATAAAATATTTAAGTGTCCTGTATAACAAAATCAGAATTGTTAGTCTGAATTATATATTAGTCGGAATTATGAAAAAGCTTATAAGCTCACATCTGCCACAAATAAAAGTCAGAATTGCAAGATGTGAACTCAGAATTGTTAGATATAAACTCATGATTACATGTTATCTCTGCATCTGTTCTGTAGATATAAAGCATATCATAAAGAGATGGTGAACTTTAATGAAGTCAGACAATATAAACTATATGCACAAGGTGACCCTCTGTTAAAAAATAACCTATGTATTTAGTAACCCAAGATGCATTGCGCTACAAGCTAGATTAACAAGTCACAGAGCAAAATCACTGACTATCAAAGCAAATGTTCCTTGCAGCTTGATCTTGACATGTGCAAGCATTATTCTGAAATCTTTAATAAATCATTTATTTTTATGTTTACAGTAGCCCAGAAAATCCCAGCTGTCGCCCAAATACATATATAAGTACAGTTTTTTGTAGCACAATAATTTTTTTCAATAAACTCATTCCCATATCTAAATGAATTCTAATTAAATCCATTTAAAAAACTCTGGTTTTGAGGTCAAAAGCTAATGCTAATGCAAACTACGAAGTTCAAAAACAAACAGAGAGTGTGGATTCAAAAACTAAACTATTTTGAATACTTTTGCAACTACATTCCGCACAGAGGACAAGGAGCACAGGAGTACATTGGAGAAGGCTGTAAATCAACTAAAATTCTAGACATTCGAAAGGGGAGTTTGTCCAGTGTTGTACTAACAATACAAACATTAACAACATTTTTCCCACAGTGATTAAGCAATCACAGGTCAAGAGCCCTCAATCAGTGGACAGGACTTTCATGCCACAATAATTAGGCTTATGTGCAATATGAGATAAATAATAGGCTACACTAGGAATATATTATTTTATTAGCAGTCAAACTCTTGTAACCCTGCTGAAAAGAAAGGCTTAAACCTGCCTGAGCTGAAGGCTGGTTTTAGATGGTCTCCCAGCAGGTTGGATTTAGAGGGGTTTTGACCACCTCTTGGCTAGTCAGACTGGCTGGTCAGGCTGGTCTTAGTAGGTCAGGCTGGCTGTTTTTAACTGTTATTTTATTATTTTCCGCAGAGATGTGTATTAACTTGTGTGTTCAAGATTTTATTTGTAGGATTTGTGTGCACAAACTATCTGTAGGCTTGTGCATATTTGGCTCATTTGGACATTGGTACAGAAATAACTTCATATTCTACACAGCTGGTTTAACCGCATCATTAGAAACAAGTGTGAACCCCTTTGAGTTATGTGTAAATTATGACAAATGTGTTTTAGTTATGTTTACATACTGCTCGTGTTCACAGTTTTGCGACAGTGCAAAGTGTGTTTTAGTGTAGTATGTAGTATAGTATGTCTAGCGTGAAATTTGATAATTATGTCTAATTGCCTGAACTAGTTTGAGTGAAAGAGTTTCTACATTTCCAAATCAAAACTATAATATAATTGGCTCTATTAAGTTATTACGTCGCTTCCGCGTATGCCTCACATCATACAAGCATGTCAGTGTCGCGGGATCGCGCTCGCTGTCTGTTCCGCGCGCCCACCTGTTCCGTCGACTAACAGTAGTTTCTCCGAGGAGATCCCTGCATTAAACTTCGCCATCCACTTTCACTTTTGCTATTAACAGACTATTCGCTAATGGGAGAATTTTCTTCAGTTGCTAGAAGACAAATGGTGACGAGATGATGGTTGTGTTTGCGCCATACAGGTACGAATCACAAACTGCAACTTTATATCTATCAAGTGATTTTTTTTACCATATGAATAGTCGATATTACCAAATGTCTATTACTATACTATACTATACTATACTATACTATACTATAGGCCTATATGTTTTCCTTTACAATTTTCCTATTACCATGGATCTATGGCTATTGACTTTTTTGCGTTGATTTACCGTTAACCAAATATGTAAATTTTTTGACGGTGTGCACTTTGTAGGAAAAATACCAAAGCAATTTCACTTATGATCTCATAGAACATTTGGATTCAAGTGGATATGGAGGATAGATATTAAAACTAGGACTGGATTACTACGAATCCTGGATTACTACCACGTCACGTCCATTCAATGGAAATCTATTAAATAAATGATCACATTTATACAAAAAATCTTTGTGATTAATATGTGCATTTAAAGTTACACACTGTGTTATTAACAACTCATGATCTGAAAGCTTGGAATCAGAGTACACAATTGTACAGTAACAATTGTACAAATGTAACATTTCAGTGAATCATTGTGATTAACTCATTTAAAAAAGGACCAGGTTATGAGAATAATTTGTCAGCTGCATCGTAGCATACAGATAGGCCAGTCTGAACCAAATATGAGTGCAAATTATATCTATATTGTAAGCTGTCATCAAATATTTCTTTTTTGTTGTAACTTGGATCCCTGATTGAATATTACAAATAATTGAACAGAAATTATATAAAACAGTGTTACTGTCTGGTCACAGTAAAACCCTATTAGGCCTGTTCTTATTGGTATTGTTTGATGAACTTTAGTTATTTGTAATAATTGCAGAATCTGTCTGATCTTAATCCCATGCAAATTGGCCATGTCTGTATTTTTTAAAGTGACCATTGCAAACACAGCACCTTTGTGATAATATTAGTCCCATGCAAACTGGTATGTGGTTTGGTCAGGATTTAATAGGGTTGTATATCAATTTCTAAATTTAGGAATGCAAATCCCCTGCAATTAGGACTTAAGACTGTCCCGTGTCCACATATCAGTGGATGATATCATATCATATTCACTTAAGTAAGTAAAGAATATATGTAAAGTCTTTACTGTGCGGATGTTTTGTTGCCTTCCTCTTTAAATTCCCAAGCTCTTCAAATATGGATTCTGATTGGATGTCACAATTTTATCATTTATCAGCTGGAAAAAAACAATTCTGAACATGATTCTAATTATACTGTTCCTCTGTAATGTTATAAATATAGCTGTGTTATGTTTTAATATTGAGATATGAGTTCTATGATTATTATTATTATTATTATTATTATTATAATACAGTAGTTATAATTGGTATAAACAAGTCTTCATTCATTCATTCATTTTCTTTTCGGCTTAGTCCCTTTATTAATCTGGGGTCGCCACAGCGGAATGAACCGCCAACTTATCCAGCATATGTTTTTACACAGCGGATGCCCTTCCAGCTGCAACCCATCACTGGGAAACATCCATACACACTCATTCACACACACACAACGGACAATTTAGCCAACCCAATTCACCTATACCGCATGTCTTTGGACTTGTGGGGGAAACCGGAGCACCCGGAGGAAACCCACGCGAACACGGGGAGAACATGCAAACTCCACACAGAAACGCCAACTGACCCAGCCGAGGCTCGAACCAGCGACCTTCTTGCTGTAAGGCGAACGTGCTACCCACTGCGCCACCGTGACGCCCTAAACAAGTCTTAGTGGTACTTAAAATTAAAGTTAATAAATAAATCTAATTTAACTATGTAATAATGAATTTACAGGATACAATTCACTTTATAAATATTTAAGATATGCAGCCATTGTATTATTTTATCAGGTACATTTTTACCCTCTTCTGTTTTGCTTAGAGCAGCCTTTCTGTCAGCTGTAGATAGAAAGATAGATAGATAGATAGATAGATAGATAGATAGATAGATAGATAGATAGATAGATAGATAGATAGATAGATAGATAGATAGCTTGTGCCTTACCTGAGCAGAGCTTCAGAGCCAGCAGAACAGACGAGAGGGAGAGAATAGCCTTCATGTCTACAATACCAAAACAAATCTCCCTGCCTTGTGACAGGAATCATTTTTATACACCCAGGGAAAGAAAGGGAGGGAGATGGAGAGAAGGTTTTACAGGTAAGAGGGTAAATGACAGGTGTAGGACAGCCAACAAGGGCATTTAATGAGGAAATTTAACAACCTACAGCTAGCTGAACCTGGTGAAGTTTTCCTTGAACTTTGGCGAGTTTGCTATCATACAGCCTGCAGAAGGCACTGTTACCAAACAAATAGCAGTAGTTGCTAACTTGCTAACAAAACTTTTTAATTATTATTATTTTTAGATGGTTCAAACCCCCTGCAAATTCACATATGAACGCTAGCTGTCTGTACGCAACATATATCCATAGAGGGAACATTTCAATCACTTTAGGTGACTGTGCGACTAATTAAGCTTGTGGTGTGTCAGGACATGTTTGCACATTTGACTCAAGTGACTCTTTTGAGAATGATGAATGGCGTAAAACAAGGCCACCTGTCTTGTTAACCATGTCTTGTTGCTTTGACACTGAAATCAGTTAGCATGACAAAAGTGTCTAATTAGAGATAAGGGAAAACAACAATGCTGCTATCATAAATCACCCCAGCCCTTTTCCGACGCAAGGAACGCACCTCATCGCTCTCTTTATCTTCGCCACATGCGATGCCGTCTTGGGCTTTTAAAGACTGCGCTGTAAATTAAATTAATGTTAGCCTGCTCTCAATCATTCATCATTCCAATAAAATGACTGGAGCTGTTGTACTGCGTCATTAAAACGGAGAGACCTATCAAAAAGTCATTAAAGTCAACTCAGCATGAAGGTCTGCCCTGTTGCGCTTTAGCCAGCCAAGATGGAATAGATCGATTTTATGGACATCGCATTGCACAGTCGTGTGATTACGAGGGAATGAAGTGGAAGGTAAACAGTTGGAAGCAAACTGACAGTGGAGAATTAGAGAAAGCACTTAAATGTACTGTAGTGGCCCCTAGTAATAGCCCACTGCGAACTGGACCATAATGCCTCACTGACTTGTGACTCATTGTTGTGAATCATTATCTATTCAATTTTACAGTAAGAGGCATGAGATTCAGTATTTCTGTGTTTTACATACTTGAACACTTTATAAACACTGATTGTTTTGGACCTTTTTTGACACCACTATAAGAAAATGTTTTTATTTTAATGATAACCCATGGACAAAGGGTCAACCAGGCATTACGATGCCAGTTAAGTAGTTCAATATGGAGACAAAGTGATCATTTAGACTAAAATAAAAAAGTTTGGGTAACTGTCACCGCACATTTTAAGTTCACACTTAAAAATTATAGGTGATAAATGCTTATATATAGTTTGTCAAGATAAGTTGAGGTTTAGACAAAAATTGTAATCACCTGTGGGACAATGACAGTTAATGGGTTAAGGTGTTACATGTTACATGCACTTACCATAGTAATTGCAATTAGCCTAATTATGCATAATTACATGCAACTAAACCCAAGCTTCACCCTATCCCTAACCACATAGGCCTACATGTAATTAATTAATACTGAAATGAATTGCTTAGTAGTGAAATGAACAGTTACACTAGAAAAGGGTACCTTAAAATAAAGTGTAACCAAAGGCTGTTATGTTTTACTCACCCTGATGTTGTTTCAAACTTTTTTGCTGTGGAAAACTAAGGAAATAAAAATGGATATTTCTGTTTCTACACTGAAAGTCTGTTCATCGAAAACTCTAATGCTTTGAAACATTCATAATGGGACCACACACACACACATACAGAGTCAAGTCTTCTGATACGAGATGACTGTATTATTCGATGAACAGGTTTAATTCACATGTAAACACTGATCAGAGATTTAGCAATGTTTGCGAGACACACGGCAACCAATAAGGTTCACTCTTGTATGTCACATGGCATCCCAAAACAACCAATAAGGTTTGTGTCATAAACATATCATAATCAGTAGTATGGCTAAATTAAACTTCTTCATTACTTGTGTCTTTCTAGAAGATTTGGCTTAATTGATTCACATGACAGATTAATATTTTCAAGCATTAGAATTTTTGGAAAATAAACTTTCAATGGTTGTTTTCTTTATTTGTTTAATAATGTATCTACAATGATGTAAATGAAGTAAATAATAATGTTTTACTTTACATGAATAAAAGTGGACAATTAAAGACACGTTGAAAATCAAAACTGCAGTCATGTCATCTTAAATTGCTAAGCTGTCGGCAGGGGGTGCTGCAGCTCCATCAGACCTGCACGGCTGCTTTCATAACTGATTTCAAATTACATGCTGTTTATATCAGCATTATATCTTATCGGATTTTGAAAAGTTATTAGCAGTTTCAAAGTACACAATAAACGCTACGTTATCTTGCACAATAATGTGAAGTCCACGGTTTGGAGCCTTTTTTATCATAATCCATCCAGGTGGAGATAAACATTTTAGCCAAGGGGGACCACACGCACGCACGCACGCGCACGCACGCACGCACGCACGCACGCACACACACACACACACACACACACACACACACATCAATGTCATCTATGTTCTATCAGGGATTTTTGTAGAAGACTTCTGTAGAAGTGTTTTTTTCATTATATAACTGAAAAAAATGATGATTATTATTATTTTTTTAAAAAGCATGCCAAGTGGGGACAGGGAGATCTGAGTGAAGTCTACCTATCTAACGGGACGTTCATAGACTGCAGTGACACTGAATGTGGAAACACAAAGACTGGTGGCACAAATCTTTTCTTCACAAGCTGACTTCATTTAAATACAACTCTAAACCTTTAAACTCTAAACCTTAACATATTCTGGCTATTGCACAAATAATCGTATCATAACCGTAAATGCTAATTAATTTAGCTTTACCTGCAGTACTAATTTATGCACAAATACTTACCAGCTTTAATAAGTACACACATTTTTATCAATTTATCAGTGAATAATGACAATATAAAGTGCTGTATTTTTTACAAAACTGTGTTTTTTTTTTTTAAATAAGTAATAGTCATTAACATAAGAATGTTGTATACCAAAAATATTTAGAAAATATAGAATAAAAAAATATATAAATTCTATTGTGGTGTTGCAAAAATAATTGCCTCAAAACAAATTCATCTTGTTAGATTTAGTATTATTTCATGTTTTCTTTTTAGAAATTCTTTGGGTATATTTTATGCACCATAATTTTTATTTATTTTGTTAGAATATGGAAGTTGGTACTGTCTGATCAAATGTAAAACCAATAACCCAGATTGCACATATAGCTCATTGTTTAGGATTCCTCACAAATACTTAATTTAACCTTTACAGTTGTGTGGAAATAGACATTAAAAGTCAATTTGTTAATATGACTTCTATCTCCAGTTCTTCAAATGACCACTGTTTGGTCATATTTCAACACACTGAAAAGAGCTCAAAACACAAAACTTTTTTAGAGCTGAATACTGTTCATGTCACGTCATAAAGGACAGTTTTGAGATTTGGCTCAAAAATGTAATAACAGCAGTTTTTAACCTAATAACAGAGGTCTATGGAAGGCAAATAAATGTTTAACCATTTACTGCATTTTAATTTTGTGGACGAAACATATAGTCACTTTAGTAGGAAACTATGTGATTGGGAATTTAATGTGAGGGAGAATGATTTCTTGAAAAGTTGCAACCCAAAGTTGTCTCACTGACCAACATAAGTCTAGTTTAGTTTACAAGCACAGTATTATTGTTTGTGCAGTGTTTTTATACAATATTACACCATGGATAATGCATCAACTGCACAATGTCATGGAAATTTGTTACTGCACCTTAACCTTTTAGGGGGTATATATCTGATGTTTGAGAAAACATAAGGTGTCACTAACTTTATTCTTTATTTTACTTTACTTTAATAATATATAAATTGTGTGAGAGCAATTTATCTTCATTGTTGGACACCTATCTTCATATAATTCTATTTATTTTATATGAAATGACTATGTTTTTCTCCATGAGACATTTCAATAAACACGGGTGTCACACTAAAACAAAACATACAAATTTTATAGTGGTTCCCAAAAAGTTAAATATGTAAAAATGTCATTTGAAATTAGCATATAGTGTCACACCATATGTATAGCTTTTTTGCACATAGTTTTTCAGATTGTGTACATTTGTTTCTGCCTAAGAAACAGAAAAAAGAAGAAAAAGGTTTTGCATCAAATAAGTTGGTAAACTGCCATTTCACTATATATGGCACTTCAGGTTAAAATCAAGAAACTCCAGCAAAGTTGCTTTGCATGCAGTTTGCCATTTTACAGCATATTTTATAAACACATTTAACACTTTCGCTGTGCCTAAAACATAAACCTGCTGATTTCTGACTCGTTGCCCAGTCAGTCAATGAATAAACAATATTTTTGAATGAAAATGCCCTTACATCACTTCTAGTAGTCTAAATGAAATTAAATCAGACTAGATAACAAATTCAAGTCAGATAAAATAAAATTATATTAAAAAAAAAAAAATTCTTTCAACCGCAACATTATGCACCATGTTTTTATTTACATTATTTAACTGCAAGCATAGGGCTTTGATGCATCAAAAGCTTCAGACGACATATGCTACCTTCAAACCAACTAGAAATAACCCTGAGTAGCTAAGATGATATGCAAACACTGGCATCGGATGTGCCTCAATGCCTTCCTTTCTCCATATGCAGCACTTTTAGATTTAGGATACAGACATTGTATTATTCATGCCTGCAGGGTTTCTTTATACACCATATTCATGCTTAAAGAATTAAAATGTAGAACTTATATGAAACAAATTCAGAATATATAGCCAAAACATATTTAAAACCTTTATGTATATTAATTATAATAAAGATTTCTAATCAAAGCCTTTATTTTAATCAAGTTTAAAGGGATAGTTCACCCAAAACTTGTCACAAACCTGTTTGAATTTCTTTTTATCTGTTGAACACAAAATAATTTATTTTGAAAAATGTTCATGAAATGACTTCCATTATATGAAAAACAAATATTATGGAAGTCACGAGTTAACATTCTTCAAAATATCTTCTTTTGAGTTCAACCGAAAAAAGAGACTCATATAGGTTTTAACCACTTGAGGCTGAGTAAATAGTGGACATTTTCAATTTTAGGTGAACTACCCCTTTAAGCATTTCCTAACAGTCTGGAACGTGCTGAACAATAGAGGGCGCTGTGGCTTTTCTGATAACCAGAGAGAACGGTCCATACAGCAGGAGGAGAATTCCCTTTTGATGTCCAACTCTTCTTCAAATCCGAATACAAATTAAATAAATAGCAGTTCTCGCAGCTTCGGTTTCATACGAGTGACATCATTCCGATGACATGAGTCAGTGCATTTCCTAATTGGAAAAAAGCTTAAGACCGCTACCAGGTTCATTATGTGATTCCATCTTAAGTCCTTTAATAAACAATTAACTGTGCAATAGAGTGGTTAATTTGATAAGAGGACGATAAACATTTTCATTTGTTTGGGTCGCCATTCATCAGGATCCCACGGGGGGCCGCGGCAGAATGCGGAGCGAGTGATTTTCAAGGATCCCAAGAGGTCAGACATCAATCAGAGCCAAAGCCGAGCTGCTCGGTGCAAAAGCGGCCTAATTGGTATACAGTAAGATCACCTGGAAGCGCTGCTGGCAATTCATAGGATCTCGTTTCTGAAATAAAAGATTTGTATTAATTTCAAGCTCAGCTGCATTTTGCAAATGGAACGGTTATTGGTTACACTTCGCTGAGAGTCGTCGGGCACACGGGCTTTCTGTTTTGTGTTAGAAGGTCTGATTGCCTCCTTAGATGTTTTAATCCACTTTGAATGAGCCGCAAGGAAGAACGAGAACAGCCGGAGTCCTGACAAATCGTGGGCGCTTGTGTGCGGTAAGGATCCAGATTCGTCTCAATTGAAACAGGCATCTTGAGATCGTTATCCACATGTATATTTGAAATATGTCTGCAAATTAAATTAACAATCAGCTGCTCCTTTATAGTTATTAGGATCATTAGCATCAATAGGCACCTGGCAGATACGATTACCGAGCAAATAAGAAATGCCTTTTCTCAAGTTCAGATTCATATTATGTTATGGTTGCATGCTGGTAGACACACTTTAAAAGCAATTAGTTATATTTACAAAAGTGAGTAAACCCGTTGTAACTTGGAGCTGTCAACCTAATTTTTATAATTATGCACATAGTAAATTTACTTAATAATTTTAAGGCAATGGGTTTACTCACTTGAATGAACACTCCACTTTTTACAACTCACCTAGGCCAACTCACCTGCTTGCACCTGTTATTTAGATCCGTTTTCATTGATCTGATCACAAGTGGAGGACAAATAAGACATTACTGTTCACACCCGGCATTTAAATGTGTCTCTTTTGTCCACTTTGATCACTTTCAACCTTTTTGAAATTCTACTTTAATGAGGGAGGGTCTGTGGGCAGGTGTTGGATTTTTCTCTTTAGCACTGTGAAAGCTAGCACGATTTTCATAATTTAAATCTTATTAAAAGTAGACCACCAGAACAAATTAAAACGCTTTATAAATAGGCTACGTTATGCATTGACTAATGAAATTATAGATACTTTTATTAATCTATAGTTTTATAGATTTTATTTATGATCAACAAGAGTAGACACTTTGTTCTGTTTTACAGTTGTAGCATGTAGGCTATATATATGTGGCTGTTTATAAAATTTAACAAATATTTTAGAACATTGAAAGTAATTTAATTAGGTGTCTTCGTAAAAATAGTTTGTAAAGTAAAATTATGGAGTGACACGGTGGCTTAGTGGTTAGCACTGTCGCCTCACAGCAAGCAGGTCGCTGGTTCGAGCCCTGGCTGAGTCAGTTGACATTTCTGTGTGGAGTTTGCATGTTCTCCCCGTGTTGGCGTGGGTTTCCTCTGGGTGCTCCGGTTTCCCCCACAGTCCAAAGACATGTGATGTAGGTGAATTGAATAAGCTAAATTGGCCGTAGTGTATTTGTGTGAATGCAAGAGTGTATGGGTGTTTCCCAGTGCTGGGTTGCGGCTGGAAGGGCGTCTGCTGCGTAAAACATATGCTGGATAAGTTGGAGGTTCATTCCACTGTGGCGACCTCTGATTAGTAAAGGGACTAAGTAAAAGAAGTAAAATTATTGTGCAAATGAATCACGTGTAATCACTGATCATACATACAGCATTGTCCACTTTTGATCGGATCAACGCATCTTAATACCAGGTGTGAACAGGGTCAGTTGAGTCAACAGGGTCAACTTCTCAAGTTAAACCAACATAGGCTCATTCTGAAAACGTACCCCTATATACATTTCTGGAGATCACGAATTATGTAGCCATGGGACGTATGGCTGCATTTCATCTTTAAAACATCTTTTAACGCGCTTACCAGCTGACCGCTTACCTCCGTTTGTCCAGTGGCTTGCCGCGTCTGTCGGAGGATTTGAGACGCTCCTGGGACATATTTGATGAAGCTCCTGGGACATATCTAGCACTGTCCTGAAATGTATATAGGGGTACGTAATCAGAATGAACTTGGGTTCAGTTAAACAGTTGAGTTTTACTATTTTTGGGTCCATTCAGCCGATCTCTTGGTCTGGTGGGAGCACTTTTAGCTTAGCTTAGCATAGTTCATTGAATCAGATTAGACCATTAGCATCTCGCTAAAAATTACTAAAGAGTTTCAATAATTTTTTCTATTTCAAGCTTGAATCATCTGTAGTTACATTGTTTACTAAAACTACATACTTGCTATTTTCTAGGCAGATAGGGCTAGTAACTATACTCGTGCTGCAGCAGATGCAATGATATTATGCAGATTTTAACTGGTACAAGTGTAGGGCTTGGTGTTTTCAAGTGCTGCGTAATATCATTGCTCCTGTTGCAAAGTTCTTTGAAAAAAGCAGAGTGTATCTTTTAAAGTAAACTTATATCTTTTTACAGTGCATGGGTTGCTGGTTTTCTGGTCCTTACCATGGGAAGCAGGTGTGTTGGTTTAACTTATTACTGTATGTTAAATATCCTATGTTATATTGTATCGTTATATAAAGAGCCAATTATTATGTTATTTCTAACAGATTATTTAACAAAGAAAGAATTTTATTTTTCTTTATAATAAAAAAAGATTTGTTGTTGAAAATTGAAATAACTCAGGGCTGATCACTGCTGCTAGGTTATAGCGAGTAAAAGTAAAACTGAAGCAGTAGTGCAGTCAGTGAAACAGTTATATTCACTTTTTGATTCACAGTTAACAAGAAGAATCCCTAAAGAAAAGAGAAATAAACAGAATAGATAAAGATTAAAGAGGAGTAGACAGCACAACAACTGACTCGCAGCCTTACATGAAATTGAAAACTGCAAACCAAATCAATGACAGCTACAAGAACATCAAAACTTTCACTTATTGGTTTTATTTCTTTCATATGGATTTCATAAGTCTTTTTGAAGTTAATATTGTGGATATAAATGTTCAATCTAGCTGTGTTCTTCGGCCGCTAAGTTTGGTTAAATCAATCTATTGTACAATATTTGATGCTCTTGACCTCCTGGCATACATTTTAACATGAACACTTTATAAACTTTATAAACTTGGTGACTGACAGCTGAATTTTAACAAGTGAGGAATTAAAATTAAAGTATTTAAAACAATATCTTTTAGTTTACAAATGTAATTATCAAGAGCCCATTAGTAGCAATAACACCTTTCATAAATCCTGTTATTGAACTGCTTATGATTATGCAGTTATTTGGCATTGGTTTTCCAAATGTTTTTTTTGTTTGTTTTATTAATGTGCAACAAATACATTTTTGTTTTATTAACCTTTCACCAGTTTCAGACTTTAGACAACAATTATCAATCAGTCCCTTCACGATTTTGCAAGTCAAATGGTTCTTGAGATATAAAACTTATATAAATCCACATTAAACTGTGAAATGTGACATACAGTGTAATTGTGTAATATGTTGTTTATCCAAAGCCACATTTTGTTTACTATATTTATAAGGTTAAAAATAAAATAAAAATATATATTTTTTTCTTTTCTTATATATTAAAGCATATTTTATAAAGCCCTTTTCTGCATTTTCTGGAATAACTACCTTTATAAAGAACTATATCGTGAAAGATATTGTTACTGTGAAATAAACATTACATATAATGAAAAAACGTTTTGGTCATACCGCTCAGCCCTATGAAGAGTTCAGATGCAAAATCCTCTAAGTGCCATCTAAAATGTTCTGATAAAATTAGTATTTTTCTCAGGCTCCTATAGGTTCAGTAATTCCATGGATGTGTCAATGAGTAGTTTCTTTTCATTGCCTTTAAAATGAACGTAATGATTTTTGCATCTGAACTATATATATATATATATTCATTCATTTTATATATATATATTCATTCATTTTTCTTCGGCTTAGTCCCTTTATTTATCCGCGACAGCGGAATGAACCGCCAACTTATCCAGCATATGTTTTACACATGCCCTTCCAGCTACAACACAGTACTGGGAGACACCCATAACACACATACACTACGGCCAATTTCGTTCATTCAATTCACCTGTACTGCATGTCTTTGGACTATGGGGGAAACCGGAGCACCCACAGGAAACCCACGCGAACATGGGGAGAACTTGCAAACTCCACACAGAAATGCCAACTGACCCAGCCGGGACTCGAACCAGCAACTTTCTTGCTGTGAGGCGACAGTGCTAACCACTGAGCCACCGTGTCGCCTATAGGGGTGCAAAAGAAATGAAAAGTATTACAATATATCATTTTTTACATTATAAATCTGCTTCGTATATTATTAATGGACTAAATATAGAAATATGCAAGCAAAAACAAGCAATGTCACAAAATAAGTTGCTTGTATACACAAAACTGGCCACACTGATAAACCAGCTTCAATTTGCTTAATAACAGAATTTCTATGCTGGTTCATCTGCATAAACCAGTTTGTATCAGTTTGAAATTTGTGCTGGTTTATCCTGCATTTTTCATCAAGGATATACACAGGCATGGCAGAGTCATGTTAGTACTTGAAAGGACAAAATAGTAGGCTATCCGACTGTGTTTTCAAAGCAAAATGCTATTTGGTCTGGCTCTCTCAGTCCCGCACAGTCACCTCTCATAATAGCTCCCTGGAACAAAATAAACAAGCCATCGCATGGCCTCTGCCAGTGTCATAATATCATTTCCAATGGGTAAATGTTTTTCATCCCCCTAGTGCTGCTGCGAGGTACTTAAATAAAACATTTCTCTCAAAATATTAATGTTTCATTGCTCCTTCTTCCTCCCAACCCCAGCGTCGTCTCTGACCTGAGTCTGAGAAGCTTTCAAGTTTATGGAGGGCAAGGATACCTTATGGAGGAAGGCCCATTTTTTTACATGCCAGAATTTATTAATGACCTCCAGTGATTTGGCAAGGCTGAGACAAGCCGAGAGAGCAAGAATGTTCATAGCCAAATCCTATGGAGGCCCCTTCAGTTGTCAGCTTCGGTTACCTGTGAGCAGAGGATCCTGCTTGGGAATATTCTTGCCAGTTTTCAGTGATTTAACAATTTGAAGTCTGCTCTTTTTGTCCAGCTTCAACTTTTTTTGCATGCCCTACATACTTGAAACTTAAACAATGTACACATAATTGATGCACCGTTTTGGATGTGGATCAAATATTCTATAGAGGGCAGCAGTCAGGTTGTAAAAATCACTTTGGTTTTTATTTATTAATCGATTAATTAATTCACTTTTTATTTATTAATTTCAACAAGACAGATTAAGAATTACTAGGTTGTTATTCAGTATGCTTCTGCTGAATTAGCCATGATTTCACATTATTGTAGCTTATTTTTATTTAAACAATCAGGCTCAGCGGTGGAATTCCCAGTGAAAATTGCATTTACATTTTACATTTACATTCATGCATTTAGCAGATGCTTTTATCCAAAGCAACTTGCAAGTGAGGGAAACAACAAGCCATTTATCATAAAGAGGCAACTATTCACAAGAGGTGCTATGCAAAGTTTCAGACATTGTTAAGAGAATACACACTTAATGAGGAATTAAGGAAACAGGGAAAGATGTAGATATGTTTTTTTTTTTCAGAATGCATGCAAATATTCACAGAACAGATTAATTTTCAGCTTTCTTTGAATATTGTCAGGGATTCAGCATTTTGGATGAGGCTGGGAAGTTCATTTCACCAGCAAGGAACGGTAAATGAGAAGGTTCTGGAAATTAAATTTATGTCTCTTTGCAATGGCCCACAAGGTGATGCACTCTTCTGGAGGTGATGTAGACTTTTAAGATTAAGAGGAGGTAGAAGATCTCATGGTTGTCCTTATTAATATTAACTTGATGTGAGCTAGGACCAGTAGTCAATGCAGGGATGGTTTGACATGGGCTCTTGAACACTCAAAAAATGATGTTTGATGCTTGTTCAAACTACTTATTTAAAATGAGCTGAAACAACACAATTCTTGAGTTTTTTTTGGGGGGGACAACTGAATTGTTTTATGTTCAATCCACTTAAATTCGTAAAATCTAGTAAGTTAACTTAATTCCTTCATGTTGTTCCAACACAAATCGATTGTATGGAACCCAGCATTTTTTACAGTGAAGAGTTTGGTAAAGACTCGTTGAGCGACAGCATTTTGAACCATTTGTAGAGGTCTGACCACATGGAAGTTCAGAAGAGTGTTAAAATACAGTCCAAGCTAGAAATGACAAGGATTATACATCACTCAGAAAAATAGTTCAGCCCCTTCATAGATATGACACATTTAAATTGGGTTCACTTAATATAAAAATATCTAATTACGATCTATACTCATTTTTGTTTAATTAAACTGACCTAAAAGTTCTACGTACTGTCATCAGTCAAATTTATTTTCATTTCAACACAATTGAATTATATTTAGGAAAGGGTTAGAGACATTGCTCTCACAGCAAAAGACGTCGTTTTCGAAAGATGACTTTACATGGAGAATGTGACCGAAGGGCTTGCTTGCTGTTGGATAGTCATTTTTGATTAGTAGCTTATTAGCTTTTTCGAGTTAAAGATTTAAAAAGTTTTCAAAAATGTGTATAAATCTTTATGTTGAATGTAGAACAAGCTTCACACACTACGGCCAATTTAGTTTATCCAGTTCAATTATACTGCATGTCTTTGGACTGTGGGAGAAATTGGAGGAAACCCACGCAGACACAGGGAGAAAATGCAAACAGAAAGGCCTCTTGGTCCACTCTGGACTCAAACCAGCAACCTTCTTGCTGTAAGGTAATTGTGCTAACCACTTAGCCACCATGCCGCCCCAGGAAATGCACACACATTTCACCACACCACAGTACAGTCCATGAACTAAGGTAAATATTCCTGTTGTGTTCATCAAAAATTGAAGTTATTTGATCTGACGGCTCATCTGACAGTCATCTGACAACCGCAACTGGAGATATTTATGGCTGTAACTATAGTTACATATATGTTTAATTTCACTTTGAACAAACTGAATTGCATTTTATGTAATAAATTAATTATTTTTTTGTTGGCAGTGAACATATGGGGGGCGACGCGGTGGCGCAGTGGGTAGCACGTTCGCCTCACAGCAAGAAGGTCGCTGGTTCGAGCCTCGGCTGGGTCAGTTGGCGTTTCTGTGTGGAGTTTGCATGTTCTCCCCGTGTTCGCGTGGGTTTCCTCCGGGTGCTCCGGTTTCCCCCACAAGTCCAAAGACATGCGGTATAGGTGAATTGGGTAAGCTAAAATTGTCCGTAGTGTATGTGTGTGAATGAGTGTGTATGAATGTTTCCCAGTGATGGGTTGCAGCTGGAAGGGCATCCGCTGCGTAAAACATATGCTGGATAAGTTGGCGGTTCATCCCGCTGTGGCGACCCCAGATTAATAAAGGGACTAAGCCGAAAAGAAAATGAATGAATGAATGAACGAACATATGGGATGAGATGCTCACAATTAAATTGAGTTTGTTTAATTAGTTGTTCTCACAGCAAGAAGGTTGCTGCTTTGAGCTCTGGCTGGGCCAGTTGGCAATTCTGTGTGCAGTTTGCATGTTCTCACTGTGTTCACGTGGGTTTCCTCCGGGTGCTCCGGTTTCCCCCACAGTCCAAAGACATGCGCTATAGGTGAATTGAATAAACTAAATAGGCCGTAATGTATAAGTGTATGTGAATGTGAGAGTGTATGGGTCCCAGTATTGGGTTGCGGCCAGAAGGGCATCCGCTACATAAAAACATATGCTGGATAAGTTGGTGGATTTTAGGCGACCTCTGATAAATCAGGGACTAAGCCGAAGGAAAATGAATGAAGGAAATATTTGTTCTTTTTTTTTGAGAGTGCTCAGCAAGGGTCTGCTCTTTCTTGGGCAGATCTACTTTATTGTCTTATCAATGTGGCCTCTGAAAGTCTAACATCAACCCAAGATTCCTGACAGAAAGTGTTATAATTGTTACCCACGATTCTGCAGAGAAATCCACCAGATAGGGAATCATGACAATTTTTCCAAAACAACTCCCATGAAGCATTGCAGGACCTTTTTTAGAAAAGCCATGCATATTTTTGTACAATTTCCTACAAATTGAAATTAGTGAAATATGATCCAACTAAAAATAAAATAAAATAAACACCAAATTTCAATTTTCATTTTGCAATTCATTAAGACATTAATCCAGGAATCTTTTTGTAAGTTCTCTAGAGATCTGAAAAGTGAGGAAACCAAAAAGAATTCTCATCCTTACCAACGTTTTCTTCAAAATGAATTTACTTCACAATGTTATCTGTTTTTTTTATAACCAAATTCAAAATTGATTGATGTATTTGTTATTCTTCTCCAACAATAGATTGCATTTTCTTGAAGCCAATGCCATCAGCGCATAAACGCCACACCACAATCCATCACCCTCCAGAGGAACACCTATCCCATCATACCTTTCACCCTCCCCATCTGACACGGCTATAGGCCTGCATATTCCTCATACCTATTCACCCCTGCCATTATTAATAGAGTGTCATGTACAACAGTCAATATTCTTAATATCAATTTTACTGCTTGGCAGTCTGTGACAAAACATGTGCTGAGGGTTTGAGATGGTAATTTAAAAGTTGCTGGTGGATTGATTGTGTGATCACGCATGGTTATTCCATACTTGTAAAAGAGCGGTGCGCGGAGACGTGTGGCGTGGAGCTGTGTCTCTTGCGATCATACATTGCGAGTGCTGATTAAATGTGCCGTCACTGAGTGCTACATCTCAGCTTTATCACCCTGTGGGGGAGGACTGGAGGAGGGTGAGCTGCCGGATGATTTAGGGTGCCAGTGAGGCCTGGAAGTCTAAAATTTGGAAGATGCTTTACTATTGTTTTTACTATAGGGTTTCGTTTGTTAACTTTAGTTAAAGGGATAGTTCACCCAAAAATGAAAATTCTGTCATACATTACTTTTACTTGTTTCAGGTCTTTATGCGTTTCTTTCTTCTGTAAACACAGAAGAAGATATTTAGAAAATTCATAAACTGACTCCCACAGTATTTGTCTTTCCTACTATGGAAGTCAATGGTTACAGGTTTCCAGCTTTCTTCAGAATATCTTCTTTTGTGTTCAACAGAAGAAAGAAACTCCACCACTTGAGGGTGAGTAAATAGTAAGTAAATTATTCAACATAGGCTCATTCTGAAAACATAGCCCTATATACATTTCTGAAGATCACGAATTATGTAGCCAGAAGTACGTATGGCTGCATTTCGTCTTTAAAACGAACGCTACGGGGCGGTATGAGGTCCTGAGTTCCTTTTCGCGCTTACCAGCTGACCGCTTACCTCCGTATGGATGGCTTTCCCACTGTTACCAGTTTGTCCATGTACATCGGCAAACTTGAGACGCAGAGAGGAGTTGACCACGGCGACGGGGTTCGAGTCTGGCGAAGAACAGTTCCAGAAAGCAGGTAAAACAAAAACAGAAGCCAACAAATAAAATAAACAAGTAAATAACAGGGTGAGAATGTGGTAAAATCTGAAAACGTGGTAAAAATCAGACGAGGGCTTTTCTTTTTCTGGATTGCTTTTGTCGGTTGGGTTTAGGGAAGTGGGTGGGCGGGTCAATTGGTGCTTTTGAAAACACTATTGGTTGGGTTTAGGGAAGGAGGAGGGTGGGTCAGTCGATTGGTCAGTCAGTCATTCAGTCAGTCGACAGCGGCCTCTGGTGGATTTACGCAAGAACAGCAGGCGTGAATGGCACTCGCAAGAGAAATTTGAGATCTGAAAAAGCGTACACAGCAGCCTCTGGTGGATTCGCGAAAACAAAAACTGCAAAAAAACTTAGCTCCTGGGACGTATTTGGCACTCTCCAGAAATGTATATAGCGGTACGTTTTCAGAATCAACCTGGGTTGAAATTATTGTTTTTGGGTGAACTATTTTTGTCTTAATTTTATATTTGTTTTATTACCTTTTTTTGCACAGCATGTTGGTTGGTTGGAAATTATAATCAAGAAATTATTAGCAAGTTAGACGAAGAACGTAATATGCCTATTTTATTATGTGATGCAATTGTATTACAAGTGGGTTATGCAATCCATACATGCATAGAATCAGTTACGACCAGCATTTATTGAAACAAAGAAAGTACCTTTTGTAAAAGACATGCTATTTTGTTTAGTTGTCTATTCAGAATAATGAATGACCAAATGTAATTCCCATTGCTAGTTAATCCATCATGCTACTAGACCTTATTGTAAAATGTAACAAGAAATGTCTTTACTTATTTGGTAAATGTGATGTCATGTTACAATTCAGAAAGTCTGGAATGTACAGAAGTTCTGTGAAATATATATTTGAAGATGTTCCTTGGGTTAGTTTCTGATGAGAAAAACATTATGCTAAAAAGTTATGTCATAACAAAAAAAGCAAATGGGTTGCACTTCCAGCAAAGAATGCCTGCCTCGGGTTCTTTATTTTAACAGTGTTAGAAAGGACAAAAGCCTAATGAGGATGACTTTGACTATTGAAATTATTGCGCAAAATCACATTTTAACATTTACTCTCATTAAGTCTAAACCACATTCAAAAACTGAAATCCACCGTGGCGTTTTACTGTGTTACTCCAAGAACTCTTAACTTTTCCACTGATTAAGGACACACTAATGACCTTTATAAGCACCAGTCTAACATATAATTAACTTCAAGACATAAATTGCTGTTTTAGAAGGAAAGATCAGAGATATTGTGAAATATTGACTTTACTGGTAAACCTAATTAGCCTCTAAATTCTGTTCTCTCCAGAAGCGAAGCAGCATTAAAGAGATAGTTCATCCAAAAATTATATTGCTCCAAACCTGTTTGAATTTCTTTCTTCTGTTGAATCCAAATGAAGAAAATATGAAGACTGTATGGCTCTGTTTTTACCTATATGGGAGTAAAACTTCACAAATAAGCACTGGTTATTATCTCTCAAACCTGTGATCTTTGGATCACAAATCCAGCTCTTTACGCATTAGACTTCAGCTGCCCCTCACACTGCAAAGTATTCACACTGAGAACAATTTCATATAAATTTTGTGAGACACTTTTTTTTGTTATTTGTAAAGGATATTGAAAAAGTAGACTGGCACGTGCATATGTGCAAACATCATTAATTTTGTAAAAAGGTTTAATTTAATCATGTACATTTTATTATTATTATTTTAAATATACATTTTAATTAGTTTTGTAGTTTTCTCCATTTTCTAAATCGCTTTAATTAGTTTTATTTCAGTTTGTCTCATGTAGTTTTTAGCTTTATTTCAACCACAACATATACAGATACCAATGCTAAAAATAACACATTCACTTAGCATACATGCAAACAGATTTGTGTGTGAAATCTTTGCACAAACAAACATTTTCACCAACAGTTCTTGATTAACTAACTCTTTATAATTCTTACCACTGCTTTATAATCTTTAAGACTAAATTAAATTTAAACATACTATACTAGGCATATATTATGTGAAAGTAGCATACATTTACAATTAATATATTACATTAGATATGATAAGCAAGATATATGTACAAAATAGCTACAAAAGGCTGCAAACAGCTATAAAAAAATGTCTTATTTGCATGTGTTCCATAGACAAAAGAAAATTCATATGAATTCAGAACCACTAGAAAGTGAGTAAATAGATGACAGAAATCTCACTTTTGTTGAACTGTCCCTTTAAGCGAATGACAGCCTGGCACCAAACTCCTGCCTCAGCTATAACCACACATATCGGCTACCCTTGTTTGTCATCTTAACAATACCCTGCCCGCCAAGACATCTCACGGGCATCCGTCACTGGCCAGTTTATATGGAGAATTCCATAGAAAGCAGATGCCACCAAGGTCTTTTACCCAAATTGAATTCTGTCCTGGATCAAGGGTCAGCTTTTCGTCTTCTCACCCCTCTCTCAGTGAGATTGCTCTGCGTATCGGCGAGGCAGCGAGTGGCTCTGTACTGGAGCTGATGAGGGCAGAAGAGAAATAGAAGGTCATGGACACAAACACAGAGTAGCAATCTTGTTTCTCCAGCTCAGTTTACTCGCTTTCCGGTTACTGTGAGGCACACAGCCTATGCAACTATCCGTTTGTTTGTCTAAGTGTGTGTGTGTGAGTGAGCTCAAATCTGTATGGGAGATAGAGAACATGCGAAAATTGCGGTTCCATCAAGGCAATGCAATGTGCAATTCCACAGGACAGATTAAAGTCAAAGAAGTTATTCCCCGTCTGAGTGCAGGGGACTGACAGACAGCTCAGACCTGAGTGAAAGAAGATTACAAACATCTTCTAAAATGAAGGTGACCTCGATTTCATAGATCTGTGGATGTTTACTATTCTGAGTGACTGGACAGTCGATACTTTCATATATGAGAGACAGCAGGAGTGGAATTGTGTGTGTGTGTGTGTGTGTAATTAACATCTGCAGTGATACACGGAGGTCAGACTCTAATAGACTCTGGCCACGGGTTTCATTGTGAAGGATGTCGCTAGCTGAGATCTTACTAAATGCAAGACAGCTCTGAGACCAGAAACTGATTGGAAATAAATGAGAGAGCTGAATTAAGACAAGGTAAAGGTGGATTAGCCAGAGCTTCTTAATGAACAATGTGATGAAGTGAATAAAACACAGCTGTAGTTGATTAAACGAGACAGACAGCGCATCTGAAGTTGGCCATTCCTTCAGGACCAGTAATTGGTGGTGTCAAACTCACAGCATTGCATCAGTTTTTCAGAATGAGTCATTTAAATCAGGGGTGTTTCTGTAGGGCCACTGTCCTGCAGAGTTTAGCTCCATCTTTAATTAAGCATCACACCGGAACCAGCTAATTATATTTATAATATTCAGCAAATCCATTAGTCAAGACACACTTTGAGGCGGGTTTGTAAAAAGCCTGACCTGACCACTTTGAAGTAGCAAGAAGTTTGCAGCACCTTTTGTTATAATAAACACATACAATGCTAAAATCTTTTAACTTGTTGTTATGAAGTTTCAAGCATTATTTAGCATGCCAATGTGTTTATTGCATGGTTTAACACATTGTTGGCATGTTTGTGTGTTGCTAACCTGATTTAATATGATTTAACACATTACTAGCATTTCTAAATGTGTTATTAAGTTTCTAGCATGATTTAGCACACTGCCGGGATGGTTTGACATGTTAATATGTTTTTAAATGATTTAGCACACCGTTAGCATGTTTAAGGACAGTGTTACCGTGTTTGTAGCATGATTTAACACACAGTTGACATGTTTTAGCATGTTGCATATCATATGTTGTTATTAATGTTCTAGCATGATTTAGCACACTGCTAGCTTGTTTTAATGTTAACATGTTTAAGGACATTCCTACCATGTTTGAAGCATGATTTACCACATTGTTGTCACGTTTTACTTACTACCTTGATTTGGTATAATTTAACACACTGTTAGCATGTTTTATCATGTTTCTAGCTGGTCTCTAACATGATTTAGCACACATTGGTAGCAAGTTTCTAAATATACATGGCACACTTATAGCATGTTTTATCACATTGCATGCATGTTTCTATGATGTTTCTGGTGTGATTTAGTAAACTCGCGTGTTTAACTCAATGCTAGAATGTTTCTAACAAGATTTAGCAAATCACCAGCACACTTTTTAACACTTTTACATGTTTTTAGCATGTTAGCACACTGACAGCATGTTTAGCTTATTGCTATAATTTTCTAGCATAATGTAGGACACTGCTAGCATGTCTTGGCTTTATTTCAAACTGGTAGCACACTGCAACCATTATTCAAACATAATTTAACATAATGTTAGCACCTTCTAAGACATTGCTAGCATGTTTCTAGCATGACTTAACACACTTTTAGAATGTTATAGCATATTACCAATTACATTGAATTACCAGATGTCAATCTGAGCAGGCCAGTGCCATCCACTGAATCTAAGTGAGATTCAGAGTGACAACGAACAAAGCATTTAGGTGCTGTCACCTTTTTTCCTCACAAATTTCAGTGACATTTCGGGTATAACAAAGGTCCATTGTGAAGAACAGCTCACTTTGAAGCCATTTTCAAACCAAGCAGCTTTTCTATCAGTCAGTGGGGAGAATTTGCATGACCAACTTGAACACAAGTGAAATCTGTGTGGTGCAGAATGTTTTTGCCTTTACATGGATTTTGCAGAGCAACGGTAAATGTGACCTCATCTTTAGTTCGTACAACAGAGAAAAAGCATGTAAGCAAAAACTTTAGATATTCAAAGCATCCTGAGATTCATGCTTAGGACTGAACATGCATTGGCTGGGCCACCCAGAAATATAAGCTTTTTAATGCTATTTGACCATAGAAAAACAACATTTATGGGACAGTTCATGTGATTTCATGAGATTTCAGGATTTTTCCTATTCAAGTAGATAGGACTTGGTCTTGGATGCCTAAAATAGCTGCAGGTTGCAAATGTGGCCACCGAGTGAACAGACTTTCTTTGAAAAGGGACTTTAAAATGAGCTGTCCTCAAAATGAACTTTGCATCAAACAAACAAACCAGGACTGCTGAAAAGATGGGTCTTATTCCACTTTAACCTTTAAACTTAGTTTAACTGAGTTTAACAGAGAAATGAATGCAAAGTGTAAGTTTAACAGAGATATGAATGCAACACAGAACAAAGACATTTAAACGAATAAAAAACATGACAGCACTGCTTTGGCTCGTTTATACATTAAATCAGATCCTCATGAACTCTCAGCAAGATACTTGCAAAATGTAATTTATTATTATATTTTACTATTTACTGCCCTTTAAAAGTAATTGGTTATATTATTGCTGTCTTGTAATTGTAATACATTGCACTACTTTTGTATTACTTTGGAGTTACTTTCTCCATAATTTAAGTGAAGGTTTATGGTGCAAATTAATAAATAACAATCACTATCAGAATAAATAATAATAATAATAATAATAATAATAAACTAGAAAAATCTATCAGACTATCAAAGTCTGTTAAATAGGGTAGAAATGCCAAATAAATCATAGAGGAATCCACTATTGATAGGAAGGAATACAGTTCAAACATTTCAGTACAACTTAATAATTAATTGTAGACACAAATATACATACAGCTGCTAAAAACTACAACAATGGCCAAATTCAGAAACAGCTATTTGTAAAACAATTCCTAATGTACAGGTGAATTGGATACGGATAGGCATGGCCTACATTATGTTGTGTTAAGTTGCTGTTTGAAGCACATTAGATAGCATAGAGCAAGTAATCTGTACATGAACCATAATGTTAACTTACCTTGTCATTGCTGGTATTGACAGGGATTTTATTGACAAGCTGTCTAAAAGCAAGCTGGAAATTCTGTGGTTGACAAAATCTGCATATAACACCACTTTACTTAGAGCTTAAATGTGTCATTGTAACTTTGAATTACTGATTTTGTAATGAGTACAATATTACCAAAATTAGAATGTGTATTTGCAAAAAAAAAAAAAAAAAAAAAATTATATATATATATATATCTCAAAAATGAGATATACAAATTGAAACACATAATCCATATTCAATTAAAATAATGCAAGGATATTATTGACTCTTTTCATTTCTACCAATCATGTAATATTAAAGTGTTTAGAATTAAAATTAACAGTTGTGCGAATGATTAAGTCTTTATCTAATCTGTCAAATGGGTTTGTGAGTTTACAATTTTTTTTTTTTTTATTGTTTATGATTCAGTTTGACTCATTTGGATAGTTCACTCACACTCTCAATTATTTGTGTTTTCTCTTAGTGAAGTGTTCCCTAGTAGGGGAAATAATGATGATGGTTGTTAAAAAGGTTCTGGTACCTGACTTCTGGATGATTTTTTTATTGTTTTCTTTTTCTAAATTAGTTTCTATTTTAATGATCGAATAACATAGTAATTACAAAAAATGCAACCTACTGGCTTACTAAATAAATCAGTAAACATTTTTTTTATATATATTGTCTGGATATCATATGTCTGTTGCTGATCGGTTAGTGATTTGATGTTGATTTTGTTTGTGCAATTGACAATGACAAAATAATCTGTTTAGAGTATTAATGCTAGCCACGATTTTCTATACTTTAAACCACTGGCATATTTTATTCACAAAAGATACATAGATTCTTGAGGGGGAAAAACACCTTTTCATTTCATTGTGGTAAACAGGTAAAAAATTCCTTACAAAGCCCACACGTGTTTGGCCTTGGCATAAACCAGAATGCTTCAGCAGGTAACATACAAACAGCCCACTCGAGGAAGATAATAGTATGTCATTATGTCTGAGGAGGAGCTTGAGGATTTTAAAGCCCGTGCTATGAATGCTGCAGTATCTGGTCCTCTGCGTCATTGCATGTATAATTGCCTTTAAGTGGCATCATTAAAAGATTGTGAAAGAGACAGCACGGCTGTTTGGAAACAACATCCTCAGCAAAATCACATTATCATTTTACACAGTGCTGTCAATCCACAAGGATAAAGTTGATGAGAATATTTACCGGCAGTGTGTGTTGCAGCAGAGCTCATTTTGTGCAAAACCACTGCATTAAAAAAGTGAGCCATTTTTTTAAAAAGTGGTTTAACTCAGTGTTTCTCAACCACGTTCCTGGAGGACCAACACTGCATGTTTTGGATGTCTCCTTTGTCTGTCACACCCATTACAGGTCTTTCAGTTTCTGCTAATGGGCTGATGATCTGAATCAGGTGTGTTTGGTAAAGGAGACATGGAAATGTGCAGAGCTGATGGTCCTATAGGAACGTGGTTGAGAAACACTGGTCTAACTAATTCCCTGTGTAACTAGGAACAAGATCTAGGTACTGCTCCGTTCTGAATGTTCACTTGCTCGTGACTTATGCAACCAATTTATGTGGTAAAACAGATCATGGCTCCCATCTTGCAATGAATTATAGGATAACCACAGAAAGAATGTATAATGCAGACTGTACAAAAGCATGAAGAGATTGTACTAGCAGGACAGTTTTACAAAATAGACATTTATTTTGTTGAAAACACTCAACATAACAGAACAAAAGACTATGCCTACACTAATCTGGATACATTTGGAAATATGTTTTCCATTGAAAAATGCTTTGCATCCACTTTATTGTTTTCAGTCGTTTCCCAAAAGTTGTTTATCCACACAGAAACGACTGAAAATCCTTTCTGCCATGTAATGCACATGCGTTAAGACTGCGTGACATTTATTTACTTGTGTTTATTTACTGGTGTTTATCTGACTCTTTGACACATCACTGCAATATGTCAAGGAAAAGCACCAAGTGTTTTAAAGGGACCTACAGATAGGTGGAGTTGTTACTGAGAGCTAACACAGGAGAATAAGTTGCAAAAACGATTGAGAATATAGACTGGGAGATGTGCCAAAACAGCAGCTCTGAATAAACATTACATGTCCTCTGAAAACAGCGATCAGCAGCATGTATAAACTGACATGAAAGGTGCCCTAGAATTAAAATCTGGACATACCTAGGCATAGCTGAATAATTAGTTCAGTACATGGATGTCACCGTAAGCCTAAAACACAATTTTTTCCCTATTCCTATGTATACAGGACTGTGAGACCGAGAGTATCTTGATCACATCACAGCTTGTCATTAGAATGCAATATTTGGGAAAGACAGATTATAAATTTATTCAGTGACCATCAAAGATGCATAAAGTTTGTTTAACCTAATTGTTTAATGTGTATATTGTGAAATTTGCCACATATGTTTGAAATGAGGCAACAGACACTGCTCAATATAAATGTTTAATGCATGTTTATGCATCATGTCATGTCACTTAGCTCTTGTGATTGTTCTGGAGTGAAAGGATGCCAGTAAACTTCAGAACTCATCTGTTTATGCAGAGGTTAATATTAATTCCTGCCTCTATTTTCATATACTTTAAAACCACAAAATAGAAAAACTTAATAATTAAACTCTAAATACATCTCCGTTAGCTCCTTTTGTCGAAAATAATTATAGTTTAGTCAATATTCATTTCATTCACTCCTTCTAGATAAGACAAACCTCTCTACCTCTTCAGTTGAAACGATTGTCATTTAACAAGGAAATTACTCAAATTACTTAAAATATTTTTTATTTTATATATTTTTAACTAGTATGATTATTTTGCATGTGTGTATTTCAGAGTACAGTCTATGTGTATGTGGGCACTGGCATGATCTGCAAAGCATCAGTCGATCTCATTAATATTCATGACTGTTTCAAATATGGTCAAAACATAGCTTTTCATTCTAGGTTTAATTCCTGTGGTTATAAATGAAAATAAATAACTGTTTTCGGAGATCATTTGGACTTGCCTAAGCCACCTACTATGAGGTTTCAGAGAACAATTTAACATGAATCAATGCACTCTATTGGACCTTTATTCCTTAACAATGCCTAGATTTTAAAATTTAGATTTTCTCACCATTTTAGATTAATTTGTTTACATGACAAAAAAATGCATTGTTTTTTTTATATTGTGCTTCAGTATATATGTAAATCCTGAAATATTCTCAAAAACTTCTCTTTTACTTCCTATTTTCCTTTAAATAGGACATATCAGGAACAATAAGTTGTAGGTAATTCTCTAATTTTGATCTCCACTGCAGTTTTAAGCAAAGCTGATTCATTAGTTAATTGATTCTTAAACACATCAGCGGTGTCTCCTCTTCCTGTCATCAATTCTGATGTTCATCACACAGTAATAACATGCAAACCTATCAGGCACGCAGTTTCACCACTCTGTCAAAACACATTTTCTCTGTTATCACAACAAAGTCATAATCATATCACCAGCTGCAGAGACACTGTGACACACATGTGAGAATATTTGCTAAACTCAGACCTCAATCCATAGAAGTTAATTAAATGTGCATTTACCAAACACAACAGTCTTAAAAGCCGACGCGACGTGTTTTAAAGGAACTAGCAGGTGGAGAATGAGTACCTCATTAAAACGGACTTGTTCTTGTATCCGCATGGATAAGTGTGCAAAAGTTCAACGAACCACAAGAAGTAACTAAAATTATAGGGGTACTGTAAGTGTCATGAAAAGTTTTTCCTTCTCGTTTTTGAAAAGTTTCAATACAGATGACAACATTATTAAAACAGCTCAATTCACTGCGCTCTGTGAAAAATATATATTGCATGCCATGCCAGTACTTTTTCATAATGTGACTTTGAAATTGTATGAAATGTGGGCACCAATATTCTTACAGTTAGTGCATTGACACACAGCACTATGTTGCTCACGGCGATCTGATTTCGATTCCTGGCTTGAGGTCCTTTGCCAATCCTTCCCGCCTCTCTCTGAGCCATGCTTTCCTGTCCATTCTCTACACTGTCCTATCAAAAGCTGAAAAACTTTTATTGGTCCTGTAGTCCACCCTAATTTCATACTCATTCCGATAGACTAAACAAGTAATATGCATGCACATGGCATCACTGTTATCACCAAAATCTTTAAAGGGGTGGTCCACTACGATATCATATTTTAAACTTTAGTTCATGTGTAATGTAGCTGTGTGAACATAAACAACATCTCTGAATGTAAGACGCTCAAAGTTCAAAGCAAAGGGAGACATTAGCTTTTACAGAGCTAGCTTAGCAAAATCTACAGCGAACAAAATTTGGAGACTACAAAAAAATACAACCGGGTTAATGAGATCATAAACCCTTCAGGTTATGCACATAATGCCGTCCAAACGCTGCTATTTTCACAGAGCTACTTCTGTTTCTGTATTTGGGCTTCCAAAGGACATGACACAAAGAGAGAAGTGCTTACAATTTCATTTGAATTATGTTCCAGAGAATTATAAAAAAAGATATATAGCTAGCATTTGACAAAGAACAGCTTCCAGAATCTCTCCCAGTTCAGTGCTGGATTTGGATAAAAATTCCTCAAAGAAGGAACAGTTCCAACCATAATAGAAGAAGCTGTGGATTGTGAGCCACAACCTGTAAGTATTTTTATTTGTTAAAATTGATCTATTATATGCATAGTTTCTAGCGTTAATGGTATGTTGTAGCAAGGATGTAAACAAGGATGTAAACAATGGATGTTAACAATTTAGCTACAAATTAATATTTATCCGTCAAACCCCTGTAAACACCCACAATCTTGTGTACAAAAACATTGTACACATTTGCATTTCCAGGCCCCTAAAAGGCTGCTGTCCTGTAATTAAATGTCCAAAATATATTATTTTTTGTTGTTGCTGAAAGCAGTGTAAATGTCCCTAGGCACAACATTGCTGGCATTCTTTATTTTTGTTGGCATCTTTGTTTTTGAACTAATTAGTCAAGTGAATAATTCAATGATTCAAAGGCAATCACTTGTTTGTGTTTTTTTTTTTTTTTTTTTACAAAATTCAGGGTTTTTGAAGGAATCAGCAGTGAATAATGGCATGTAACGGTACACAGAGGTCACGGTTCAGTACGTACATCGGTTTTGGGGTCACAGTTCAATAAGGGTATGATACAACAGGAATAATAACAACAAATCCCCATGCTTGCATTTTCTGTTGATTTTAAACAGGCAGAAGTATACAGATCTGAAAAGGCTACATGTGATGCAAAAGTACAGAATAATGAAAATAAAACTTTATAATTAGACTGCGGAGCTTAAACTTTCAGAGGTTGAGCCCAACCCTCTCCTAACAACAGAAAAACTGTAATTGTGCATAGATTCAGTAAGCGTCAAAACAGAAATCTCTTTTATTGAAAATGCAGCACTGACTGAAGGTCCATTCATAACAGCAGGTGCAGTGGACAACAACTTTTCAGTCTTGTGTGTGTGTGTGTAGAGAAAGACTTGTGTGAGCACGAGATGAGGCAGAATCTTATATTTCCATTGTTTTTCTATGTAAAGCAGTTGATAGATGTGTGACCATTATACACTCATGTCTTCTGCAGCACCTCATACATGAGCACCAGGTTTTTAGACAGCGTTCAAGATTAAACTGCTTCATTGGTGTTCATTATTGTCAGTTCCACAGCAGTGGACCAATCAGTTGAACTGGCGGGGCAAGCATTGCGAACCTCCGTGTATCGAGTTGACATGACAACGGCAACATGGCAGAATTGGCAACATGGCAGTTTTTCTGATCTGATAAGTAAAACGGATTACTCAAACCACTTCAGAAGAAGGTCTGGGAGGCATTTCAGATGAATCTGGGCAGGTTAAAATGCAGTTAATTCTACCCCTTCCAAAACCAAAAAAGCATAAAAAAAGATTTTATGGGCTACAGTATGACAGAAAGATATAACTGCACTAATGCAAAAGAAAATGGGAACACCACAGATGAAAGTTTGGAAATAAAACATTTAGAATGTCAAATTAATATCAAATGGCAGTAATGTCAACAGAGATGCAGATATATATATATATATATATATATAGCTTTTGTTTCTAAATTAAATAAAATGTGGTATATCTGATGCTTTAATCAATGTAACCTAGTAAAATTTGCACTGTGCATGGGATTTGAAGATCAGAATCATATCAATTTAGCAGAGGCACATTTAAGTTCTCCGTTTTCACAAATCAGACCAGAGAAACGCATTAGGTGACCAGGTGTAAACAGGCCTATAAAGAAACATGTTACATTGCTTAATCAATCAGTGTTTTGAGCTGGTGCTGTATATCTGTCACGGTTGCTTATTCACAAAGGCTCAGGAAACACGGGATTATCAAAAACGAAGATTTATTAATATAACTCACTGGAAATTGGAGACACGGGAAGACGGAGCCACAGGAACATGGACAATAGGTGGTGGCAATACAATACTCGACAAAGACGGAGACAGACTAAAGGGTAGATATACACACGCTAATGGGACACAGGAGGGGAACACAGGTGAAACTAATGAACATTAGGAAACGGCGGGAAACAGAACAAAGGAATCACATGACAACAACAGAAGCACATGGAACACTGGGGCAAGGGAAAACACAGAACCTGACAATATCAAGGCCATCCCCATGTCTTGTGATGTTAAGGAATTAAATCTGCAGGTGGTTTAGAGGCTGTTGAGCACATTCGACCACATGAGCATTTACACTACTAAAGCAATCTGGTTTTGGGTTCTAATTAGGAGACAACGAGCAGATGAAGCTTTGTGCCATGCTGCTTATATTTATCAAGCACTAAAACTGTCTATTCCTGTAGCCAAAACAAGCATCTGTGGCTGAGAGAGGACTGGTGGGACATTGTTCTGCTTTTCTACACTCAGCAGAAAGAGAAATTTAGAAAGCATGTCAGTCCAGTCGAAGTATCAATCTGTTTACAAATTGATTATCAATGGTGCAGTTTGGTAAACAGTCATTAGCTCAATTTGTGATCAGACAAGTAGCCCAAACTTAATCTGACATGTCACCAAAGCAATTAGAATAAATTAGGCAAGTTAAAGTAAAATTTCTTGGAAGGAGTTATTCGAAAAGTTGTCTAAACACTTGATTGGAATTAAAGCAGAAACTGGAAAGTTGTGTGCTGATGAAAATGACTGGTTGCTTGTTGCTTCTCACCATCCACAGACGACTTTTGTTCATGTGACGGGGTATTTTTACTGCTTTAATGCAGTGCAGCATGTTTATATTGCACTTGTCGTTTGAAACATATATTAAGTCTCTTTAAAAAAAGAACCTGAAGGATTGGCTTGAATGCACATTGTGAAATGGTGAAAAACTATATTAGTCAGAACAACAAATCTGACTTAAAAACCGGTTACTTTTAGCATTTATGTTAACACTATTTTCAGATTCATCAATCGGAATGATTTACTTTCAAAGGAAAAATAAAAGTGTTCCTGTACACTATGTAGCCTCTTGTTGGCATTCAGGCATGTTCATAATTCAATCAACAACTGATGCAAACAATCCAATCCAAATGTCATGTTGCAGTTTTTTTGTTTGAAAAAAAAAGAAAAGATAATTGCAACTTTGTCTTGTAATTGTGAGGTTTGAGTTACAATATAGTGCACAGCATAAATGAGTACATGCTATTTTGAAAATGAATATTTTTAGCAACAATATTTGTAACATTTTTCAGTGAATATAGATAATCTGTTTTGGTGCATTTGAACAAAAAGTTTTATTAAACAGTTATATTCATTAAAATATGAGTGAGGCCGCCTAACATCTTTAGGAATAGATAGACAATACCTTTAAATTTATATGAAAAAAAAAACCTTACTAAATGTTATATATATTTTGTTTCTCTTGATTTTTCCTCTTTATTTAAATGTAATTTAATATTTTTCCTTACCATATTCATTTGGGTGTGCAAATTTTTTGGAGAGCATTTAAACTTAAAAAAAACAAAACTGTCTGACCACAAGTGCATGCAAATTCTCACAACACATGCAAAAACAGAAACATGCTACAAATAATGCAGATCACAATAGAAATGTGTTGGGAGATTATTATGGCTACAAATATATACAAACAACAAGGAACGGTATGACCAGGATGTTAAAATAACCTAAAAATGTACCTCTAAGATCTTCAACAACACCTTTAAATCCGGGTTTCATCACTTTTTAAGGTATACACACCAGATGCAGTGTTGGATTGGCCAAAACATGTCCTAATGAGATTACAATAATGATAGTTTTTCCATTATTTTTCAGTTTATCTAAGCTTGCATAATATTTACTATGTATGTGGGACTCTTATTTTGACAGTGAGACCTGCATTATAGAGCTCTCAGGTAATGCAAAGAGGTATATAGCATCTCATCTCATCTCATCTCATCAGAGCTCTTCATCATAATGTAATATTCGGGAAAGACAAATTCTAAATTTATTCAGCGCCCCCTCAGAGGCTGTATCTTTTGTTAGTTTACATGCATGTTGTGAAATTTGCTGTATGTTTATAATAAGGCCATAAACACTTCATATCCCTCAGCTCTTTACTGTGATTTTTCTGGAGTGAAAAGATGGCAATAAACTTAAAAAAACTCACCAGAGGTTGATATTCATGTTTTCATTTACATTAAAACTGCAAAATACAACTCTAAATACAGCTCTGTCTGCCCCTTTTGTCGAGTAAAATAATAATTTAGCCTATATTTTATTCACAACACGACTTAAGAGCAAACTTGGAATAAAAAAAAAAAAAACTTACAAACTTTGATTTAATTTCATTCACTCACTCATTCACTTCAGTTGAACACTAAAGAACCAAAGAACATGAGGTATCTTGTTACACATGAGCATTTAAAACCATTTCTGGAGAATTAGCATGCACTTCACAATATGAATTTTGAAAATGTCTCTCCATGTCTCTTGTATAATTTGTAGTATGGCATCAGGCATTAGCTGGCCACAAGGAATTCATTTTTTTATTCAAATTTTAACACTGATTTATGCAGTAACACTTCCTGCTGTTTTACATGCTGTCAGCATATCCATTCTGAAAATTTAAAATGTGCATGCAATCATCACCCCCACACACACACACACACACACTGACACACACGCAAACGCACGAACTGTAGTACCATTTTTCATATACAGCAAAAACACATCACACACAAGGGTCCAAGATTTTCAAACACAAATTCGTTCTCACCTGGTCTCCATATTTCCCTGCAGGAATTGACCTAAATGATCAAACGTTTTAAAAGGATTTCTGTAGATGAAAACCAAGCAATGTTTTATATAAAAAGAGAAATTCCTTCAAGACACTGTTAGATTGTAGCGAGAGAGAAAAAGAGAGAGTGATTTGCCTTATTAGCCTCAATCACACAAAGAATTGTCAAATGTCCTTGAGTAGCGACTTCACAGGCTGCCTGATGCGACAGAGGATTACAGCTCGACCAAAAAGACAGAAACAAAGAGAGAGTAATAAAGAGAGACAAAGTTGACGGAGAAAGAAGTCGGTTCTCCCACACTGAGAAGAGGCCAGGCTCCCTAATGGATCCCTGTCAGCATCAGACACTTCAACATCTTCAGTCAAGCAGAGTGAAAGTTACTCCCCTGACTCCATAAAGAGCCTTTTTGTGTCACTCGCCTGCTTCTTCCCAAGCCAGATTGAGTTAGGTCAGTTTCGGACAGTCCAGAAGACTCGCCTAATGCTGCCAGCTGCACAAAAAAACCTGAGCTGTATGGGATTTTTGTGTGCGTTGGGCTTTTTGTCCATTCACTGGGTTGCATTGTCAAAACATCTGAATGAACGGATGCCAGATGCAAGTGATGTGCTTTGTTTGAATCTGAATATGAGTTTCTTTTTATAGATCCGATAAAGTCATGTTATGTAAGCATGAGGAGTGTGCCGCTAACATGTTTGATCAGGGAACGTTCTGAAAATATGTCAGTGATAAAGGTGTTAAATCACCATGTCACCATGTGTATGGTGTCATGGTTTAAGAAATAAAAAGAAATAACGATGCATTATGTTATATTCATTTACAGCTCGAAATGTATATAATATAACACATCGTTATATATTTGCAGCTTTGTGGTGATGGTGATGTTTGCTTTGCATGGAAGCGTTTTTTTTGTGTGTCATGGTTTCCTCACAATTGCGTAAAAAAGCATAAAAATCTGTAAAGCATAAATTTGTAAAGCATTTACAAAAGTTTGTAAAGCATATAAATGACATATATGACATTTTACTCCAAATTATGAATTTATATATCACATTTCTGACCTTTTGTTTTTACCAAGTTATATTTTAAAATTCAGATTTTTCTCTCTCTAATTTTACTTTTATATTTCAGTTGCTGCTTTTTTCTTAATTTATGAATTTTATCTCAAAATTCAGTTTTATTTCAAATAATTATGAATTTATATCTAATAATGTAATTTCTTCCCCAAATAATGAATTCTTACCTTTTAATATATATTTTCTTTTCTCTAAATTGAGTTTATAGCTCACAATTCCCTTTTTTATTTTAAAATGTATCTCACAATTACAAAAACATTTATCTCCAGATTATGAGTTTAAGTAACAAGTTATATATCAGATTAATTATCAGTATATTAGTGTGAAATAGATGGATATTTGTCCCATTTGTCTTCTGCCTTCTGTCCCAGTTTTCTGTCCAGTTTTCTGTGTTTTAAATAATATCACTAGTTCGACAACATAATTTTTACTGCTCAAGAGTTTGTATAAATGTGACCACCTTGCACTGACTGAGGAAATTAGTCAACTTTCTCCAAGTATTATGAATTACTTTTTTTTTTTTTTCAAGTTATTTTTGAAGGTAATGTGACAACAGTAATTATACATGAGCAATATCACATGAGTAACAGTGCGATATAGCAATAACACACTCGTAGCTGTATATCGGCACTGATGGGAGGCGTGCGTTGGCTCGAGGCTGCAGGACGAGGGCCTTGGTGTCCCACCAGTGACAATATACAGCCATATCGCACTGCTATGAGTGTGTTATTGCATTTATTCAACAGTTCGACGGCATAATCGTGTATATAAAAAAGAAAATCAAACACGGAGAGTCTCAAAAACCCTTTTGTATGAGGAACTACTTTCTTCCGACGTTCATACACATCTGCAGCTGACGTCAGAACAGCAGAAACCATTGCTACTTCACAAATGTAACTTTAGAGCTAGTATTTGAATGATTATCTAGCATAATGTCTAAAATGATGACAAAACAGGTGATTTTGCTCACATTTAAAGATTATAAGGCTAAACGGCATGAAATGCCATCAGTCTACAGATATTCCCCAGTATTTCTCTGTTGCAATCAGGAGATCACAATAATTAACCCCGAAAAAGCCCAAGCAAAGCAAACACTACCAGATTACTATGGTATAAATACAGCACTACAAAATACAAAAGAGAGATCGACTTAGAATGTCACTTACCTGTTCTGTAAGGATTTGTTCAGCTGAAAAAATGCTGAATTTTTCTCCCCTAATGACTTATTATGCTGTCTCTGTCGCCACCTTGTGGCAGAACATCAACCGTCTTTGCTCTGCTCAGTATGACAGGATGATGGTCACCTATGGGCTGAATCGAAATTATGAATATTTAAAATAGGCACTGTCCTTATAAATAAACTGCATAGTTGCAATCTAAACAACTACATTCTTGCCTAAAAAGCCTCAAAAGCACATTATGTTGTCCAACAGCTGCAATATTTGTCAAACTGTAGTCCTCTGCTTGCCACTCGTGTGGGCAGAGTAATACACAAGGGTGAAGAGGCTGTACGAGTGCTGATATTGCTTTAATATCTCACGGCTACCAGCCAATCAGATTTGAGAACCAGACAAAACTGTTGTATATATATATATATATATATATATTGTCTGTCAATGTTTGAATGCAGTGTAAATCTGTTGACAGATCACCTGAAAAAAGTAGCTTTCAAATGGTCCAGTGTCTGTGTAAGCACACTTGTGAACCGGTGATTAGAGCCAAACACGGTCATTTCTGTTCAGCATCCAATCAGCAAGAGATACTGCCATTGTCAAGTTTTTAAATATAAGTACACATATTCTTAAAAGTTGGTAATTTTGACAATACTACTGGCTCTGCAACCCAATTATGCGCCAACCTGATTTCACGAAGTAGGACATGTTCCTGGATTAACATCTATGTTTATGTTAAGTTTAGGCTTACGGTTAGGTTTATGCACTTCTACATGGTTGTTATCCAACTATTATTCCCTTCTGATTTTGGGAATAACTGTTACAGTTATGGTTGGGTTTAGGGGTAGGGAATGGGTATGGATTACATTTTCGAACAAAAATGATGTTCCAGGATCAGCATTGATGTTAATCCAGGATCGCATACTTGGCAAAATCATGACATGCACCCATTATGAACTCCAGTGCAGACTCACTCTTTCACAAAATAATTCAAAAGCAGTGTGTCCTCAAGAAAACTCAGTTACATGAATAATAATTAAACCCAGACATTTCATTGTAGCACTCTCAGCCAGTGATGTCATTCCATATAAAGATTTTAAACCCAGAAGATGAAATAAGGGTGTTGGGGCTATCTCAAAATCAGACAGTTATTCTCTATATTTAAATCTTACAGATGCACTTGTATTAATTAATGTTCAACACACATATAATAAAATCTCAGAATTGTTTTTTTTTATTCAATGTTTCACATAATCTCAACTTAAACATGAAGAGAGGGTGGGACATAGAGTAGCTCCTTCTCCTTTAAAAAAATCTCCTATAGCATTTCGTTTCTTCACCACTCTGCCAGTTAGATTGTTTGACCTCAAGCACATCAAATATGAAGCTTCTTGAAGGGGACGGGACATGTCAGATACTACAAAGAGCATTTGATTGGTCATGATTTGACGAGAAATTGAAGTATGAGGTGACGTGAATAAAGCCAATGTTTCATTTATGCAGAAGTGACAAACTACAAGCTTTACATGTTTATATCACATTTATATCTTATAGACGTGAATTTTGTCACTGTTTTGTAGCACACTAGATATCCTTAAAACTAACAATACTGATACTAACATCCAAAAAACTTTTATTTGAATTTTATAGGACATTTAAGGGTTTCCCTTTAAAGACTGCACTTGATGTGTATAGATGATGCATCTCTGTTGTTGGTTATAACATTTGTGAAGTAATTGTACACTTTGCAGAAGAAGCTCTTGAGCAGCAACAACACTATCATGTATAGTACTCTGCCAATTTTGTGTGTGTTTGTGTGGGGTTGATTTTAAAATCGACACATACTGCCCATACAGACCTAACACGTACTACGTAAGTGAATGACATCACTGTATTAATATGACGTTTTGAGTGTTTACATGGAAGACAGCAATGGTGGCGTTTTAAAAAACTTTCACTGTGAAATCACGAAATGCTCTTTTGTGTAAATGAAAAGGCAAAACGCATAAAAGGTTTCCAGTTTTTGACTGAAAATGTTGTGTAAATGGCCCCTCACTCTCTCAACCACTGACAATATGAACTCACTATAGAGAGCGTGGTAAATTAATTGGGCCATTTTACTAGCAGTGGCACACAGCCTAAACTACCATCAGAGCAGACACTGACAAGAGGCCAGTGAAGGCTTTTGAAGATCGGATCAAAGCGCTGAGTCTTTGATGATCCTGCATGGCTGGGTCGAGGAGGAGCTGCTGTGAGGAACTGGAACCCCTCTCAATCAAATCAGAAGCAAGTGCTCATTTTAACCTTCGCTCTTCACCCCTTTATCACATCAACAGGTGCTTTCACGCAGTCTTTAAAAGAGCAATGCAGAAACACCTCGCTGAAAAGTAGTGGTGGTGTATAATTTAAGAATGTCATTGTTATACAGTATGTCTTTCGGAAGGTTATATTATGTATTTCTTGGATTCTTTGAAACTATTTTATTTATAGCTATAGAGGTATGAAAGTTTATGGATGGACAGTTTTCTATAGATGCATAACACTTGTCTATAATATGTATGAAATATATTTGTGTGCAAAAATGTCAAGTTAAATTCTTATTTTTTTATTGTTGTTAAAATATTGCACAATTATAAATCCATAATTTGTGGATATAAAGTGTTCATTTGCAAAATCTGATTTTATTCGTTTTATGTTGGGTTTTTTTTTTTTGCAACTGAACTAACTCTTCAGTGCACAATAATAATAATAAAAAACATGATTTATGAAAATGAATAAAAAGTTATCTGTTTTGCACTTTTTTTTGCCATATATACATCCAGATAAATAACACCCAAATATGTAATGTTAATACTTTTATTCAGCAAAGATCCATAAAAACTGATCAAGTGTGTCAATAAAGACATTTAACATTTTATGAAAGATTTTTATTTTAAAATTCACATGACACTGAAGACTTTATAATAGCTGCAGAAAACTCAGGTTTGAATAAATTTTATTTTAATAAATTTATTAAACTAGTAAACATTCATGTTTATATTTACTTTGGGTATATGAGGCAAAAGAGATACAAAACCCGAAATCCAAGAAATGAAGTCACTTATTCTGGTCCACAGTGCAGTAATTAAATCTGCGTCTCCCAGAAGCATGGTCACAGCACATTAACTGAATGTGCGCTGTGATCTTGTGCTCCGCGGGGTACCTGTGTTTAACATTCCCCTCGTGTTTTGCCCATGACCCTACTGAGGGCACTCATCTCCGCTCCTGCAGAGAGCAAGGGTAAAGCTCACCCGTTCCCTCACCACCGTTGACCTACTTTGCCTTCGCTACTGTTTGCACTTTTCTATCTCTTTGTGCAGCCAAGCATCGACCTTCCCAATGGCAGGTCATTACTTTTCCCTCAGCTTTCTACTTCCATTTCAGTTCCTGCTGAAATGTCCTGTTGTTTTTTTTTTGTTGAGGAGGTTGAGAAGGCCCTCATCGTAGATGATTTTGCTGGGAATCGCGTGCACTTCAATGCTTTAAATATTAACAGGTTTGTGGACACGCACTAACATGACACGAGTATGTCTGGAAAATCCGATGGAGCATCCCAAAGCAATTTCTAAGGTCGTCCAGGAGTAGGAAATGCTTTACTTCTTTCACATCTAACACATGAGCAGATCATTCACCTGGATCCAGGTGTGACCAGCCTGATCTCACGAGGAAACTTAACTTGTCAGAAAAGGGGCTAATTCGTACAAAATCATATCATATCACTGGTAAAAAACCCACAACCTACAAGGATGCCTGTCCCTAAGCCCCACCCCTAAACCCAACCATCATTGGGGATGAGCAAATTGTACTGAAAGGTACTGTACAAATGAGATCATACAAATCCATATGGATTAGCCACTAAATCAAACAATTACGGATTGCAGTGAGATTGCGTTGGATGCGACACATTTTTTATTTTTTTTTACTAGTTTCAGTCTAATGCAGTTATCATTTTACATTAAATCAAGATTTGATTTCTGGCAATGAAATGAAAAATCTCTGTTAGAGGCTAGTTGAGCATCTGACTTAACAAAACACATACATTTGGTTCTGTGAAGCTGCTTTAAACCAAATAAAAGAAGAAAGAATATGTAACATAAATTTGGTACACACATTAGTAGGCATATCATTTTATGACTGTGGCAGAAATCTTAAGCTGCTGACTTGTTGTTTCGTTGACCTGCTTTCCTTGAAGGCACCTCATAAAACTGATTTCAGACAGTCTTTTATACAGCATAATGATTTATTCATGTACAACAAAACATAGATCTTTGGTAATAAGTAAATTAAGTAGGCTTACTACAATAATAACTTCTGCTAGAAATGTCAAACACTGGTCAAAACTGGTATTGTAGGATATTGAAGGCAGCTATTGATACATCTATACTGCCTGCAAAATTCAGCAAGTGAAGCATAATCTGGATCTAGATGTGCCTTAATGTCTTTTGATTTAGAATGCTGACTCCAAAAGAAGTATTTTAGAACTTTCGGATGCAGCCATAATTTCTATCAGGTCCAGGTAAAGGTGTAGTGCATTGTGGATGTGACATCGCTTACAAATAGCCATCTCTGGCCAATCTCATTGACTGTTAAAGTAAATCGAGTAGGCAGAATAAATAATGTTTAAATGAAATTGGGCATCAGTACAGTTCAATTGGTTTGTTAGAGAGGGAAAACAGAATGAAGTGATCTCCTAAAATGAGTACTTTTTGAGTGTAAATAAAATTTTAAATAGTAAAAGGTACTTTTTTCCTACAAAATTGTAATTAGGAAAAAATTAAGTATTTTTTTTTAATTGTGAAGTACAAGTAAAGTACGAATCCCCCCCCAAAATACTTATGTACAGTAATCAATTAAAATGATAATGTACTTTACATCTCTGCCTAAACCTTTTCCAAACCCAACTAATAGTGTTTTCAAAAGTAAACGTAAGAGAAAATTGAGCTGTGACCACATAATTTTACTTTTGTGAAACCATGGTTCAACAAACTCAAATCTGTGGGCTGTGTACAAAGTGACCTATTGGATAAACTGACCACAGCAGAAAAGTTGTCCAAATGGAGATAGATAGGTGAGGCAAATGTATTTGATTGGAAATCATAGACATTTTTATTTTTGATGTACTTATTTGGTGCAAAGAACTGCACTAAGAATCATATTCGTCAATAATATGCCCCTATAACTATCATTAGTGTGAAAAGGAACAAAAAAATGTTGGTGTCATACTGCCTCAGATTTTTAATTTTACCTAGAAACTGCAGTCAATTGTAAGTTGAAATGTTTTTGTGGTTTCACAAAATGTAGACTGAAGCCTGTATTTCTAATGAGCCTATGTTGCAGCAATGTAATATGAAGGGATAAAGTCATTAAAAGTAAACCTATATTGGAAACCATATCAAATCAGTATGGACACAAAGATAGCATTTTTCAAACAAATTTTCTATTTCTTTATTGCCTTATTCTAGAATGATTCTCTCTTTTGTTATTAGACTGTGACTCTGTTAACAGTTGGTGGTCTGCAGTTAATTAATAGATAACTATTGAATTTTTTATATATATATCTTATCCACAAACATTCCATTAACCCAGTGTTTTTGCAAATAAACAACTGAGATTTTGTCCCCCAGTCCTGCTGTGTGCTCGCTTTTCAGGTGATAGTCTGTACATTTAACTTCAAAGACATGAAAGGGATTTTAAAATGCTTCTCGCTTGTTGTATTGTGTTCTCATTTTAATGGTATAAACACTCCCGCATGTGCTCTCCTGCTAATTCTACACACCTGAGACTATAATACAACCTCTTTAAGCAATAAAACCATACAGCTAAGGCCTTTATCTCGCTATTCCATATTGCTGTTTACTGAATGCCATTTTGTCATGCGCCATCCTCCAAATTGGAGGTTTTCTTTAAAAACAGGCGGCTTGCAAAAGGACAAAACTCCCTGGAGCACCTAAATTTGTCTGTTGGTGTCTAGACGGCTGTAGCTATAGATCTCAGGTCATTCAGACAGGGAGAAATGCCATTGTCTCTCGCAATCACCTGCTAATTGAAAGGCCTCTCAGTGTCTTTATGCCACAGACTGGCGCGCTGCCACAAACATTGAGGACTTTGTCTTTCAATGGGGGAAAAATCCATAGCTAAAGGCACTCCCGAATCTGTAGAGAGGTCTGCAATGATTAGTATGTTTGACTTTCGAATTTGCTTCATTCCTAGGGGTTTTACAGGTCGACTTTTGAAGTCTAGATTTCGGCAGCGTCCCTCAAGGGTCTAAAGGTGCTGATGTGCTCAGGCCAAAGTTCTTTTTGTACTTTGCTTGGGGGCAAAATGGAGTTTGAAAATACTTTTTGAGTGGAGTACAGTTTGCAAGCATCTTGATGGAATTGGGATTTTGATAAATATGAAATAATGTTTCAGTTAATGATAAAATGAAACAGATTAGGAAATAGCAGCTAAGAAAGCATATGATAATAGTGAGATGGCACTAGATTTCTAATGTGGCACTCCAGTCAGATCACATAATGAGATAATAATAAGAATTAACAATCTTAAATATTTTTGTGATTCATGGATGTTTTCTGTTTATTTACACATACAAATTACATTATGGACCTTGATCTCTACTCCAAAAACGTGTTGAAAAGTGAACAAAGAGACTTTTTTGATATTTTTAGTAGTTTGAAATGAACCAACTGTCAAAAAAATGGGTAATGCCAGTGCTTTCTGTCATTTTACAGATTTATTTCCAAAAATGTCACTTGGGTTTTAGTTTTTGGAGCAGAGATCAAGGTCCCACAATGCAATTCAAAGCAAAAATGAACAAAATACCAGTGAATCTGTTAATGTATTGATAATCATGGCTCCAGATTTTGACTAAACATTCAAATTCATATTTTTGAATTGAATCCCCCCCCCCTGCCAGTGCAACTAATATTTGCTGGAGCACTGCACTGACAATTTATTAGTTCGGTCCAGAAGAAAATAAAGACAGAACAAGCTAGCAAAAGCGTTTATGATCACATGCACTAAACAGTGCTATAATTTTAGGTGAGAAACACTATTTCAGCAGTTACCATTGAAATTTTTCTAAAATATGGACTAACAGGTTTAAAGTTGGGTTAAAAATGTAATTTAAATTTTATTTTAATTTAAATATTTTACACACATTTGAGTTAAGACAACCCAGCATTGTTTTTGGATCTGATCCAGAATACAGAACAAACACTGTGCAAAAACGTTCCACTTGATGTTTCAATAACAAATCACTAACATTTACCATGGAATTACTGTAGTGACACTAACTAACCTTGGTAATGTGGAAGAACTGTGGTATTTTCATATTACTAAATTATTATATATATTAAAGGAGTAATGGCATATAAATACTGTATTTTTTGTTAAAGTCAGTGAAGTGCATTTGTATTGACACTAATTGTCTTTTCATAACAAATGCCATAAATAGCATTCAGTTAGGCTACGCTTTGCCATAGTAATGAGGTGTTATACAAATCTATAGTTTTCTACAAATATTTAAAAGATGAGGCTGTTATAATTTTAGGAGACGGTGCTGTTTTTGTAAAAAAAAAAAAAATCTGCTCAACTTAAGTTTTGCTCAGCTCGATCAAGCTACTGTCAAACTGTGTTTCTCAGAGACAAAAATTGTAATACTATTAATATTACAACAAATGAGGTACTGCTGCCAGCATATGTAGAACTTAATGGCACCGCTCTCAGATGTTAGTCTGGAGCACTGGATATCCCCGCTAGCTTAAAATAAAAATGACACATTGCAATTTCTGCAAGTTAAGTCTATTTTATTAGCAAAGCATTCGCCAGTTTTACAGTTCAAATGGAGAAAAAGGTGAATAATTGCATTGCAATTTGTGTGCCCCTAAATTTTCTGCTTGCACTTTTAAAATTTTCAGTTAGAGGCTACTGTGCACCTAGTAAAGAAAGTTAGTCTGGAGCTCTGAGATTGCTTTAACACATTCAATTTAATCAAGTGGTAACAGTATTAGGCATGAAAAAAGTGTCAGTGTCGCTTTCGATTTGACTTACAACCATGTAGCAGCTTTCCAACAAGTTCCTATTTTCAATTGAAGTTGATGGACTAAACAGAAGAAATTATCCAGAGAAGATTTTGACATAACAGGTGGAGCCTCAAAGCCACATCCACCTTTTACATAATCAGTACGGTCTAATGATAGTTCAAAGGAGTTTACTAGTCAATCTCTATACAAACTTTGTTCAGATGACATAACACTTGTCTGTTCTTTGATTTGCCTTTTAGTATTTCAATGCAAATGTCATCAAGCTTCAGGAAGCTCCCACTCATTACACTGTGGACACTGGATTAAAGCTAATTATATTATGAATAATATTACATTTCTTGCACAGACCACTTCATTTATCTCTGTGTATCATCAGAAGCCACAAGTTTTAATGTTTGTATGTGTTTATTTTTAATCTGAATTATTGACTTTTCACACTATTTGACTTGTATTAGGAAAAAAAATCACCAAGAACCACATTTTCAGTTAAATTTTTTTCTTTTATGTTGATCTTTAAGGTGAAAAAAAATCACCTTAGATGGGCCAAAAGTGAGTAAATTAACAGTAAAATTTCATTGTTGGGGTGAACTGTCCCTTTAAGTCAAGCATGCTTGATTTTCTGTATGCAGCTGTAATGTACAGATTCAGCATCTAATTTTGCACAGCATATGTTTCAATGCATGTCACAGTTAATTCCTGGGTAAAGTTTCATCACAATTACACCCTGCCACATCTGATCTCCAACTAGTTTGACAGCCTGATGTTTCCCATAATATTCCGGAGGGTAAATAGACACAGCCATCCATTTTCTGATTTTGATTCCACTCATGTTTGCCAATGGATCAGGCCTTGACCTAATTAGAGGTGATTCTGCAGGAACACTAGAGAGCTGAACTGTTTTCTGTTGACTAGTTTTTTTTTTCTTTTACATCACTGTCAGTTTGATCACTGACTCAAATTGTGTCCAATACAATGCCGTCAAGATGTGGTCAGAAGGGAATTGCCCCGTGAAAGTGCTTAACGTTAATTTCTACCACGCTGGCATTTTAAACACCATTGTCTGCTTGTCATCACTTCACGGAGAAATGGGCTTGCTCTTCCAACGAGATCTCCTCTCAGTACAGGAGCACAAGATTACAAGTGTTGCTTCGAGTGGAGGTAATTGAGCTGATTATCTTAAAGTGGGAGATATCAAATGTCCTATTTAATACTGTGTGGTATTTTTATCAATATATGGTTCTACTCGTTGAAAAATGATTCACACAGTTGCCTTATATATCAAGTATAATTGATGTACCATATAGCTCTGCATTACTCTGTATTGTATTTCATTGGAATTTCACTATGCACGTAGGTGTTTTTCAGAGCACTGACGTTTATTGATAGTGGAGAGTTACATACATGTGACTCTCGGTTTAACCTGTCTTAAAGAATACACAAAAATGCAGATGAATTGCACCAAAGGCTTGTTAAACACTTCAGTATGCTTTAAATGAAACTGAAGAAAGAACTGAAATGAAGTAATTTCAAACAAAATCTAGTGGAAATTAAGTTAGTTTTGATAATAATTATAATTTGATATAATTATTTTATTCTGAATGTAGTAATATTAAGCAAAATGCAACCAATGGTTGTAACAATTTCTTTCAGATGTCGACAGAAAAGTATGAACATTACTTTTGGGTCTATTGCACTTTCAGATACAGACTTTTAACACTCCACTCACACTGATTTCATGACCCTGAATATTTTATTGCTGGAATATTTAGGTTGTTTCATTTTGAAGTTCATGGTCTGTGAGTCCTTGAGAATCAGAAGATCCCCTTAATGTGTTTTACATTTCCAGCCTGCTGCTTAGCAGAAATTGAAATTCAAGGAACCTTCTCCGATGCTTTAGTTGATCCATGCAGAATCCAAGAAAACCATACTGGGATAAATCCTGGCTTTTGATCACCTAAGCACAGCTGCCCAAAGTCTAATCCAACGGTGTTAAAGCAGCTGAATCTCTGGGCCGACGACAGCAACTTGAGTGGACATGGTGCTTTTCTCCACGCTACTGCGATCATGTGTAGTCATAAGTGACCTGACATTTGCATCTCCAAATGATGCTCTTAAAGATCAACCATGTGAATGAGAGTGTATGGATGTTTCCCAGTGACACAGTGCACATATGCACCCCAAGCTGTTCTCCATTTTGTAGCCATGTCTTTTGGGACAAAATGACTGAAATGGTTTATCAATATGACAATATTAGAAGTGTACACGACACCAAAAGAGGTTTGCAAGAAGAGAAAGAATCGTTAATGAGTTGCAGGGAGGAATATTTTTTCTCCAGAGCCAAACACCATGAGAGAGCCATCATTCCAGTGAGCTGACAGATGAGGAGGATGGTTCATTTGTATGGTACATCATTTAGCAATTTGCCCTCTGACAACAAACCGAATCGTATTTCATATTTCTTGTCGGCCCCCAAGTTCCTCTGGCAATTTAATTATCTTTGTTGAATTTCTGTTGATGGTTCATTTATTTTAGAAAAATTAGAGGTGTGAGTAATGGAGCAAAAGTTGCATGCCCAAAATATCCATGCGCATCAATATGCACACCTGTAGTGGCTGTCATAAAGACATCTTAGAGGAAACTTTAAGTACGCCAGTTTCAGTTGCAAATTGTGGTAAATTTGGCCCGCGGACACCATTATGCATGCGAATTACAATATAAAACATCTGCCAAAGCAAATGCACCCTTGGGACGAACCAAGTGGCCATTATGTGAGGAGAAGAAATCAAGCTAATAACAATGCATCTGTGTGCAGTTCCATTGGTCGCATCTGAAAATGGGAGATTTAGAATTGCAAATAATATCAGATCAATAATGTTTAATAAGTAAATACACAGATGGTGAGCTTGCACACATTAACATAATTTCAGGCACATCTGTACGTGTGTGTGTGTGTTTGTGAATTTAAATGTGTTTGTGTGAGAGAAGAAAGAGGGAGAAAGAGTAAGTGTGTGTCTGCATGTGCGTGACTGTATGTGTGTCTGTGTGTAACTTAAGGCTGTCAAGGAGCCCCGAGGCAATGTCTGGACCGCTGACGACCAGGCTGACACAGACAGCACTGGAGCAGCTAGTAAGCTGCACGACAGCTAGCGCTAATAACTCAACCTGCCGAGTCTAAGAGTTTAGGAGGATAGAAAGAAGGTAGTCTATACAGTATACAGAAAATGATGAATTTAGAGATAGACAGATAAGTTAAGTTTGAAAGTAATAAAGTTATTAATTACCTCCTCATGAAATCTCTTTTCTGACAGTGTGTTTACTGGTGTGGACCTGTCACATGAGGTCTCAACCATAAACCATTATACTTCGTTATCAGCTTGTTTAGTCGTGCTGTCTGGTGGTTAGAGAGTTGGACTTGTAAGCAGAAGGTTGTGGGTTTGAATCTCAGTGCCAGCAGACAATGACTGAAGTGTCCTTGAGCAAGACACCGTACCCCCGTTTGCTCTGCAGTGATAATTGGCCTCTGCATAATACTTGTAAGTCGCTTTGGATAAAAGCGTCAGCTAAATGTAAATGTACTTCAAGTGAAATTCTTTTTCATTCTTTGATTAAAGGCAAAAACAAGTTTGAAAAGGCTTAGTGACAGTATACTGTTTTCCAACCTTCCGACGCAGTGGCTCTTCTCATCCAGTGTGAGACCCCTGTGACTCTTTAAAATCTCTTCACGAGTGATCATACAGGTACGAATACATCTGTAGCTTACCAGCTTTGCTACTTGACCCCCCAGGGTATTCATGTTATGGAGATCCATACAGGTGAGTGGGCTTGACAAACCACCCTTCCTCTGTTATGCACCAGGCACTTTGTTAGGAACACTTCTATGTTTCTGTTTGTACAGATAGCTCTTTTATATATTTTTATACTTTGTACTTTTTTCTACAGCCACATACTCTATATTGGAAGTCTTTAAATATTATATATTTGCTTTTATTTTCTATTGCATAACTTCTACTTCTCCATAATTTAGATTCTATTGTTATTATATATGTTTTGTTATTGTTGTTATTATTTTAAGGTCACAAGAGGTTGTGTAAGCATTTCACTGCATATCATACTGTGTATGACGCTGTGTGTGACAAATCAAATTTGAATTTGTTGCTATCTTGGTGCTGTTGTTGTGGATGTTGTTCTCCTGTCTGACCTCCAAAGAAGGCGGACTTATAGAACAAACCTCCAACTGCATAGTTAGCATGGACCAGTGGTAACTCAAAGGGGTTTAAGAGCCAAAGCTAACTTCACCAAAAATTTGCTTTGGTGAGCTGTTTCGAACTGCTGAAACAAACTTAGATTCCCCCCCCTGAAATTACTGTAGGTCATTTCTTTTTTAAAGATGAATTTTTGGCATTTATGCCTTTATTTGACAGGAAGTGAAGTGGGTAGGATCGGGAAAGGTCTACTAACCAGGATTCAAACTTGGGACACCTGGAGCACTGCCACACCATATGTCATCAGACTAACCACCGGGCTATTGTGCTAACACTGTGGGTCATATCTGTTTGTTTCATTCATTTAATTTTGTTTAAAGTATGCCAGGGCCTTAAGACGTTTAAACTTACTTTTAGTGCTTTTATCAAAAACGACACAATCAAAAGACTAGATTCAGAGATTCGGCATCATTCCTCATCACTCACATAAGGTGCTGCTAATACAAAGCTTCTGGTGTTATATTACAAGCTAGAGTAGGTAAGGATTAAGAACATTTTGAAGTTAAGTTCTCATAGAAAATATGTTTTTAGCTATCTTTTGAATGTTGCTTATGTGAATGTTGAATCTGTATGGCATTGGGGAAAATGTTCTACTAGCAAAGATCAGCAAACACAAAGTGATTTAGAGCCTCTTTGTGATGGTCCCACAAGGTGGCACTCACTTTCTGGTTGAAGGCTTCTGGAGGGGATGTAGATTTGTAGAAAAAAAGTGGAAGTAAGAGAGTGCAGAGCATGTGACAGAAGAATCAGAGTTTTGAATTTGATATGAGCGTCAACCAGTAGCCAGTGCAGGGAGATTGATGAGCCGTTTACACAACCTTTTAGTCAAAAAAACAAAAACTTTTTATGGGTTTTGCCTGTTCGTTTACATGACAACAGCTTTATTTTATGATTGAAAATGTATAAATATGAAAATGAGTTTCAAAGTGGAAGTTTTAGAAAATGTCACCGTTGTCATGTTCATGTAAACACCCAAAAACAAGAGTTAAAAAAAAATATGACATCATGCATGTACTGTACATGTTTAGGAAGGTGTAGATTAAAAGCAAGCGCAAACAAAAACACAACAATAGAAGAGTAGATGTGTTGTTGTTGCTCAACGTACAGCCAAAGAGTACTGTAACATGGACTCTCCTGATCTCATTGAAGACCAGATGAGTGGCAGCATTTGGGATCATTTGGAGAGGTTTCACAGTGGATGATGAAAGTCCAGCTATAGGAGAACATTACAGTAGTTCAGTCTAGAAATGACAAGTGCTAAACCTGAAGCTGTGCCGACTGCTCAGTGTAGAAGTGCCTTATTTTTCTAATGTTGTATTGTGCAAACCTGCATGACCGGGTTGTGTTTGTAATGTGATCTTTGAAGAAAAACTGTCCATCAAAGGTCTTCCTAAGATTCCTGACTGAATTGTAGATAACTTCAGTTTAATCATGCAGTTATGATGTATAGTCGAAGTTGCAGGGAAGACAAGAAGCTGAGAGGAAACTGCAGGTGATGAACTTTCATCAAAGCCAAAACGTCCTTCAGGCAGTGGAATATTCGTGTAGTTACTGTTGGATCATCCAAGACAAATCTAATTAAATTACAATGACTAAAATCAATTCCTGCCCTGCATTTGTTCATGTTCAAAGAGTTGTTTCAATTGGATAGACAACACAATAAGGTAAATAAAGACAATTGCACCCTCCATTTTATGCTGAAATTGAATTCATTTTGATTATACAACAGTAATTTGATTGGCTAAGAATTGTTTTAAGAGCACTGCTAATAGTTCAGTAGGTATGGGACTACAGTTTGTTACTTTGCAGACTCTGTCTAGAGATCACAATGTCTTGCAAGTCAACCACACATTTAATTTCAGGAATGGAACACCGCTGCTGTGTGTTGTTGGTAAGAGAAAGAACGATCTTATCTTGATCCTATTTTGGTTCCATTTGGAAAATATTTTTATTGGTAGATCAAAAGCCGAATTAAAGGCGCATTGAGACTGGTATATTGTCAATAGTGCATTGATGTATAAAGGATGATGAGAGACAGAGGAGAGAATGGGAAATCCAGTGAGAGAGAGAATTGGTCCAGTTTCCCAAACACACTGCCACAAATGAAAACAGATTCTTGATGCTTCTACTCAAAAGTAGGCATTTACTGCATGGTATAATAAAAGATCTTTTTACAACCTCCTTATATTACATCTTATAAAAAAAAGAGTCACAATAGGTGCTCTTTAAAATAAATGTACATCTGTGCACCTTGTGCAGCAATTTAACCAGATTTAAGACATATGCTTTGAAGGTACGTCATTATGAAAACTGTAAAGAGACAACTTTCAGCCATCTCTATCATCACAGCACAGAAAATAACAGCTCTCAAAGTGAGTTTAGCAACAGATCTGTCACAGTCCTTTGATATCATGCTTGAAGTATTGTTGCAAGCCGATTGCTGCAGTCTACAGTACTTAAAAAGACCACACTCAAAATAATGACTTCTATTTCACATTTAAACGTCTTATCTAAAAATGACAATTATAATTGTTAGCTTTTCTAACAGTCAACATTAGTGAACCTCAACCTCAATTATAATGTTTGTCCTCAGGTGACATTTGTAAAATTAAACATCATGTTTGATACCTTCTTCATATTCATTTAGAGAATCTGTGTATAGGAAATAGAAAGGTTTTCAAATGTGCTTTTATCCAATCACAGCTTACAATGATACCATCACTTAAACGCTTCAGTCCGACTCTTTTTCAATTGCACACTTAACTTCAGCTTCAAAGCTGCTATGCTGTCGAGTGAATTGTTCATGAATGGATAATGCGATGAGAATTAACGCAGTTTTTTTCCTGCAACTCATTGTTGTGGACTGTAGCCAATTTAATGAGGGTTGAGTGTATGCCGTAACATCAATTTACCACCATTCTGCTGGAGAGCGGACCTGATAATTACACTGGTGTTTCAGGCCTCGGCTTTTAGTGAAATATTTTAATAAGCACAGTTTTGCAACACACTATTTCGCATTTCATTAACAGTGGCCCTGTTCTCCCATCTGCCATTCTCTGCTTCTCAATTTAGCTCCATGTTCTGTGGAACATTCCGGCATTAGCATAATGGGAGAACTGTTGCACTTTAAGAATGGCACAAATACCAGCGGGCATAACAAATAGATCGTTCGAACGCAGCAATGATGGGTTAGTGGGAGATTTGATGAACGCACTCCGATGCCTTGTTTTTGCAGCGAAGCCATTAACAAGAAAAATATTATGCCTTGGAATATCACAGCGAAGAGTGATTTTGAGAAAGGTCCCCTGTTTGTGTAAGTGACGAATGAGTTGGGAAGCGGGCGCACTACAAAAGCCCGTCACTAACTTTGAATTTGGCCTTTAAAATTCAACATATCCACAGACTAATGATGCTCAAGGCCTAATAAGGTTCCAGAGGAAACTCAAACTCTCCTTTGCTCCTAATGCTTATGAGAATCCAAATGCTCTAATCTAAACATCTAAAGAGAAATCATGAGCAGAAGTGTCATGCTCATTTATATTGCATGTGTTGTGCCTCTTCAGATTTTCAAAGTCATCAAAGTAATTTTTATTGTGGGGAAAAACTTTATTATAATATGCACAGTAAAAACATCCATTCATTAACAGGTTCCATATTTCACCATTCACAGTTTTTTTTCTGTTTATTTATTGTTATGAATTGTATTATGGGACTTTTATCTCTGCTCTGACGACTTTTGATGTTGAAAATTTGACTGTGCAGTTTAACAAAGTGACTTTCATTGCCATTTTAGTAGTTTAAAACAATACATTAAGTCTGTAAATTAACAAAAAAAGTACTGGCAGTTTGTTAATTAGTTTTTTTTATCGTTTATTAATTATTCAATAATTTACAACACTAACCCAGGCAATATATAATTTCAGTCTTCTAAAAATGTCAATAAAAGCCACTTTTCAAACTATTCAACATTAAACATTGTTAGAGGAAAGATCAAGGGTTCATAATGCAATTTAAAGCATAAATGAATAAAAACAAATCAATGAATCACAAAATACAAAAAAACTGTTAATTTACAGATTTTCTTGTGTGATTCCAGTGGTATCAGTTAAAACAAACAAACAAAACAAAGCAAAACACAAACAAAAAATAGAAACATTTTGTACACCATTTTGGGTCAAATAAACGCATCCTTGGTAAGCATATAAAAATGAATAAATAAATTAACTGAAAGAACAAACACACAAATAAATAAATAAAAATCCCACTGACCCCAAAATATTTGAAAAATAATTATCATTTATGTGTCTGTGTATATTCTGAACATAAATGAGTACACCCCTGAAAGATCTCTCTTTTAAATAAATATTTTCTATAGGATGCTTTACAATAATTGATTTTTGCATAAGCATTCGATTAGTCAGTACCAAAGCCAAAATTGGAACTAATCTAACAAAGCCAGTCCTAAAATTAGTGCACCCAAATTAATATGTTTAAATTAATAAGGGAAACAAAAATATCAAATTTACTTCAGAATTTTTTTATTTCAATAAACGGCATTTAAATGTATTATCTTTCTATTCCTAAATATGTTTGGTGACAAAACTCTTATTTTAATTGATAAAACTGTTTAATAAAACTGTTTTGTTTAAATGGGCCAAAATATATTGGCTATATTAACAAAGAGATTGATAAAACTCTTACTGATTTCTTAGTTTTTTGCATGTCTGTAACACTTTAATGTTTCAGATCATCAAACTAATTTAAAAACATGTGTTAAATATTAGAATGACTGGCCATCTGTAAGTGACTTCAAGCTCAAGTGAACTTGGGTTTTGCAGCAGGACAATGATCCGAAGCACATCAGCAAGTTCACTTCTGAATGGCAGAAGAAAAACAAAATGAAGACTTTGGAGTGACCTAGTTAAAGTCCTGACCTGAATCCAATTGAGATTATGTGGCATGACCTTAAAAGGCGATTCATGGTCGAAAACCCTCCAATGTGTCCATGGTCAAAATTCCTCCACAGCACTGTAACAGACTCATTGCAAGTTATCGAAAAAGCTTGATTGCAGTTTTTGCTGCTAAGGGTGGCCCAACCTGTTATTAGGTTTAGGGGCAAACACTTTTTCACACAGTTTTGTATTTTGTTCCCTTAATAATAAAAAACTTCATTTCAAAACAGCATGATGTGTTTATTTGTGTTATTTTTGACTAATATTTATATTTATTTGATGATCCGAAGTGTGACAGACATGCAAAAAATAAGAAATCAGTAAGTGGGCAAATACTTTTTCAAACCACTGTAAGTCATGAAGTAATATTTTCTATACCAGTATTTGACCAATGTATGTCTGCCATATTATCCAATACTAATGAGCATATTCTTTACATTAAAAAGCAAGCAAATGAATACATCTTGTGTTTAATAAATGTATGAGTTAGATTAAGCTTCTCTCATGAAATTGCAGAGATTTCTGGAAGGATGAGTCTCAAAGTGTGATTTCCCTGTTCTTACAGAGCCGCCCAGGATTTCAAATTGTTTTGCAGATTACAGGAGCGTATAGCCCTAGGAGCACATTTTATTAATATTTATGTGCACATTAATCTGCGGGAGCAGCTGTTTGACCTCTTCTCAATGAGTCATACATAATAGATGTTGGATTGGGAGATGCCACTATACGGAGAGAGTCCTGGGCACAATTTACCATGTGAAGATCAGTGCGGCCTGTTTGACTTTTTATAAAAAGCCACAGGATTAAGACTCTTGACTGAACTGACTAAACTGTTCACAGCTGGCGACGTCTCCCTGTTTCAAACACAAGACAAGTGCTAATCAAAGGAGGAATATGGCAGCAAATCCTCTAGTTTACAACATTTCAAGCGGAATCTGTTTCTTAAACAAACAATATGTACGATTTTTGTAAATATTGTAAAACCCCTAAATGAGTGTTATATGTTTTGCTGACTTATGTACTTACATCATCCCAAATGTTTCGAAGAATGTTCAAATACAGATAAATTAGCAATTTCATGAGTGAGACCAGCCGGCCATGCTAATGCACCCTCTATCCATACAACCTCAATTTCCGGTTTTAATTTGTATAAAACATGGAATAAAAAAAAAACCCGATTTAATATGTTGTGCATTTTATTAGACTGCACAGAGTAGCACTTTAACATAACCTTAAAATGTATTTAGTACGAAAAAATTGTGTCGTTCTTCACCACGTGATCATGACCAGAACAGGAAGTGGTGGACTATGGCATAATTAAAGCTCTGAGCACCCGAAGTTGAAAAAAGTCAACACTGAAAAGTAGTTTTTTTTTTCCATTGCTCAATAGATTGAATGAAGAGGCAGGCAGCAAACCAAATTTTAGCGTGCTCATGCTAGACTGACAAACAACTGATTCTGTGGTTGCCTAGAAACTTAACTGCTGCACACATGTCTTTTCTAAATAAAAAGTCAACCAAAAACATGCGCGCCTTGTCTTTCCAAATCTAAAAAGCGCATTGTGTGATTGGGGCCTAACATAATTGAATGTGTCACATTCTTGTGTCACATTATCTGTGTATATCTAGAGTATGATATATTTGTCAGGATTCTGGCACTTCGGTCTTGTTAATTCTTGTTTTTCTCAGGTTGAGCACTCATATTTCCTGTCATTGTCTGTCTTCGTCTTTGTATGAGCACCATCTTGGCTGCGCTCAGGCCATGTGTGCTCCCGCTTAACGTGGGCACGTGGGGTCTGTGCGTGCTCGGGATGCACGTTCTCGTCCTGGTGTGTTTGTTGTTTTGTTCACGCCATGGTGTTTTCGTTCTCAACGCTCCAGTCTAGTTGGTTTCGGTTTGCGCTGGGATTGGAACATGTATGTCGCATGTGTGAGTGCACGGTAAGTGTTTTATTTATCGTGTACTTGTGTCTTGCGTTCTGTCTGTGTTGCCGTTGTTTGTTGCACATGGCCTGTCTTTACACTTGGCCACGTGCTATTGTGTTTCATATGAACATGCGGTTAATGGGTTCTCTCATTGGCTCTGTGTTCTAGTCCTGTTTTACGTGAGCACATGGCTTGTGTTTTGTCTTTGTACCATGTGCTCTCCTATCTATTGTCTAGTTCCACCCTCTTTGTTAACCCATTATTAGTTTATTATGTTCACCTGTTTGTTTGCCAATTTGCTCTTGTTAATAGCAATATCAAACACAATATCAAAAACTGTTGATTTGCCACTTTCCGGGTTGCAAATGAATTAGAGAATTGTACATTAGTATCACGTATGAAGATACTTGTGGAAGTGGTGCTGCTGCTGTCCAATGTATTTCTGAGCCAGTGGGAACACTCTTGAATTTTCAGATAGACACTACAGGTTTGTACAATCATATGTGCATTTTTTTTATTTTAGTGCAATTTTATCAAGAAAGAAAATGTCCTATCTTTCACATGTATCTAAATAATAATAGTGTTTATTGTGTTATGTAGAGGCGGAGGAGAGCCTAAAGTTTTTACCTAGAGCGGAAGTTGAGCTTGCGATGACCCTGGATGTATAGGCAACTTTTGTTCTTAAGTAGAACATTAAAAAGGATTTTTTAGCTAAAACCCTGTTCCTTGGTGATTCATAAGTCAATGTCTACTGGCACTTTGCGAATTGAAAAATATATACAGGCAAAACAAATTAGCTGTGGCTCCTAATGATACATTGAGGATCTAATGAAGTGAAACGATTGGTCTGTGCAAGAAAATGAACATTATTTATTTACGACAAGCCATAAATTAACAGCACATTTACATTTTTGGGGTGAACTATCTCTTTAAATGGAGTTAACCTATTTCCTCTTGTGTTGAGCTGGGGAAAATGCCCACTGTCACAAGTAAACATCAATTAACAGATCTGCCAGATTGTTTCTCATAGCCTTGCGGCACTTGCTACAGTTTAGCAGTTTCTTAATTACTATTTGTCCTCGGAGGGAAATTGTTTGAATAGCTTCACGTAGTGCGACAAGATCAGTTAATTGTCGTGCACAGTTGTATTCTTGGCCTCCTCTGTGAGTAGAAGTGAAGCAGTAAGGAATCACAAACCCAAAGGTCACTTCATCAATGCAATTTCATGACACACTTCTTATGAGATATTTGAACAATTAAAGAAAACTCAGAATGCTCTGTAGGGGATGCTGTAATCTGAACTAACCATCAGCATTGTTGGCAAATCTTGGCATTTAATGTTAATTAATAAGAGAAACACAATTATATGCCTATTTATTTGCTAAGCATAAAAAGCTTAAAAGCATAAAAAGCTTAAAATGAATGAAAAGACAAGCAGTTTATTTTGAAGTATTATGTTGTACTGAAAACAAATATTTTTCAAAATCTAATATAAAAATATATATATTTTTAAATGTAATATAAATACAGCGGGGAAAATAAGTATTGAACACATCAGCATTTTTCTCAGAAATATATATTTCTAAAGGTGCTTTTGACTTGCGGATGTTGGTAACAACCAAAGAAATCCATATATGCAAAGAAAACAAAACTAATTCATTTACAAATTAAGTTATATGTAATAAAATTAAACACTGGGAAAAAGTATTGAACACATGACGAAAGGGAGGTGTAGAAAGGCAGTGAAAGCCCAGACAGCAGCTGAAATCACTCAGTAGTTCTTCAGCAACCCTCTGCCCTTCGTCAGTGTGAATTAATATTAGCTGCTTCAGTCCAACATCTTCATTACCAGGAGGATAAAGATGAAACCAGGGTGGAAATTTCAGCAAGACAATGATCCAAAACACAGCCAAGGAAACTCTCAAATGCTTTCAGAGAAAGAAAATCAAGCTGTAGAATGGTTCAGCCAATCATCTGACTTGAATAGAAAATACAAAATCAAGATTTGTTTTGTTTTATTTTCATGTTTGTATTGTTTGGGTTTTTGTCAAAAGTTGGTTAAATTCCATATCAACAGCTCCTTTAAAAATATTATTCCCAGGAAAAAACATGACATGTTCAGTATACTGTACTGTATAATAATTATAAAAATGACAAAATATATCAAATTTATATACAAACTTTTAGTTCACTTTATTCTGTTTAATTAAAATATTGTTGAGAAAAACTATAACAGTATCTCAATAATACTGAAATAACACAACTCCATAGCATTATTATTTTCTCTTATTTTCTTCCATTAAACATCAAACAGAATGGATGATGAATGAGAGGATGGGCATAGTAAAACTGCCAAGCTTAAAAAAAAAGCACATAACAGTACAATAAAACGTTACGGTTACTAAAGTAACCCTCGTTCCCCGAGGGGGGGAACGGAAATGCTATGTGGAAAAACTTCCACTATGGGGATTTCGTCAGAAAGCCAATCATTCTGAAGAGTAATTAAACAGGCCAATGAAATGCCAATGAGTTCGCGGTGTCAGCGTGCGCAGCTGGCAGCAATCATAATCAGCTTGTGAATAAGAATGCCGGCTGTGCCACACAACAACACCTTTTCTAGCTGAAGAAGCTGAACTACAGCTGTCAGCTAAGGCGCAATCCCTGTGGCGAAGGAACATAGCATTTCCGTTCCCCCCCTCGGGGAACGAGGGTTACTTTAGTAACCGTAACGTTCCCCAGCGGGAGGGGAACTTCAATGCTATGCGCACGATTCTCTGTGTTAGAAAGAAAGGCGCAGCAAGCGTGTTTCAACACCGTACTGAATTTCCTCATTCACTGGCGTATCCAGCACACGTGAGGAAAATCAGCCCACTCAAAGATTATAGAATTTTGACGAATGTATTAGGTGTCGCCCAGCCCGTAGCTCTACATATGTCTGTTAGAGAGGCGCCGCGTGCTTACGCTCAAGAGAAGGCGATACTCTTAGTCGAGCGCGCTCTCACTCCCGGGGTACGCGGCTCACCCTGGCATAGAAAAGCGAGGGAGATGGCATCCACTATCCAGTGGGCCAACCTCAGAATGGAAACGGCACTTCCCGTCTGCCGATCATAACAGAAAAGGAGCTACTTAGAGTCGTAAGCTCTAATGCGGTCACATAGCGCCGAGCGCGAACAGGACACAGCAAAGAAAGGGGCTGGGTCTGCCTCCTCCGTGGGCAGCGCTTGCAGGTTCACTACATAGTCTAAAAAGAAGCGCTGTAGGAACCTTGGGCACCTAGGTGGGCCGGGGTCTCAGGAAAACGTGAGAGTGGGCCGGCCCGAATTGCTGGCACACTTCGCTGACCGAAAATGCCTCCAGATACTCGACCCTCTTGACCGATGCCAACGCAAGCAGAGCTGTCTACCTGGACAGAAAACTTAAAGATACTGAGTCGAGTGGATCGAGCAGACCTCTCCTAAGAGAGATCTCCAAGTGGGTATGAGAGGGGGACAGGATTTAATTAACCAGCGTCTCACGCCTCTGGGAACTGGATGATGAGGCGATGCTTTTCCAGCGCGCCGTCATCCCCGCATCCTTAGAGCGGGGATGATCGTAACGCCAACCCCTCAGCGCGGAGGGGACAGCCTTAGCTCCAGCCAGCTGAAGGAAGAAAGCATCACACTGATCTGGCATGTCCGGGGTCCTTCTCGGAGAGAAGTACACCACACAGCGAATAGACTCCACTTCAGGGCGTAGGCATGCCTCGTAGAGGGTGCTCTAGCCTGAGTGACGGTGTTAACCACCGAACCGGTAAGTCACCTAAGTCCTCCACGCTCCATCTATGGACCACACGTGATTCCAGAGATCTGGGCGCGGGTGCCAGATGGTGCAAAGAAGAAGGTGCTTCTTCAAAGGGATATGCCAGGGAGGGGCCATCACGAGGAGAGAGCTGAAATACAAATCAGATTAAGCCAGAGAGGCGCAATAACAGACCTGGTCCTCGTCCTCCCTGATGTAACACAGTATCTGCGAGTAGGCTCACTGGAGAGAAATGCGTGTTTACGCACGCCCAGGGGCCAGCTGTGTTAGCCAGCGCGCAAAGCGCACCTATAACAGCTGGACAGCCGGGGGTGGAGTCTCAGTTTTCCCGGGCGTGAACTGCCGTGAGAGCGCATCGGCTGCACGGTTGAGTTCGCCGGGGAAAAAAAATGATACGCAGCGATACCGCCGTGTATGACTCCGGAGGAGCAGATGGCGAGCGAGCTGAGACATGCGGCGAGAGCGGATACCCCCTGTACGGTTGATATACGCCATCGTCGCCGTGCTGTCCGTCCTGACCAGCACGTGTTTCCCTTCTAGCACCGGAAAAAACAGTGCAGCGCGAGATACACTGCCAACAGCTCCAGGCAATTAATATGCCAATGCAACCGGGTTCCTTCCACGGACCCGCAGCTGCATGCCCGCAACACACGGCCCCCCAGCGCGTACTGGAAGCATCCGTCAAAACGACGACATGCCTGGACACTTGTTCTAGAGGCACACAGACCTGTAGAAACGCAGGGTCCGTCCAGAGGCTGAGGGCACGGCGACACAGCGGAGTGACAGTCACCCGGTGCGTGCCCGCGTGCCATGCGCGTCTAGGGACCTGTACATAATCAATTGATCCCGCGAGTGAGCTAAAAAAGCCAGTCATCGAGATAATTGAATATGCAGATGCCCGCGAGCCGAAGGGGCATTAGGGCATCCTTCGCGAGCTTCGTGAAAACCCGCGGAGACAGGGAGAGCCAGAAAGGGAGGACTTTGTACTATCATGCTCGACCCTCGCACGCAAACCGCAGAAACTGCCGGTGGCGTGGGAAAATGGAGAAATGAATATACGTGTCCTTCAGGTATATCGCTGCAGACCAATCCTGAGGACGGACGCACCGGGGGATGTGCTTCTGCATGAGCATTCTGAGCGGCTGCTTGTAAGGCAGCGGGTCAAAATGCGCAGAACTAGGATTGGTCATAACCCACTGCTCTTTTAGGGTACGATGAAGTACAGACTAAAAAGCCCATACCTCATCTCGGCTGGAGGGACCGGCTTGATTGCATCCTTCGCCAGGAGGACAGCAATCTCCTCGCACAAGAGAGGGGCGGACACAGGGCTGACACCTGGTGTAATACACGCCCGTGAACTTGGGGGACCGTTTAGCGAACTGAATCGCATAGCCGAGTCTGGTTGTCCGAATGAGCCATCGCGACGGGCTGGGCAGCGCTAACCAAGCTGGCAGAGCCCACGCGAGTGACATCATCGATGCAATCACTGACGCACCAGCGGGAGGGATGCGTCCCAAGGAAGAGCGGAAGTTAAGAGGTTTAATCTTAACTTCGTCCCAAGAGCCCGCACGGCGGCTAGGAGTGCGAGAGAAAGGAGCCCGTCCTCTGGCACTCACAGAGCCTGTGGCGAAGAGCACCGATCTTGCGAGCTGGAAGGCATAGCGTCCCATACTGGCAGTGTTCGGGCTATCACACCCGGAGAGAGGAAAAAATTGCTTCTAAAAAATTTAGTAGCCATACGGCCTTTTTGTTAATGATATGGGTGTCCCTGGCCCTCCGCCAGGGAAAGAGCAAACATCCTTTTCTCCGAGTGGCCCGTCTCAGGGACGCTTCGCGGTCCGTACTGGACTTAGCGGCGCCCTGAGGCGGGGGGCGGTGATCGTCTGTGAGGTGCTCAACGCTGCCGCTTAACCAGTTGAACGGACAGGGCGGCGGAGCAGATTTTGGAGCCACAGACGAGCGCCCTCGGCGAGAAGCAGCCAAAGTGGACGAATGGACGAGGAGAGCGGATTTTGAGCCCGCCGATCGCACTTGACTACTCCTTCACCGAAGTGAATTCCTGGGTGAACTCACCCCGGTGTCGCCGAACAGGCCAGCCTGGGATATGGGTGTGTTAAGAAAGCGAACTTTGTCAACGACACGCATATCTGCCAGGTTTAGCCAGAGGTGGCGTTCCTGGACCACTAGTGTGGTCATCGTCCTTCCCAGGGCACTCGCAGCCGACCTGGTATTTTTAGAGCAAAGTCGGTTGCAGTGCGTAGTGCATTAAGCCTGGGTCGGAACCTTCCTCGTGCCGCTGGGCCAGCGCTTGCACTAGCCATAGCAAGCAAAACGGAAGCAGCCTGGCCCGCAGCAGTGTAGGCTCTGGCCCTGAGGGACGCAGACAACCTACACGGTTTGAACGGGAGCCGAGGCTAACCACGCCAGGAAGGGGCACAACGCGGGCAAGATTGACCGCGCTAGCACACTCGACCTGGGGTTTTGCCTCGTACCCCCTGGCTGCTCCATCATCGAGGAAGGTGAGGGCGGAGCGCACGCAGACCGGGCAGAAAAAGGTGCCCTCAGCGCTGCGTGAACTTGCTGTGCACCTCCGGGAAGAAGGGGACGGGAGGCTTAGAGGGTTTCCCCTTCTTATCCTCCACGTAACACCCGTCTAATCGGTCCGGCGGCGAAGCTGGGGGACAAGCCATCTCCAGCCTCGTTGCCGAAGCAGCCCGGGTTAGCACGGCCATCATATCAGATGCCATATCCGGAGCCTCGCTTACCACCCCTGAGGGAGGAAGCGGGTCCGAATTGTCATCGGAAAATGACAGCCCACCCTCCGATGCAGCGATGGACATCTGGTCCTCGGTGTCATCGAGTGAGAGGGCGACCCTCCCGAAGGATGGTGCGCTTCTCTCACTCGAAGCTTGGATGGAGCGCGCTGAGGAATGGGAGGTCCGCAAGCCCGAGGGCGGCGGATTGACCCCCACTGTGACCCTCAGATCTGCCCGAGTGCCAACCGCTAATTGCGGGGGACAACAGGGGTGGTTCGCCCTTTTGCAAGAGCGAGCCGCGATCTTAGCTGCGCAACAGACATGCCATCGCAGTGATGGCATGCGCTGCCCGCGAGCACCGCATTAACATGCTGGTCCCCCAGACATGCAATACAGTGCTCGTGCCCATCATCCGTGGACAGGAAACCACCGCATACAGAAACGCACGGTCGGAGCGACGTCTTTAAAAAGACGCGCTGCACGACCGTGTTGCTCTTTTAGGAAATTTGCTTAAATTTATACGCACCGCTCTTGAAGTACCGGTCCAGCGAAACGCCCAGGGACAGGAGAAACCCAGCTCGACCACTGCTGCTCGCGTTGTTGCTCGCGCTGGAACCGGGAGAAATCAGCCTCTCAGAAGACGGCAGCTTTCTCTCACTCTCTCTTGAACAAAGTCGGAGGATGACAGCAAAACGTCTCTTTCAGACTGCACATGAGGCTTCTGAAAGCGAAAAGGTGTTGTTGTGTGGCACAGCCGGCATTCTTATTCACAAGCTGATTATGATTGCTGCCAGCTCGCACGCTGACACTGCCAACTCATTGGCATTTCATTGGCCTGTTTAATTACTCTTCAGAATGATTGGCTTTCTGACGAAATCCCCATAGTGGAAGTTTTTCCACATAGCATTTCCGTTCCCCTCCCGCTGGGGAACTGCCTATATGTGAATTGTTTGCTATATTCCAAGCCAACTGATGCCATATGACAGCTCTGTGTGAAGAACAGATCCAAACTCATGTCAGTTCAGCTGTCAAACGCAGACTTTGAGCAGCGCTGATGCATGATATGATGATTCCTGTGTTAGCTCATGTAACAGCAGGTTTGGACGGACCCAAAAGCCAGACCATTTCACCCTGTGGGTTTTTTCTTTGAAGCGAACAAGGTTAAATGGGGTTGCGTTGCATTGCAATTCAGCCTGTTATAAAACTAGCATCTGTTGCTTTGCTGAACACATGCTGCCGATACATCAAACATGCTCTTCAGCAGCAGAAGACCTTCAAAGACACACACTTTTATCTCTCGCTCTCACGTTCTCTCGCTTCTGAAAAGCGCCAACCTGTCCACTTAATAGAGCCTGACCTTAAACCAGCAACCGGTGCTGAATTTTAAACAAGTATAGTTCACCCAAAAAATCTAAATGTGCTGTTAATTTACTCTACCGCAGGTCATCTGAAATGCAAGTTACTTTTTTTCTTCAGCAGAGCATTAAAGAAGATTTTTAGATGAAACTGTGGTTGTTGATGTGTCTTATAATTGAGCTGGAATTTTACCCAGTACTTTTCAAACTAGGTTCAACAGACAGGTCGAACTTGATAAAAAAAAAATAATAATAATAAAAGAAATGTCATCTTTTACTTTACAGTCTGAGAGTGTCAATAATTGTATCATTTTAGAATAGTTTTTGAGTAAACTATCCCTTTAAAGAAGTGTATTAAAGTAAGTTGAGGTTCTCCATTGCATTGCAATACCATTCATAATACTTATTTATATAAGAAACAAACATACTTTTTTGAATTACCAGAAGCAACACGTATAAAATGTTACATCTGTTGCAAACATTTCATCAGCCGAACCCATTTCATCCTTTTGCAGATGATCATTTATTGTATTTTAGTGTTGAATTACATCGCTTTGGGTTCAAAGAGTGGATTTTGCCAAAAGGAACACTTTCATGAGATGAAAGAGATCTGATTGACTTCATATTGGTTTGATTGGTTTTTCCTTGCAGTGAAGAATTGAGAAATTGCATGCTATGAATGTGTCCTGCTCTTTTCCTCGTCTCAAGTGTTAAAAAAAGTAAAAGATCCAAATGAATAGAGCATTTAGCCTGGCACGTCTGGCTTATGCCAGGTATTTAAAAAGCTTGTATTATTCATCTTGATTGCTTTGGTTAATTTCAAAACACTAACATGTGCAGATGTGGATAGATGCAGTGTCATCTGTCATTAAAAATTCTATTGTCAATTCTGACATGTGGAGAAAAAAACTCAGTCACACTCATATATGTAAAACACATTTAAGTGTGTTTATTTGTAAATAAAATAAAATTTTTAATAAAAATAAACTCTTGCATGATTTGGTTGAGTTCAAAAACATACTAACAAGAACTATTTGATGACAAAAAGAAACTATTAAATGACTATATGGACTATTTAAGAATCATAGTGATCATCAACAAACTACTGATTAATTGTTTGAAGGGTTAGGAACTGCCTTTTTGTTTATGTAACTGTTCTCCGATGTCCACTTGAAACGTTAGAATATAATAAATAAAAAAAATACATTTTCACATAAAACATCCTAGGTGACGCGGTGGCACAGTGGGTAGTGCTGTCATCTCACAGCAAGAAGGTCGCTGGTTCGAGCCTCGGCTGGGTCAGTTGGCATTTCTGTCTGGAGTTTGCATGTTTTCCCATGTTCGCATGGGTTTCCTCCGGGTACTCCGGTTTCCCCGGAGGTGAATTGGGTAAGCTAAAATTGTCCGTAGTGTATGTGTGTGAATGAGAGTGTATGGGTGTTTCCCAGTGATGGGTTGCAGCTGGAAGGGCATCCGCTGTACATATGCACATATGCTGGATAAGTTGGCGGTTCATTCTGCTGTGGCGACCACAGATTAATAAAGATACTAAGCCGAAAAGAAAATGAATGAATGAATGAATGAATGAATGAGTAAAACATCCTAATTTAGAATATTTTCTGTCCTGTTTTGAGCCTTCACTGGAGCACACTGAAACACAACTAATAACACATTAAAACTAAATGTAATTATGTTTAAAGTAACTTGATTTATATATATTTTTTTTCCATCAATTCATCATTTTTAAAAGTGTCCACAAAAATTATTAATGATAATAAATATTTATTAAGCAACAAATCATTATTTGAAGGATCATGTGACACTGAAGTCTGAAATAATGGTACTGAATGTATTTATTTATTTATTTATTTATTTATTTATTCTACAGAAACATTCTGCTTCAATCCATATTGGTTGGCATTTAGACTTTCAAAATCAACATTTTCACAAACTTTGCTCTTGGTGTGTACCAGACACAAAGCTTGACACTCACCTTTGAGGATGGTCAATAGCTCTTCCACAAATAGGCTATTACAACAACAACAACAACAACAACAACAACAACAACAACAACAACAACAACAACAA
>CAIGQV010018106.1:6693123-6701003 GCA_903798115.1 Danio jaintianensis | reverse complement strand
AAGATACTGAGGGTTGGTAAAGGTTACTAGAAGACACTTAGGGCTGGTGAGGGTCACTACAAGACACTAAGGGCCGGTGAGAGTCACTTGAAGACACTGAGGGTTGGAGAGGGTCACTGAAGACAATGGGGCTTGCAAGGGTCACTAGAAGACTCTAAGGCCTGGTGAGGGTCACTAGAAGACACTGCGGGTTGGTGAAAGTCACTTAAAGACACAGAGGGTTGGTAAAGGTTACTAGAAGACACTTAGGGCTGGTGATTGTCACTAGAAGACACTAAGGGCTGGTGAAGGTCACTAGAAGGCACAAAGGGCTGCTGAGGGTCACTAGAAGACAATGAGGGCTGGTGAGCATCACTAGAAGACACAAAGGGCTGGTGAGGGTCACTAGAAGACACGAAGGGCTGGTGAGGGTCACTAGAAGACACTTAGGCTTGGTAAGGTTTACCGGAAGAGAGTGTTGTCTGTTTCTGGACATGGTGAGAGATGACAGCAGATTTAATCATGAAGACAAAGACAAGGCAGATGCTGCTTATGACTCTGAAGTTGATTGAATTATGGATGTACATACTGTATAGCCTACTTTCAAAATGATGTTAATATGAGTTTCGGTTTCCTCATATAGGGAAAAGTTGACTTATTGTTTCAATATAACAATATCACTAGTGAAAACATACTTCAATAGCAAGCCCAGTGGGTCTTTTTTTTTTTTTTACGTGATTAGCATTATAAAACTGAACAAAACGATCTTCCCAAAGAAGACCTATACAACAGAGACTTTTCATTGTGGTATTGTTATAACAATGATGATGCTTCAGTAAAAGAGTGCATGCTTTAAATGAATGAAATGCTGGAGATGATCTGCTGATCAGAGCTGCTGCAGTGTTAACTCAGATGGAGCAGATGGAGCTCATGCAGATGAACTCTGACACATGGAGGACTTGCACAACCCCAGTCACACTGTTACACTCCCAGAATGATCTGATTTATGTGCCACCACCACCATTAACACCAACTGTTCTCATTACACACTCACACAAAAAAACAAGTGATAATTGCTTATAAAAATGTGCCATGCCGCAGCATGGCCTGTAAGGCTTACAGTCACTGAGGGACGGGTGAAATCCTGAAAGTGTGCAGCAGAATGTCAGAGCTTCTGTCTGATCCCAATCCCGAACCCTGAGGAACTCCGTCATGTGATGCGACAATGATCCAACAGATCTGGAACAGAAAAGTTTGCTTTTTAGTTTCTGCAAAATGTCTGACTCGTTGAAATGCTGACCTAAAGATTATTATAATTGTTTAAATTATTATTTATTGTTTATTGTGCTAATAGGGAATACACCAATATTTACATAAACCACTTACATATATGGGAGAGTACGACAAATAATTTACAATCCTATTTGGTAAAATAATAAAAGAAAGACTTGATGATGATGGTGTTATCAAGACTTTCAGAAAAAGGAAACAAAATTGTCGTAGCCAGAAAAAAGTTTATATTGACCTTAAAAATCTTATATAATATATTTATAAAAGATTTTTAAGGTCAATATTATCTTTTTTTCTGGCTGCGACACTATATATATATATATTCATTCATTTTCTTTGCGGCTTAGTCCCTTTATTAATCTGGGGTCGCCACAGCGGAATGAACCGCCAACTTATCCAGCATATGTTTTACGCAGCGGATGCCCTTCCAGCTGCAACCCATCACTGGGAAACATCCATACACACTCATTCACACTCATACTCTACGGCGTGAACAATTCACCTGGACCGCATGTCTTTGGACTTGTGGGGGAAACCGGAGCACCAGGAGGAAACCCACGCCAACACGGGGAGAACATGCAAACTCCACACAGAAACGCCAACTGACCCAGCCAAGGCTCGAACCAGCGACCTTCTTGCTGTGAGGCGAACGTGCTACCCACTGTGCCACCGTGCAGCCCCTATATATATATAATCAAAATATTATAGTAAATACTGGAAATATTTCCTTGTTCTGTTAAGCACTGAATACACTGAATACATTTCAAATTGTTTTTACTGTATTTCTGTGAGCAGAAAAGGCTTCTTTAAAAAATGAATACATCTTACTGATCCCAGATGTGGAGCTGAAAAGTATTGCACAGCACAGCTTAAGTGAAGGACCGTTGTGAACATATTTTAACATATTCAGTGCAATTCTGTTGCTTTGGCTTTCAGATATCCCATATGTGAAAATGTATGCCAATATATGCAAATCACATATGTATCATTCCAGGACACAGATTTTACAGATTTAAAAAAAAATGTCATATACAGTTGAAATCAGAATAATTAAACCCCCTTTGAATTTTTTTTCTTAAATATTTCCCAAATGATGTTTAACAGAGCAAGGAAATTTTCACAGTATGTCTGATAATATTTTGTCTTCCGGAGAAAGTCTTATTTGTTTTATTTTGGCTAGAATAAAAGCAGTTTTTAATTTTTTAAAAACAATTTTAGGGTCAAAATTATTTGCCCCTTTAAGCTATTTTTTTTTCGATAGTCTACAGAACAAACCATCATTATACAATAACTTGTCTAATTACCATATCCTGTATTTCTGTAATAATTTGCTCACCCTTTACTTGTTCCAAACCCATTCCAAACCTGTGCACAAAAGAAGATATTTTAAAGTAATCTGAAAATATTGACTTCCATTGTATTTATTTTTCCTACTCAGTGGTTACAGGTTTCTAACATTCTTCAAAATATTTTCTGTAGTGATCAACTGAAGAAAGAAGCTCACAAAGGTTTGTAACCACTTGATGGAGAGTAAATAGTTAGTACATTTTTATTTTCTGGGGAGAACAATCTCATTAAAAATACAAACATGTGTGTATATATATGTTTATATATACATATATCAAACTTCTATAACAAAACATCTCCCCTGTTATAATTCGGGAAACAATAAAACATTTTGTGCTCTAGTTTTTAGGAAATATTACTGAGGGATGAAAGGGCGCCCACTTGTGGCCGTGGCAGGTTTGAGTTTTAACACTAGAACAGCGAACAGTCATGAAATGTAATAACACAGAAAATTATTATGAAGTAAGAAAAATTACTTCAGAAATCCTAAAAGAGGATTTATATTATAAAATATTTTTAAGTGTTTTTTTTTTCTACATGAGTCTTTCCACTAAGCCACAGAGTTTGATGTCAGCCTAAATACTGGGTTTTCTCTTGCGCATGTAATCCTTTTAGCAGTAGTGATGCAATGGAGTAGATTATGGGTTATTTTGGGAACTGAAAGGAAGACGGAAAGAAAAAATGTAATGTGTGTATATGTTACATTTTGTATATATTTTATTGTATGTATATATTTTTATGTGTATATATATATATATAAATTGCATACATATCATATACATATAGACTAATAAATTAACAAAATATAATAATGAGGCATATATATTTCAAATGTATGAATGTAAAAAGTAATGTATTAATTACTTTACAGTAAGCTCATTCATTCATTCATTCATTCATTCATTCATTCATTCATTCATTCATTCATTTTCTTTTCGGCTTAGTCCCTTTATTAATCTGGGGTTGCCACAGTGGAATGAACCGCCAGCGGATGCCCTTCCAGCTGCAACCCATCACTGGGAAAACAGTAAGCTCAATTTGAATAAAAAAAACAACTAGATTATTATAGAAAAAAAACAAACCCTGTACAGACAAATCTGTAGTATTTTAGATAGGTTGTGGATTTGCGTATCTTTGATAGACTAGTTGAATATGCCAGACTTAAAAAAATAAAACAAAATAAAAATAAATAAATAATTTATATGCTTCAAACCGTCAGTGATTTCATTGTCCAGTGTTTCAGTAGTTTGTTCTCTCTCTCTCTCTTTTTTTTTTGGATGCATAATTTTGCAATATAAGCAACGTGATTTGTCATCTCAATTGCATATTCATAGCTGTGGATATGAGAGTAGCCAGTTATCCTTAATGCATACATCACAGAGGAGAAATAGTGAAGTCGTCAGATTTTCTGCATTAGAATGATGGAAATCAGAGCTCATTATCTCCAGCAATGATCCGCTGCTTAAGTCTCCTCACACACCCCAGATATTGCTAGATTACAGATTTGGACATGGAGAGCTGGCATATGAAGCAATGTGGATCTCAGCTGATGCAACAAGAGGCAGTTTCAATCATATGCCAGTGTCTACCATTCAGACGTCAATTGAGAATAAATGTTTTATTATTTAAATGGTCTTGAACATGATGCTTTTTTAGGGTTTGTTCATACTTGTAGTACAGCTCTGTTGGTTAGTTTGATCCTGACCAAAAAGAAGAATGATACTGTTTTTTGGGATATCAAGTTCAAATTTGTAACGTCTCATGACTTTAATTTTAATGCAGTTTTACTGTGCAAATTTTTTTATGAAAAGTTATTTTTTAATCTGTTTTATTGTCTATCTGTATTTTTTTACACGTTAGTATGGTTTTTAGATTTTTATTTTTAATTGTAGCTATTTTAAGAAAAAATAGGCTTGGCGACTTACTATATATAATGCATATTCTTAATTATTTTATTTCAGTTAATGTTTATACTGTAAGCTCATAAACACTTGTAGCTGCACAAACACACACATCTCTGTTCACAGAAACAACCACACACACACACACACACACACACACGCACGCGCACGCACACGCACACGCACACGCACACGCACACGCACACACACACACACACACACACACACACACATTTTTTCATGGATGACTGAACAGCTTCCAGCCACAATGAGGCAGCTCCAGTGAACAGACAAACCTGCTGAAGATCAAAGTACAAATACCAGGAGAAAATGTTGTGGTCAGAGATCTCAAACCGACAAATTGAGATCAACCTAAATGACCTTCACTCTAAAATATATCACTTTAAATTAACATTCATTTTTAAGCTACAGTATAAGGGCACAGTAGAGCTGTCCATGGTGCTGAAAACCCAGTTTGCATTTATTTACACATCCCTTTTTGAACAATCAATTAAATCAACAAACAATTGTTATCAGAGTGATTAAAATCCCCGTATAATACAAAAAAACAATCCTTATCTAATCAATTCCTGATGAATAAAATCCCCTCTTATCTCTTTCTCCAACGTAAATAAGGTGCATCGACATTCATTCATGTTTTCATCAGTAGGTCCAAATAAAGATAAAATCATGCCGCATTCACGGGATTAAACCATGACAATGCTTTAATCTGATTATAATAAAACCTGCGCCTCTCACATCTGTCATAATGAACGTCATCTCGTGCAATCTGGAGTTCACATACAGTTTTACCGAAGCACCGATTTGACTGTCCTCCCTAGATTCTCATTTCTTACTCTTTTGTCTTTATTTATTTTCGTTTTTCAATTCAAAGCCCTTAAGCCATGCCAAACCTCTATCCTTGAGAGGCTTACTGTTGGCCTATAGCGCATGAATACAGATGCTAGTGAGCATGTATTAAGCAGGCATGCACTTAAACAGAATTTCAATCACACTTTCTTTTTCCAGGTTGGCTTTGATTTCTTTTTTAGTTTTTCGCCGCTTAGACAATGAGGTTTGTTTTTGAAAAATGTTATGTCTGATTGGTAGATTAAGCGAGCTCGCTCACTACGCCATCCGCACCGCATTACTTCCATATTCACTTTTAAGTTACCGAGAAACTTCAAACTGTGGCCATAAGATAGAGAAAAGCCCTTTGAAGCCAGAAGTCTGAAATGGTGTATTGCAATGGCTCCGCTCAAACTGAATACACATCTTCAAATAGCCTAGGAATAAATGAAAGAAGCTCAATCATTAAATCAACAGCAGGATATCCAACAGAATAAATAAGGATGATGGGAGAGTCACTGTAGAAGTTTCTTCTTCCTTCCTCTCGGGTGAGATGAGGTTTAGGGAGCTTAATATATCTTACATAAAGTTGTAATATATAATATGTAATATATATTTAAGTGAGGATTCAATGCAGTTCATGTTTGTAAAGGTGCCCTATAAAGAAAATATGGGTATGTCAAGTGTTCAGTAAATAGAAATGGCCATATCGTGAGCCTCAAACACCAGTATTTTCTTGTTCTCATGTAAATTCGATGAGTGTAAAACCCCTGTGAAAAATAGGCCTATCAGAACACAGGCTGATATGTTGCTCTGTGATTATTAAAATGCATGCCCCAGGCTGTGTTTGATAACTCACAACATTTGCTAGTGAGACAACAATGACCATTTTCCTCCCTTAGTTATTTGTAAGTTCATCTAAGTTTATATTAAACTTACTATGTATGTGGGACTCTTATTTTGGAAATGGGAGATTGTTTTCTATACATTGTAATGAATCCATGAGCCATCTGCTCATATGCTCGTCGTGATGCAAAATACACCATATTCAGATTACAAATTTATTGAGATCCAACCTGAAGAGGCAAAAGGTATAAACAAGGTGTAATAAAAGCTCCGCTGCTTTTGTGCCACATCTCTTTTGTCTCTCATCAGTAATTCAGATGGCTTTTAGTCTTACTGTGATTCATACTAGCATTCAAATCTAAGTTTTGAATACTTTAGTTCATCTATGAACATTATTACTACACGAGTCACATAGAATGTAATAAGGACCACAGTTCCCATGATTCCACACTCACTCAGTCATTAAACAACCCCTTTGTTTGTTGTGAAAATGCGCCCTCTAATGACAAAAATTACACATTGTGCTTTTAAGAAGAAAATTAACTCCAGCAAGTGAAGTTAAAAGATAAAAAACTGGAATTGAGTATTAAAGATTTTACTTTTTTAAAATTTCTTGTCTGAAATAAATTGTTTATGTACACATTTCTTTTTTCTGTTGTATTTATTAATCACAGAATCATTTTTTTAAACAGTGTTTTATCTACGTTTTCACTGGAAAAACAGTAAGGAAAACATCAAGTTACTACATCCAACAACAAATGCAATTAGAAAAGACTTAGCAATGCTTAGCAATAGTAAGTTTTAAGATTTAAATCAGTATAGTTTATATTACTTTGATTTGTTAAAAGAAATTTGTAAACGTATACAATTCCAATAAATGTATCTCTTAAGTTTAAGGTTTATGTCTACAAGCTTGAAATAGAGTACATAGAGTATAGAGTTTTTCTGTGGTATTTACTTCAAAATATAAGCATTTTATCAGTGTAAAATGTCCCACAATGCAATATGAAAACCAGTAATCATTTATGCTCTCTATATCTAGCTTACAAAATGTTGCTAGTTGCGAGTTATGTAACGGATTGCTTGAGCAAATACAGTATTCTTAGTAACCCACTACAGATGTTTTTGAAAAACAAACAATTATTTATTTATCACTGTTATTGTTATATGTCAGCATAAATATACATTGCAGGTAGTGAGCATAATATAGCTAACATTTATCAATAATTAACAGCTACAGTGGTAGTGGTTGAAGAGACTCCCCCTCCAAATCTGTAAAAGTGTGTTGTACGTAGTGCCCAGAAAAGGGCAATATAAATGTAAAGTCTTCTTCTTCTTCTTCTTCTTCTTCTTCTTCTTCTTCTTCTTCTTCTATGTCAGTATGAATATTGTATTAAATAATAATAATTAATATATAAATAATTTATGTTGCAGGAATACATAAAAATCAATTGTTTTATCACTCAGCTATTTGTGTGCCTGACCTTACTAAATATGCAGTTTCCTGGTCAGATGCAAATTTTGTTGGGAGGGAAGTATTTAAATAAATCATACAAAGTGCTCTTCAAATTACGTCTTAAGGCAACATAACCACCTGGTTAACTTTAGGTCCACAGAAAAAAAGGAAGGATTGCTTAGAGTGGTTTCAAGAACACAGTTTAACCAAAG
>CAIGQV010018106.1:6653123-6688123 GCA_903798115.1 Danio jaintianensis | reverse complement strand
CAAACTCGACACAGAAATGCCAACTGACACAGCCGGGGCTGGAACCAGCAACCTTCTTGCTGTGAGGCGATCGTGCTACCCACTGCGCCACCATGATGCCCCTAAAAAAACAATATATACTATAAATAGTCACTAAACAGTTTAAATAGTAGTATAATGCAGTCACATGACTTAGTAATATTGCATATTGGATGCACTTCATATTTTCATTTAATATAAAGTAAACATTTAGGAATCTGGCCAAATGTTGTGTCAAAAAAGTGAAAATCACAGTTGAAGAACTTCAAGTCCATTCGTCACATACTGTAGGAAATAGAAGGTCAAGTCGAGCGCATTGCATTATGTGATTAAGTGTTTCACACAGTGCGCTATGGTTATATAATGCACTGCACATTTTGACAAATGTAGTTGGTCATACATGTGCTTTATGTGAAAATATGCATGCTGTGCACAACTGACTTTACATACAATGTGCTACATTAATGCAGAAATATAGTACCAGTGTCTTTTCTAAAAGGCCTGCTTTAAGGAAGAACAATACATCAATCACCATCCTGTCACTTTGAGTGAACTAAACTCTGAGCTGAACTATGAGCTGTCTGTCATGTTCAGACGTCAGTAAGGGAACATAATGTACGTGGAGGTCCACAGATCTGCCTTCAACCCACAGGCGCCCCATGATCAGGAGATGTTTGGAGGCGATCAGGAGGAGTTCACTGACGGCTGACTCACCAGGCCTGAAGTTCAGCCAAACACAAATCTGTTGCCAGACGTTACGTTCAAATATAGAGCCTCAGAGCAGGGTTGCAATGATTTCTCTCTGCTGCATTTCCATTTCTGAGCTAGTGTGCATCCATCGCTAACCTAAACATGTGCTTAATGTGGTTTCATTTAGTACAACTGGTTTTAAGTTAACTGGTCAGGTTACTTTATATAATTAAATAAAGATTAATGCATTGGGCTACACCTATGAAAATACACATTTCAGTGATAAATGTTTGACAATATGTGTTATGTTTTTAAATATTCAGTCCATCATTGTTTTTTTTTTCAGTTCAGCCACAAGAAAGAAATTCAGTTCAGAAAAAAAAAAGGAAATTATATTACTTATGTAAAATTGAATGACTGTAATGGTAAGTTTTTCCTTAACAACAACAACAAAAAAATATATATATATACATATTTTAACATTTTTATTGCATAGCAAGCAAGATTCAGACTGTCAGATCTGAACAAAACCTGATACTGATGATGGCCATTCATGATATTTTAAAATATTCGTTCATTCATTTTCTTTTCGGCTTAGTCCCTTTATTAATCAGGGTTCGCCACAGCGGAATGAACCGCCAACTTATCCAGCACATGTTTTATGCAGCGGATGCCCTTCCAGCCGCAACCCATCACTGGGAAACACCCACACACTCTTGCACACACTCACATACACTACGGCCAATTTAGCTTACTCAATTCACCTGTACCGCATGTCTTTGGACCCGGAGGAAACCCACGCAAACACGGGGAGAACATGCAAACTCCACACAGAAATTTTAAAATATTATATAAAAATATTTTTACTCTATCTAAAAACTAAATAATAATAATAATAAAATGTATAAAATGAAAATATAGAGAGAGACTGTCATTGGCGGTTCATTCCGCTGTAGCAACCCCAGATTAATAAAGGGACTAAGCCGAAAAGAAAATGAATGAATGAGAGAGACTGTCATTGTATGATATTGAATTTGTGATATTAATATTTTATGATATTTGTAGGAGGTATATTTATCTTCTATTACATTAATAAATACTGATTATGTGCTTTAAAAAGAAGATTAAAAAAAAATCCTCTATTTTATATCTCAGACATTTAAATTTGCCATTGAAATCAATTTAATAATCGCTTCCTGCTTTTATTGTTTCTATATCCAAGGCCATTTACCTGTTTTAATGCTATGCTGTATTTGTAAGTCAACTGAGACGACAGAGAAACCAAATCAATACATTAGAGTCAGCATTAACAGCACTGACCGGTGAACAGCTATTCCTCTAAAGTGATACCCAGAATCATTGTAAGTGTATCACGTTCTAACCTGAAAAATTTAGCCATAAAACCCTGTGCAACATTAATGAGCTTCTCTCCTTACCACAGTCTCCTAGAAAACATTATGATACCAGACTCAAAATGTCATACGCTGCACCTTAGCACAAAGGTCACTATAAATAACAGTGTTGCTGCTGCGCAAACCATTCGTGTCGCTACAACACACTGAACAAACCCAACCAGAACACATTGTTTGAGCTAACCTTTACACCTGACAATTTTCACTAAATAATCTTCACGCAAAACCTGTTAGCTGAGAGGAATAAATCAATATATTGTACACATCAAAGTGCAATTTCCATTAGTGGTGGACACACACACACACACACACACACACACACACACACACACACACACACTTGTATACATGGATTACAGTGACACTCCAGGCGTAATGTACTTTATATTGTAAAAAGCCCTTATTTTATGGCCCTACCCCCACTGTAAAAAAAAAAAATGGTGTTTCAACTTTAAAAAGTAAGTGTTCGTGCTGCCTTAAAAATTAAGAATGATTCATTTTCCTTCAGCTTAGTCCATTTATTAATCTGGGGTCGCCACTACAGAATGAACCGCCAACTTATCCAGCATATCTTTTTCACCAGCGACCGTGAGGTGACAGTGCTAACCACTGAGCCACCGTGGACCATGTTCATTTTATGGACTGGGGTTTATTTAATACTAAAAACAGTTTTTTTGCAATCTGCAAATACAATTTTCACCAAAGAAGCAGGTGTCTGAGAAGAACCACAGACAAACACACACCACAACATTACAATGAGAAAATGGCGGGCAGTGTTGCCAGATACACTTGAATGTTTCCAGCCCAAACTATTCAAAACCCTCCCAAACGCACAAAAAACGCCTAAAAACTAAAAACACATTTCAGTAGGTACACTCATTTGGTTTTTGTTAAATATTTACCATAAAATGCACGTTCAAAACATCCAAACTTATCCCAAACCCGCCCAAATTTTGTCAACCCGCTTAAGCCTTTTTTTACGAGCACAATCAATTCTAAACCTGCAGAAAGACGTTCATCATCTGTAGTAGCCTATAAAAAATGCTATATATTTATAGGTAAAATTTATAGGTAACTACTTGCCTGCACAAAGGATCATGGGTGCCTGAAGTGTTCATCCGTTATACCCTTCGAAATCCTTTATTCTGAAGGGCCCTTCGAAGTGGGCAGTTTGAGTACTTCGATTTGAAATGAAACTTCAGTATGGCGGACATGGTGATGTTTTTACTCCAATGTGGCCTTCCGAGGGTGGTATGTCTCGTTTGCAATGCACCGACAGTTTGCATTTGTTAAGGAAAAATTTACAGTTTTGAGTATTTCATTTGACATTTTACGAAAGCTTCAAGTGTAGTTAATTGTTTGTCATGCTATACAATTCAATTCAAGTTTATTTGCATAGCGCTTTTCACAATAATTATTGTTTCAAAGCTGCTTTACAAAAAAAGTGCACATTATTGCATTACAATCAAATTCGGAAAGGTTAAGGTTAATAGTTACCATAACTTTATTAGTTACTAAAAACTTTAACTAATTAACTAGTAACTAATAGCTTTTAACAGTTAAAGTTATTATATATATAAACATAATTAACCTGCAGTTATATAGTATATGTGATGTGTACATGTTCAATGAGGTGTATTGTGTATTAAGTGCATGTGTTGTGTATTTTTCGATACATGCAAACAAATGACGAATAATACAAATTCCTGCTCAAAGTCTCTATTGCTTGCTGTCAAACAATTGACTACTGCCATGTGCGAATCCTGTCATAAAATGCGCAAGTCTTACATGATGGTAATTGTGAAATTATGATGTTGGCTCTACTTTACTTCAATAATGTGACTATGATGACTTCAGCTGGATTAAGGTATCCTAATCAAAAATCTGTATTTACATGGTAGATTATGAATGCAGAGTCTTAATCATGTTCATATCAGAATAATGTTGCCCATGTTAACCTACTGACTGTATTTTGACCTGTGATACAGAGGTCTTTTCAAGAGGCTCTACAGCAAACAGAGCGCAAGATGAGCAAACACAGGTCTGAGATGCGGCCAGGAAAGAGCAGAACGCGGTGTGGACGTGACTGCGATGGGATGAGCCAGTAAGACAGAGAGTAAAAAGATGGCCAGCTGTGTTTGCCAAACATACCTCACCCAGAATGAACAGCCTGACATGAAGCTTTTTGCTGAAATCATTTGATTACTATTATTGTCAAAGGGAATAAGAGCATGCTTTCACGCAATTTCTGTCATGTACTCACCTTCAGGTCTTTCCAAATATGTTCAGTATAACTTGATTTCTTTCCTGCGGGGAATAAAAACTCCACATAGCACAAAACAGAGGAAAGAAAGTATTTGTGTTGCTCTGGAGGCCACTTTACAAACTATTGGTTCTCTGGATTTTCCATTTATAGCTACGTGTTTTGAATGAGTGCTCATCTGTGATTTATTTTATAAACTCCTGATTTTATAAACATGTCTTCAAAATTTCAAATAAAAATATCAGTCCCACTTTATATTAAGTGGCCTTAACTAATATGTATTTACACTGAAATTATTTATATGTTACAATGTACTTTTTGTGTAAATACATGTTTTTACATTGTACTTATGATTGTTTAAATACCTGCATTAAATACCTGCATGTAATTAAATCAACCCATACCACCAAATCTGGTCCTAACCCTACTCGTATCCCAACTCAAGAGCACCAGATGTGCTCTTCAATACATTACAGTATAAACACAGTAAATAATTGTTTCTATTTATTGATGTAAATACCAAATAAGGCCACTTAATATAAAGCAGGACCAAAACATCTTTTGGAATATTTATTTAAAAAACAAATCTAAAGTAAATAAAAATAGATCAAAATAAAATATAATAATATAATAATGTTTTAAGACCTTAAATATTGGACACAACGAAACAGAAAAAAGCTATATTCAGTGACAATTAAAGTCAAAATCTAAATTTACAATGTTTATTTTGCTAGTTTACATTGTTGTTGGATTGATTGGAATAATTCATCTGTGAAAGTCAATCCACTAAAATTATTTTTTGGAGTGGCGGTCCTTCATTTTTGACATCAACCTGATGACTTACCCTTAGTTTGCTATGAGGGAATGCAAAAAGAAAGGCTCTCTGCCTACTTAATATTCTGTTTCAGTTGGAGGTACATGTACGTCGACATACCAAAACAAAAGTCTTAGCAACTTCTGGTTCATGAGGACATAAAATAACAACAACAACAATGTCCTAAATTTGAGGACACTGCTTATTCCCCTTTAAAGTTAACTTAACAGGAGAATAAAAGCAGATTTTAAGCATATTTTATGAAAAAGAAATAAGATCTAGTTTTTTTTTTTAGTTTTTTTTATAAAGGAACACTGATTAAAATTATAGAACACTTTCTGTTTCCCATAGTTATTGGTGTTAATGTGTAACCTGTTGGTTATTTCCTTCTGACAAATCTGACAAACTCTTACCAGTTTTTATGACTATACAAGATGGTCAGTCATCCTAAAGTGACTGAAACTGGCTGTCCAGATGAAAGCCACTGGAACAATCCTTTGCCTGATATGAATAATGTTTTAATGCCAAGTTGAAATCTGAAAATTGTAAAATAATTGAAAGCATATATTTATATAGACATTGCAACAAATATTATGTTATGACACATTTAAACCATACAAATGTTAATGGGCCATTATGTATGCCAATATGAATTGAAGTTTGATGAGATTTGTCTAAATATGACAAGTCTCAGTTCAGCCTCAATGGATTTCCTCATAATGAACTATCAGTGTTTAATTTATGATCGTATCTTAAATGATCATATAAGATCTTTCACACTGCCTATGAATACAAATAATGAACACACATGGTGTTTTATGGATAACTGAACATGGCTGCGCAAACACAGATTAATGCAAAATGGTAATGAGTTCGAAGAAGCGCTTTTGATGTGCTCGCGTCTGCTTGTCGATCACAGAAACCTTCTGCAAAACAGAGTCACGATTCCTGTAATCTATCATTACGGAGCTTTTAAAACGGTGTTGTCATAACAACTGTGCCACCGCAAATATGAAGCTGATTGACTTTCTCTTTTTGATCTTTCTATAAAGCTTAATTTCAAAGCTCTCCTCCTGGCTGAGAGAACAGTGAATTTTACTAATGGAGTCTCTTATGTAAGGAGAGTTCATGTCTGAGGAGGAATACAGTTTTAAGTGTTTGTACTCTCTCCTGTTGACATTTTCATTTATGAAATGCGATCTGAAAACAGCAACAGTGAAATCAGACAAAAGTGGGGAAAACCTCCGTGGGTTGAACCACCACGAATTCCATCTGACAGCTTTTGCAATGCACGTGGGTCTATTTTGAAGCTCAAGTTCTCAGGTAATGTGTTGATGTGTTGTTTTGCTGTTTGGAGGCTATGTTGAACAGCTGGCCAGATGAAGACATTGCACCTTTAGGTTTAAGTGCTATGTGTAAAGAACTACCAATTAACAATGGCTTAAAAAGGCTAGCTGGTGACTATATAAAAGTTTTTTGGGTTTCAAGAACTGTGTATGCAGCACACAGTGATTGCAGGTTTTTTTTTTTTTTTTCAAAACAGCATACAAAAGTTTTAGTTTCACCATTAACAGACTGAGCACATATACTGTAATTTGCTAATAAATCTCTTAGTCATATCCTAGCAGGCACACAACGTCATAAGACGTTAATATTAGGTTAGATTTAGGTCCTGACGTCGGGTGACCAAAATTCAATGTCTAACCAGTGTCTAAGGACAACGTTATTTTGATGTCCAATAACAATGTCAAATGACGTTGATATTGGTTGATTTCAGGTTGTGTTAGAAAGTGCCCAAAATCCAACGTAGAGTCAACATCTTAAACCAACGTCAAATACTGACATTTATTCGTCAGGTATGGCAACCAAAATCCAACGTCTGATAGACATCGTAGTGGTAACGTCCACACAACGTCAAGCTGTAACATCAATAGACGTCAATATTGGTTGTTTTTAGGTTGCGTTGGACACTGATGTTGGTTTGGCATTGGGTTCTGACGTCATTTTCATTTCAACCCAAAATGTAATGTCCCATGACGTTGGGGTACAACATTAATCTGACGTCATGTTGACGTCCTGTGCATGCTAGGATCTGATTGCATCAGATCTGAAAACATTTATTTAAACCAAACCATAACATATTGTGGGAATGCGAATGCCTTAATTCTATGCCAACATTAAGGGAATGTTCTGTCATTTACACGGCAGAACTTTCTGTCATTTACGGAAGCATTTTTCCATGCCGTTAATTTTTTATCATTTATGACACCATTTTGGTCTGACATTTCCTAATATTTCATTGGCAAAATGGTTTACACATACAGCAGGAGGCGAGTAAATATAAAACAATATAGTTTTAACAGGGTCTAACATTAAGTAAGCATGGATGAACTTTATCTTTAACAAGATTCAAAATTATGTCAGTAAAACACAGTTAATTTGCTCACTTTATTCTACTGTTGGGTCTGATTTTAAACAAGACACAGTTTGATGCACGCTTTTCAGAGACTGAAAGAAATTGCAGTGCTCACTATGCCAGGCCTGACAGTAATAGCACAATACAAGTGTGAGTAACAGTAAAGTTTTTGCTATTTGTCACTATTTCTTTTTCTTATTTGATATGTTCTAACCCACCTAATATTTTAACCCAAATGGCCCATATTGTTTTCAGAGCACACAACAGCATATTCCATTTTTAATAATGAGTGAATAGCAAAGATGACAGCAAAATCCACATGCAGATTTAAATGTACAATCTAAACACTGACAAAACACACAGAGTCTGGGATAAGAGGGAACAAGGAATGAACACCAAGCATACGAGACTGAAAAAACTAGGGTTTATATACAAGAGAATAAAGGTTTTATAATGTAAAAAGAGGGCTGAAATTAGTGTCCATGACACATGACCCTGTACAGATGAACATAAGTATTTTCAAAACTGCAGCTTTTTCTACATGGTTTGGCCAGCCTAAACGTTAGTATTTTATGTTTTGTCAGTTTAGTGGCTAATTCCTGTGAATTTGTATGAGTTCAGTCGTTTTTTTTCAAAGGTTTGTTTTAAATAACAAACTCCATCACAGTTGTTGAAATCATGCCTCATGACATCAGAGTGTGTGCTGTTTTCTACTTTGTTTGACACCAGACTGTGACTCACTATTTCCTTTTGCAAACTTCTTATTGGCCAACATGGCTTTATGATTAAGGTTATAGTCACCTATTAGTTGGCATGCTATTGACAGTGTGCATTTTCACGTGGACAGAGATTTACTTTAGTTTTTGTTTTTTTTAAATGAAGAAGGGGAAAACTATGCTTAATAAAAAAATACCTTGTACTGTTGGACAAGGTTAACTATGACATCAATCATGGGTTCAACACAGGGAATACAGGGAGGTTAACAGAAACAATGGGGAACAATGCAAATCACACAAGGCAACCGGACTGTGACAACATCTATTATTTTGAAATGCGATGCAAATGTTAGCCAATCATAAAAGTATACATTTACTTTAAAAAGTCTTGTATACAGCTCATCTATCAAAACTGTGTGTTTAAAAGAAAGGGTAAAAACAAAAAATAAATAACCAATTATAGTACTTCTATTATGGAGATTTTCTTGATGTAAAAGTCTTTCTAACATTATAAATAGACCACAGAGAACACTATACAATAATAATAATAAAAAACACAGTTCGTGACACTTTAAAAACTATGTGACAAGACAGCAAATTCGGTAGTTTGTGAGCACAAAGCAGAAAGTATGGAGTCAAAATGATTATACACACATACTTTAAAAATACATAATATTTCAAAGACAAAGCAAAATAAAAGGAGTTTTTAATTGTAAGGTTCAGAGAGAGGGTAGAAAGAACAAAAAAATTACAGGTTTTAAGTAGACCTCAGGGGAAAAAAAATAAAGAGTGCCATAACATTGTCAGATAATTAAACTAAACAAAAAAAAAAGATTTTGCACATTGCAGCTAGTGGAAATGTGCCTCCAAAACTTACTAACGAACTTCTGGCATGAGTGAGCTGTAGATAACCTAGTGTCACGTATGCAGAAGGACAGAATGAATGATTTCGCTATCTCCATTATCTCAGAGATGCGGACAGACTGGAGAAAGAAATTTTAATAAGCTCTTTCAATGTTGTCTCCGTGAAACCTGTCCAGTCAACAGATTTGGCCTCAGTACGCCACAAAAGGCAATGACTGAGAAGCGTGAAAGAGATAAAGGTGAGCGTAACATCAAAAACAGCTTTTTTCGAGGCGAGCTGCATCTCAAGGGGAAATATCAATCCACTGCCCTGTTAACTCTTTCTGTTCTCCCATGAACCCGCGCTGAAGATGTAGGGGTCACTTTTTGTTAAAGTACTCCATCATCTCATGATTGACATCAAATTTTTTATTTCATCTGATATTAAGGCACCTTTATAGGACACCATTTTCAACAAAAATGTTACATGACAATGGCATTTTGAAGGTATTGTAAATTTACATCTTTGAAAATGAGTCTCAAAGTGAATGTTTCTGAAAACTACACCTTGATTTCATCCATGTAAAGTAGCTTCTCCTTGGTCTCTGGATACATTGGCTCTGCCTTGGCTCTTTGCTTAGCATTGGTCCTCTGTTCCACCGTGGTCTGCTGCTCTGCTTGGCTTTCTGCTCTGCCGGCTCTGCCTTAATGCCCAGACCCTGTTCCCCTAACATGAACTTGGCCCTCCATTCCCTCTGCATGGACTTTTGTTTTGCTTTTTGCTTTGTGGACCATCTGGAATCCACTTCTTAAAGGGGTGGGTGAAAACTCTTATCCCTTCATTGGATTATCTTTATGTTCATGTTCCTTCAATAAATACATTTGAAGTCCTTTCCCTTCTTGTCCTTGTAACAGACATTGTGTTTTGTAGATTTTATTTTCAAAGAAATTAATGCTTTTACTCAGAAATGTTGAATTAAATATATCAAAAGTCCCAAAGAAGGTTTTTATAACGCTAGATTTCCATTTTAAATAAATGCTGTTCTTTTTGATGTTTAATTTAGCAAGAATTATTGAAATTCAAAGCTTCCAAAAATACATTGATAGCAAAAAAAAATGTTTGTTGAGCACTAAATTAGCACATTGTAAATTATTTCTGAAGGATCAGTTCACAGTGCAGACCGAAGTAGGCTGAAAAGTGCAAATAAATGGCATTTTATAAAGAATAAATACACTGGCTCAAACCATTTGAGCAGTACTGCGGATTGATAATTTCCCTCATTTCTGTTCAGCTTCCTGTTGTCAGGGTTCTGCCACTCCGGTCTTGTAAATTCTTGTTTTGGTGGCAGAGTCCAGACACTAGTCCTATCGTGTCTTGTATGTTGTGCTCGGCTCGAAATTTCTCGAGTCGAGCACTCGTTTTGTCATTCTGTCTCTGTTTGAGTGCCATCGGGACTGAGCCTCGGGCTTTGCGCGCTCCCGAGGTCCGGGTGTGCTCTAGATGCGCGCTCTTGTCCTGGTGTTTGTTTGTGTCTGCAGCGTGGTGTTTCATTCCCAGCGTCTCAGTCTAGTTGGTTTCGGTTGGCGCTGGGATGAAACACGCATGTTGCATGTGTGAGCCAAGGTAGGGTGTTTTCATTTATCATGTGCTCGTGTCTTGTTCAGTCTTCTGTTGGTGTTGTGTTTAGCACGTGGTGCATGTTTACATGCACCGCGTGCTTTTGTCTTGTGTGAGCATGCGGTTAATGAGTTCTCTCATTGGCTGCGTGTTCTAGTCTCGTTATGTGAGCACATGGCTTGTGTTGTTTCTATGTGTCATGTGCTCTCGTCTATTGTGTAGTCCCACCCTCCTTGTTAACCCATTATTAGTTTATCCTGTTCACCTGTTTGTTAATTATTTCTGCTTATATTCTCCTCATGTCTGCTGTCCTGTGCCAGTTCGTCATCTCATCTTGTCGTGTCCAGCCCTGTCGTTTCCTGCCTTGTCCTGATCCCTGCCAGCCTGCCCAGTCTAGTTTGTTTTTGATTGTTTATTTGTTTTGTTAATGTTTTCCCCCTCTGGGTAGTTTGTTTTTGCATTTTTGTTTTATTTTATTTATAAATAAATACCCTTTTGTTCTGCAATTGAGTCCTCGCTCCTTTCCCCACCCACCGACCCTGACACCTGTAGAGTGAGGCAAATTCAATTTTACACCATTCAATTCAATGGCAGTTTATGAATATATATTTTGTTCCCCAAATTGCTGTATTTAAAACAATGGCTGGTACCAACTAAATAAAGCTACATAACCTTGATCTCTTGAATATACTGTAACTACGCGCGCACACACACACCAGCTGGTGCTATTGCACTGGTGTGTATCAGTTCCTCCATGCACCATCTCTAAAACAGCCTTAATTGAAAAAAAAAAAACAATTGCTGCCTATTGATTATCTCATTGTCACGATTTCAATTAGAGCCTGGAATGAGTGACGCTGCTCATTGAGTCCAGATGTCCCGAAGGCAAGTCTAATGATAGAGCAGTAAAACCACAGCTTTATGGAAACGATTAGGTCTCAAAAATGCCCATATGCTCTACTGATGCATCACAGAGGTTACAGTAGCTATTGCTTTTTAATACTCAATAATATTCATTCACATCTATTCCAAAAGTTAAAAACATGAATTAGGTCCCATTTCTAGATTTCTACACCTGTATCAAGCCAAAAATATACCAGTGGCACTATTATTATGACAGCCAATCAATGGCACTGGGGAAAAGCGTTTTCCTTCTACATCTCCTATATGTCATTGGTGCTGTTGCTTTGGAAACTGTGTTGTGACTTTGTAGCCCCGTGTGAATATATCTCTGCAGGATGCAAAAAACACAGCGATTAGCGACACACTGTGCTTTGCTCCCAACACCTCCATACCTCATACTGACTCAAAATGCTCCAAGCGCTTCACCACATGAGCCGACCACCTCCTGAGCTCACAGTGTCTCCAACGTTCCTTCAAGACGCTTCTCCAAAAATACATTTGGAGAGGGCCACCTTTTGAACAGCTGTGTTGAGACTTTCGGTCTACACTGTTTAGCCCCGGGTGTTTTGTATCCCTCTGAGATAAAGCCTTGCAATACACAAAGGCAAAGAACATGCTGTAAAGTCTGAAAATGTGAGTGAATTCCCTAAATTATCATTGCGATGCAAAATTATGATGACTGACAGTGTGGTAATTATTTCGCGCATTTGGTATTTTTGCTATGTTTTGTTTGTGTTTGGAGAGCAGCTTTACAGAGAGTGATCTTGCAGTGTTGCCAGGTCCACCTAATGCGTCTTGTGCTTTTTCAGGCAGGCTCATAAAGTAATCCAGTTGCTAAAGTTGGCAGTTATGGGTTGTGATATTGTATTCCAGTAAAAGCATTTGTATTTATTATTGGCTTTTTATTTTGTTTGCTGTTGCTTTTTGTTTGCTAGATATGGCAACATAAATATTTAAGATTCTACCTCTTTCTCTGAGATTTCTTGTATTGTGCATGCAAAACAGAGAAATGTCTTTGCATTTAAATATGTCATTAACAAATACTGTAGTTGTGAAGTTCGCTTCTCTACGAACTTAAAAGTAAATTGCTCAAATCTGGCCACATAAACACTGAAGTTAATTTGGCTGTCAGTTCACTTTTTCTGTAATTAATGAAAGCACACACTGGATTCTACAACCAAAAAATAACTCCTGAAAAAAGTTTTGATCAAAATCCTTGACTGAACAATAAAATGGTAAAAAAAAGTATTTCACTCCAAAATCAAAATACTATAATACAGGGTGATTCAAAGAGAATACCACAACTTTGAAAATCGAGAACTCTGCAAAGAAGAAAAGGAGAGCTAAGCTCTTTCTGTCGTCGATTTAAGGAAGCTCTGAAGTTTTACATTGAGGAACTAAAAGAAGGAATAACTGCAGCTATCCAAACTGTTACGCCTGAGATACTACAATGAGTGTGGAATGAGTTCGAGTATCGGGTTGATGTCACTCGTGTGTCTGGAGGGGGTCTTATTGAACATCTATGAACTTGTTTTCTACTGAAAAAAAACTTCGTTAAATACTCTTCACATTGATTAATTACCTAAGGTTCCATCATGTTTCTTTGATTAAATACAGATTTTCAAAGTTGTGGTATTCGTTTTGAATCACCCTGTATTTTTATTCACCTGCAAGGTGTTTCAAACACATAACATACGTATTAATCTTCAAAACACAAATAAATTCAAATTTAAATTTCATATAAAATGTTTTGTCATTTCTGAGATATTTCTGCTCCATTTAAAATCTAAGCAATCACAACTCAAATGCTTCAAACTATTCATAAATAGATAAAAAAAAAAGAAGAGGCATGAATGAACATGTCACTTTATATATTAACATGTTTAATTTAGCCTTTCATTGACATTTCAATTTGGCCACAGAAGCTTAAATGTGCTTCTGAGAAAAAAGCACTTATATTAAGCGGACATGGCAACACTGCAAGAAAGCATTCGACTTCTGTTCAACAGGGGTTTAGGGAATGTTAAAGGAGCACTCCACTTTTATGAAAATAGGCTCATTTTACAATATTAATATTACTAATATTGCTTTAGTCAAAAATTGTTGATATCAAAAAATGCTCAAGATGTTAGAATGTTGATATAAGTTATTATTAAGGTACATTGCTTGATTATCTTACAGAAATGCATCGGCACATAGAAACCTTGACACTGTATTTCTTATTAAGTACCAAGAATCCAATATTTTATCTGATGCAGGTATTATTTGGCATAATTAAAAACTGCGTTAGATCAGCAGTGTATTTGTATGGCCTCTCTGATCTCTGGCCTCCATTTCCATTAGCTGCTATTTTTTCTGGAGGGGAGTCTCTGTTGCAGGACTAAATGAATGCAATATGTCATTATCAAGAGGGGCACGCAGCATATTTTCCAGCAGTGTTGTGGAGAAAAATATGTTTGTATCATAGCGCAGTCAAATTTTCGAGGCAGAAATGTGTGATTACTTCCTCCCCAAATCCAGCTTGACATCCGTGGGCTGAGGTTCAGTCAATTGATTTTCATCAGTTATGTAGACACAGGGCAGACAGTTACATAACTAAAAAGAAAAAGAATTTAAATCATTTATCCTGAGCTGATTTCTGTAGATGGGTTTGTCTCAGGAATGCTAGTGGATTTTACAAATGGCATATGGACTCATTTTTTCCAGCACCTGCATAATGTGAAACATTACAATTTGTGTTAGTTATTTATGAATATAGTAGTTTGCACTACACTTTTTGACTTCTACAGTAAACATGTTGGTTGCCTTTTTAAAATCTTTAGTTTAAATAATACATATTATCATATAAAATCTATTTCTTAAAACATGTAAAACATATTTAATTAAGCTTATTTAATGAAAAATCACATTAATATAACATACATTCTGCTATACGCTGACTAAATTTAAGTTTATATGTTCTATTTTTAGTTGTTGTATCTTGTCACTTCTTAGTTGTTGATGTATAAATGACCCTTTCTAGTGACCAAAGCTGGTACCTCATCCTAACTGTTAACTGATGTCATTTTCACATTTCACAGAAAATGTAATATGCATTATGTGTCTGAAATGTCTCCTATACACTTATAAAGTACACTATCTGAAGTGAAAGGGACAGCCATTTGAAGTCACAGTGGATGTTATCGAGTGCACTCCTTTGGTCTCATAATGCACCTCTATAACGATGAACATTTTATGTCTAGCCCCTAAAAAATACGTAAGCAATGAGTGTTGCGCAAGATGAATTCCTGAGTCTAACCATAAGATGCCATCCAGTAAATTCTACTGCCTAATGCCCAGCTGTCCATATTAACTCACATTTTTTCATTCACTCATTTAGTAGATTATGAGTGGAATAATGTAAGAAATGGTGAATGAGAAAGTAAAGGTGAATTCCCTTTCAGGGACCTTTTTAAGACGTTGACTATTTTGTTTACTTTTTTTTTTCAACTGAAAAAAGGTCAATCATGGTAGTTCTTTGAGAAGGATTCTCTGTAGTTTGGCGAGTACTACTGTATGTGCCTGTGCTGTATCTGACTGGAAAATTACATCTCATCCCATCACATATCATGTCTTACCAGTGTCATCCTCTGGTTTTGCTCCAGGTTTTGTCCTTGTTCTTCCAATGTTTGTAACCACATCCTCTTGTTACCATTTGAAACAGCCATAAACAAGACTGGTGTCGTGAAATATGTACCAATCCTTGTGCATGTGAAGTAGTTGGAGTTGAAATATCTGAAATATCTATAATAACTGGAAATATCATGTTTTAAATGTAATTAAAGCTGAAGCAACAATACTGTACTGGTCACTGATTATTTTATTGCTGATTTGAAATATATAATTGAGTTCAGCAAGCAGTTTTGGAGATTTCAGGATTCCCCCGTTCATTTAGATAGGAGTTGGCCTTGATGAAGTGCCAGGAGGCATTGCAAATAAGGCCGCTAAGTGAACAGATTTTTTTTGAAAGGGACTTTGATGTGTATGAGTGAAATTAAATATACTTTAAAAGGCTGAGCTATTGAACTACCGGCACATACACTTGTGTACAAATAAAGTACGCATTTAATTTATAGGCATGTGCAAATATTTGACAGTCAAAAAAACAATGGCGGACTACAGGACCACATGTGCGAAGATGCATAGTGTTTCTTTGCAAAGAGACACTGACACCTACTGGCCATGCATTCAGTAAACAGAAATGTTTACACTCATTGTAAAAAGTTTTTATTATTTTTTTTTTTTTACAATTTACATTAAATGTACTGTATAATTGCACCCTTTTCATAGATTTTTTTTATTCTTTTCTGTGGTCAGAATTGTTAGATAAGTTTTAAGAAAAATATAAATAAATTGTCTACACAAACTATATAAAATCCTGAATGACAACATTGTATGAATAAGAAAACCAAAACTAATTTCCGTAAAAAAAAGCAAATAAACAAAACAAAATTCATTGAGGCGTTTTAATTAGTTTTCATCTTGCAGCTCGGCTCTGATTTTAAAGACGTCTAAAAATGTCCAAAATAATATAGAGTATCGGATGGTCATACATAAAATCTCTCACCTAACCTCCACTAAGCACCAATAATAGCCTACCCGGAGCGTCTTGCTGAAGCAAACATCTCCTCTTCCCTCACTCTGGTGATAACAGCTCCACGAATGACAACATTTACACATGTGCTCGCTACACAACCAAACCATTCGCTTAATGCGAGACAGCACCGGCTTACACACCGGAATCGGCTGTTTATTGTAGTTTTTTAGGTGCTCGACGCCTCTTCGGCTTCGTTCGTTGTGTTATAAACAGACGGAATGAAATAAGTATCTGACAGGAACGCAGAAACAGCACGAGAGAAAGCACGCAGACGTGAACGAGGACTAAACTTCTCAAGAAGAGACGGAAAAGATGTGTTTGTAAGAAGATAACCCTTCTCAACAGGTAAATGTTCTTTATACATTTCATTTTTATGCCAGTGTAAATTCCTTCACATATCGCTGTATCAGCTCAGCTGTGTGTGTGTGTGAGTGTGCGTGAGAGAGAGTGTGTATCTCATCCGCAGTAGCGATGCTCGCATACTAACTAACATGCTGCAGTGAACTGACAGGACAAAATAATAAATTTAAGGCACCAAACAATAATAATTTTGACCGAAAGTATTATTTGCTATTTTAATAGTTATTTATAGGTTTCTATACTTTCTTGAGAAAATGCTGAAGGAGACATAAGTACAGTGTAGCTATTCCATATTTTCTGGTGTTTTTTCCTCGTTGACTTGAACTTGTGAAGTCTGTTAATCTTTTCTCTCTCATCTTGACAGTTTAGAGATGAAATGTGTTCTCTTATTCTTTATGTTTTGTGCATGCATTAGTCATTGTCATCTGAAGATCTGAAGAACATTTGCATATCTTGTTGACTGGGTTATAAATAAGCGTTTCTGTCTGGTTTCAAGTCATTGCACTTTAGCTTTTGATGGCATTAGTGGAAGAGTAGATGCTCTGGGCGGCTTGTTTTTGTGTTTAAAGCTCTGGTGGTCAGTTGCCTCAGTAAAAGCTTCATTTATCACCACCTTTGACACATCCATCATGTGAGAGCCTCTGCTGGGAAAGTGCTGTTCCTTAAAGGGATAGGTCACATTAAACGTCTGCCATTATTTGCACACCAAACCTGAATGACGTTTCTTGTTTGTTTTTTTTATATAAAAGAGAAATTTAGAAGAATGCACTGGTGGGACATTGAACACATATACTGACAGTGCATACTGTAACTCTAACATTTTATATGGTTATATTCTTAATTGTAAATGGTTGAAACCCATATTATTTTCATTTTTTAAGAAGACTTATTCTGACAGCAAGTGAGTTGTTAAAACGAACAATTGCTGTTAATTTATTCACCCTCCAGATTTTCCCCCGGGTTTAACATTTTTAGCTGGATCTGTGTTCCGTGGTAGTTCATAAAACGCAAGTCAAAGGCTACCAGCACATTAAGAGTCATAAAAAACGTATGCATGCAATTTTTCTTTTAATTAAAGGGTTAGTTCACCCCAAAAATGAGAATTCTATCAATCTCCTGAGGCATAAGTTCTTTTTCAGAACACAAATTAAGACATTTTTATTGAAATTCGAAGGGTCTCTGATCCTCAGAAGTGGTCCAGATTTGTTCAAAGTCCAGAAAGGTACCAAAAAACAATCAAAATAGTCCATGTGTCTTCAGTGGTTTAATCGGAATAATTTGAAGCTATGAGAACACATTTGTGTGCACATAAAACAAAAATAACAACTTTATTCAACAGTTTCTTCTCCTCAGTGTCAGTATATGGTGCGTGTCTATGTGTACTGTGCACTGATGTATATCACAGATACCCACGTATGACTTCGTCTGTTTGAAACAATAAAGCATAGACACATCTGAGGTATACAGCAGTGCAACAGAGTGCGACGCACATAAAGAGTAGCCCTCTCGTAAACGTGCACCCTATACTGACACTGAGAAAAAACTGTTGAATAAAGTCATTATTTTTGTATTATGCGCGCACACAAGTGTATTCTCGTAGCTTGATCATTTTTTAATTGAACTAGTGAAGGCATATGGTGTGTTTTGAGGATGTTTTGGGTATTTTTTGGATGTTTTATTTGAATGGCTTTTATCTAAAATATATGAATTTACTGTATATTCCAAAGATGAGCAATGAAAAACGTGGCTTCTGACAACACACTGTGGTCTTTAGAAGAAAAACAATCAGTTTGTGCAAAAAACCTGAACATTTTTTCTAGCATTATTACTTTTAATCCACAGTCTTAGCGAACGGTCCTCAACACAGTCTGCATGTGTTTTATGGTTCATCAATTGGTGTTTTTGCTTATCCTAGATGCTGCAACCTATATAAAAAGTAAGATTGCTTTCACAAGCTCCTTCTCAATCTGGAAGAATGACTTGACAGATTGCCAATATTTGATGTACATCATTATGTGACAGAAAGTTTGTTCTCCAGATTGTTTTAAACATGCTTTGCACCATTTCCCCGAGGCTGTAGATCAAAGGTAATAATGTTGTAAATAATGTTCAGTTTCTTGCACAGACTAATCGTTTCGCTTCATAAGAGCTTTGATTTTGTTATCGTTGTTTATGTTTTATGAATCTCTAAGGACCACGCTTTCTGCTAAAATCTTTTTTAATGTGAAGAAAGAAGTCAACTGCATTTTGGATGGTATAAGGATAAGTACATTCACAATTTTTGAATGAACTATCCCTTTAAATGTTACACAATTAGTGATTGTCTAATTATGGCAATCGATTCAATCAGGGTTATTTAACCTTAAATATTGTGCAGTTGAAATTTCAGTCACATTTTACCATCAAAATAAAGCGGTTTAACCATGTAAACAAAATTCGATCAAAGATTAATGTGTGATATGACATATGCTCTAAACATATGTGTCGAAATATGCTCTAAATGCTGCAAATACTGTTATTTAACATTTCAGTCAAGTGTTAAATGTCCTATGTAGACTGTTTTCATGTAACAAATAAATAAATAAAATGTATATATAAATTATTAGCCCTCCTGTGAATTTCTTTTTCAAATGTTTCCCAAATGATGTTTAGCAGAGCAAGGAATTTTTCAGTATTTCCTATAATATTTCAATATTATTAACATTTACATTTTAATGACTAATTATCATAATTAACCTAGTTAACCCTTTAAATTGCACTTTAAACGGAATACTAATATCTTGAAAAATATCAGTAAAATATTGTGTACGGTCATCTTGGCACATATAAAAGAAATCAGTTATTAGAAATTAGTTATTAAAACTATAATGTATATGTGTGTGTGTGTGTGTGTGTATTTGTTGTTTTGCTGAGCCACAGTATAAATTTAAATTTTTTGAACTAATATTATAGTTATTAGACATTAACATTCTGCACAGGTAATTATATTCTGCAAACAACAATAAAGGGGATTTTTAAATTGAGCATGTAATATAATTAGCTTACTGTTCAGACAAGTGTATTAGTGATTAACTAGAGCTTTTGTTTTTGTTTATCATTTGCAATGTTTTGATTTTTTAATGTAGAAAACTTTCAAGATTCAACTAGAAATACATTGGCATTCTTTGTTTTCATAGCCCTCAAGTTACACAGAGTCCAATAATGGCAAGGATGTGGAATAACCTTTCTTTTTTATTAATGCATTGAAATGAATCACTTTTCTTAATAGAAAATCTCTGTGAATAGCATACTCCTTTGTCTGATAATCAGTCTCTTTATGCTGTAGTTGAAGGGCCTGTTGCTGATGCTGATTGACTGTAGCAAAACAAGCAGGTTTTTAGACTTTTTAGCCATTCTGCGTGGAAGATTATAGCAATAGAAGCTGCTTATCCCCTGTATATTCACAACAGAAAGTAGATTAGCGTCAGTCTTTCGACGTTTTAAACAATCACTAACCACTCATCAGACACGCATGCGAAAAAGTGGCTCCATTTTCTTGTCTCGGAGTTGTCACCTTAATTACACTTCTTTGAAAAGCCTTACAACTGCAGCAAATGAAGGCTTAAAATGAGGCTGTATCTGATTGCATTGCAAAACAACCCAGCAAAGCAGGTGGACAAATGAATCACATTGCTCTTCTTGTTTACGCAATGTCGTCCTGACTAATAGCAACTGTTCCTTAAGATGTAGCGCATTCATTAAATGTGCCGAACCAGGGCCGCAGCTAATCATTATTTTGGTAATTTGTTGATTATTCTTTGATGAATCAGTTAGTCAGATAAAAAAGGAGCATTTAATTTTCTGCGTTTTGATAAAAAAAAATAGCTTCACATCATTAGCGTTCTCTTTCAAACAATGTGCAAAAATCAAGGCTTTGTTTATTTATAACTGTTTAAAATGTTTGAACACATGCAGCCAAAAACATCTGTTTAAGATAAAAAAGATTGACTGTTTACGTTAAAGGCAAAATTTTGGTTGGTTTATTCCTTTATAAAATATAAAATATAAAATATTTGCATTACACAACAACAACAACAAAAATACTTTTCAAACAACTGTCTTAATATCATAATTTGCATTACAGTCATTTCTAAATCAATATTTACCTTAATTCCACAGAATGTGCAGTTCTCATCAAAACATTCATTCATTCGTTTTCTTTTCGGCTTAGTCCCTTTATTAATCAGGGGTCGCCACAGCGGAATGAACCGCCAACTTATCCAGCATATGTTTTACGCAGTGGATGCCCTTCCAGCTGCAACCCATCACTGGAAAAAATCCATACACACTCATTCACACACACACATTATGGACAATTTAGCCTACCCAATTCACCTATAGCGCATGTCTTTGGACTTGGGGGAAACCGGAGCACTCGGAGGAAACCCACGCCAACACAGGGAGAACGTGCAAACTCCACACAGAAATGCCAACTGACCCAGCCGGGGCTCGAACCAGCGAACTTCTTGCTGTGAGGCGCCACCGTGCTGCCCCTCATCAAAACAGTACACAAAAAAATGCTTAATTAGTTAATTGTTACCTTATTTATAGATTTTTTTGTTTAAAATTGTTTTTAAATAAATTATATGTTACAACAAAAAACAAATGTGTATAAAAAATAATTATTTGTCTTACATTTTACATTTATTATAGAAAATATGATTCCAAAATATGTACAAAAAGAAGGCTTTTAAAAACGTTTTATTTATTTATTTATTTATTTATTTATTTATTTATTTATTTATTTATTTATTTATGTTTACAATGGTTAAAACTGTTTACAAAAACAAAACAAAAAATATTTTTTCAGTAATTTGTGCTACATATATAATATAATTTACATTATATAATATAATATTTATGTATGTTAATTTTAAACCTAAATGTAACATAAACATACATTGTTCAGGCATGAAACTTGCTTCATTTACCGTATCGGCCAATCAGGAGTACTTCCTAATCCACGTAAGCCCATATATAGAGCAACCTAGCTTGGGTCTAGTATACTGCGCAATTAAAAAACTTATTACTACCTTTCTCCTCCCCAGCACCATCTGTAGAGATCTGCTAGTTTTTTTTTTTTACGTTCTTTAAATCAGCTACTTTTCATGATCTTATCTAAGCTGTATTAAATATTGTATTCTTGGTCCACAGCAGCAGTAGCAGATCACATCCACCAAAGTCAAGCTATGTATATTTCACACCCATGCCAATAAACGCTGGTTGAAGTTATTACTCTGAGAGTTGTCAGCGAAAATATTATTCCCCAAAAAGTGCAGTGTTAAAAATAACTGTAAAAATATCATAATTTGCATTATATGTTAAATTTCTGTTCAATTAGGTACATTTTAAGCTATAAATTAGTATTTTTTAGTATTAGTACATTTCAGTCAATATGGAACCCTTCCTTCAAATGCACTGCCTGCTCCAGAGTGACCTCACAGATGACACCGATTTTATTAGCCCTAGTTGTTTACACTACAGTACATTTACTACAGCTGATAGAGTCTGTGACGTCTTATAGTCTCATGCTCTCCGTCATCATCTGCTTTGCACAGTTTGTCACTGCTAACTCACCTGGAAAACTCGCACAGCCACGTCCCACAACGCCACCCTATCAAATGAACAGCTTACATCAAATTACAATGCATGAGTGTGGGCGACTTGTGTAAACATATCTCAGCCGAGGGAAGTGAATATGACATTTTGTATGTTAAGAGCATTGGCCCGGCATTGCAGGGTCTTACAGATGTAGCCAGCTATTCCCTGCGCTCCACAGATTAGAGGATTAAGAGATATAGCCTAGAGTTTGTGCAATATCCATAATGCCTTGGCGGTAACACACACACACACACACACACACACACACACACACACACACACACACACACACACACACACACACACACACACACACACACACACACTAGTGGAAAATGCACAATGTGTTTATTCTCCAGTGCAGCCACGACCAGCCGTTGGCCTGCGAGCGCTGACCTTCGTGTCTGTGGCTTTGTGTTTTTGTACTTTTGCTGACTGACCCACTTATTTGAAAATACCACCGTGAAAGCTGCCGTCAAAATAAAAGCTAGTGTATTTACTGTACGGCAGACGATGCTTCTTGTGACTTTAAGACTTTAAAAATACTGTAAATTAAAAAATTTTAGTTTTTAAAAATAATTCAGCCTTATTAATATTATAGATTTTTTTTAGATTTGCTCCTATTTAAGTTTGAGCCTTTATGCAATTTTGTTCCATTTTAAAATTCATACATTTTCATACAAATGAGATTTTTCTTTTTGAGTCATTTACCTTGTTGTGTGATTTGAAAATAAGAGATTGAAAATGCAGTTCTTTTACTCGTGATACATTTAGAGGGGCTTTATGACATTTATGACATCTTGGGGAAGATGTTGTGAAAAAAAATATTTCAGCTAAATGTAACCCTAATATTGTAATTATAGGTCCATCTTAATCAAGAGACAGATAGAAAATTGTAAAAATGAAGTTGAAACTGAGCATGTGCTTACATCCTAAAGGACACACGCACACATGCATGCTTGCACACACGCACGCGCACACACACACACACACACACACACACACAGACACACACACACACACTCACACACACGCACACACACGCACACACACACACACACAAAATATTTAATCTATTTAATAATTAATATTTGAATATTAATATCACAAAATATTTATATCACTAAACACAAAAAATCTGAACATTTTTTAAAAGGGATATAACCTTTTTAAAAACATGTAATCCTTTATTTATTCATTAAAAAAATTATATGTCTTAAAATGCTTGTAAAGTTATTTTTGAAGTTATATTTGTAAAACTTTAGCAAGACATTGTATGTAGCTTTTTTGGGACTCAATTGTATGGCTAAATATAGCATGAAACAATAAGCACTTTTCATCTCTTCTTCATAGAACATATTTATGCTGTTTTGATGATGTTTTGAAAGAAATGAGTATAGCATTAATGGTTCTATGAAGAAACATCCACAGAATTAAGATCCACAGAACCTTCTAATTCCACAAATAGTACTTAAAAGTGTAAAGCAGTTGTGTAGACCATTCATATGTTCTCTTTAAGAAAAGAAAGTTTCTTTGACGAACCAAAAAATGGTTCTAATTTGGCATTGCTGCAAAAAACATCTTTCTGAATCCTTCATTTTTAAGAGTGTGTATATCCTCTGTGACAGCTATCCTTCCGCTATACATTTCAAAGTTCGGTTTGATTCAGTTGTGTTGGCTCGCAAATCAAAAAATCCATTTGGCTTAATTTGTTAAGCACTCATTAGAGCTGGGAACAGGTTTTCGAATTAAGACTGGCTTACTTCTAGCCTTGAATGCCAGACTGCAAGGCTGGGTTTCCATTTGATTTCATGCTCTTATTCAATCCTTTGTACTAAACGAACCTTTGAACTAAATTAAGTAGCCAGTGAGCTTAAATTTCTGAGCCGATGCACTGATTGCTTTTCTCATTTGCATTGTTTCTGAGGAGCGAGACTGAGAACTCTCCAGGCAAAGGACGAAATCAAATGCAGCACGATACTCAAACAATAGAGAATTTGATGATGTATCGCCCGCTTTCACGGTGAAGTTTGTTGGGAAGGCGTTTGCCATGGAAACAGTGCTGCTTTTTATGAAGTTTTCTTAAGCGTAATTGAGATTAAGTCAATGATACATCTACAGTATGTAAAAGAATTGACCAGTTGCTCTAAATGGCAACATTTTTATTTTAAATCTGATAAAGCCATTACCTGTTAAAATCCAGAGAACATTTTGTGCCAACTAACTATCTACAGGAAGTCACCAGATCCCAGTCTCTCTTGTAATGGATTTTAAAAATCATTTTAGGCCATCTGTCACCTGTTGGATAATGGCAGACTTGTTTTATCATTTGTACAATTAGTGCTGCCATCTCAAAAGGCTTCATAACGATCCTTTTAAATCAGCTTATCCTGACGAGGAGCCTGGCTTTAGAGGTAATAGAATATTGTCTAAGTTAATAAAAGCATGCAATCAATTATTCGCACTTAATGGTAAGTTGAAAATAACTACTGAAAAGAGCAGCGATTTCCTCTTTTTCTCGCTCGTCGTCATAAAGAAGTCATTGAAACCTCATTTAAAGAAGCGGAGTTGCTAAAAATTCCTCCAGATTCGCAATACTTCACCTGTGAAAAAGAGAATTAGGTGATTGCTCATTGTGTGTTTCAGCTCCGCAGCTCATTTGTCCTTTTAGTACATGTCCATTTGATTAACTTTTTGTTCTTTATTCTTTTTTCTTTTTTCTTCATCTCTCTCGCCCTTCTACATGCTATTGTAAGATTATTTTAGCTGTATTTCATAAAAAATAAAACTATAAAAGCTGAACAGCAGAAGACGTAGGATTGGACAGAGATACTGAATTATCAGCAAATATTTTTGATGTTTAGACTGAAATATCAGCATGCATGTCTGAGTTGGAAAAAACAAAAAACCTTTTTATACCAGAAAAGTAGTTAGTTAGTTAGTAGTTTATTTATATAGCACACTTTTTAGACAACACAGCATTGCCTAAAGTGCTGAACACAATCAACACTAGTTAAAATGGCTCTGTACATTGGAGAAAGGTTCTTTGGATTTTTCAAAATGTTCTCCACACTAGGAAAAATTGATTCTTTGAAGAACTGTTAAACCAAAAGCTTGTTTGGAGAAGCAAAATTGTTCTTCTGTGGCATCACTGCAAAACCCCTCTTATTGGAAACTTTAGTTTTGGTTGCAAATCAAGCCATTTAAAGAGCACTGTATTTTCACAAAAAAATCAGTTTTTTCCCTTCAAATTATGAATAATTTTTTCCCTAGATTCCTTCAGTAATATACTTTAAATAGTCTGAGTTTCCTTCTTTTTTCTCCAAAAGTCTATTTCATTTTCTTTTCTATATTCCATTTATTTCTATTTGATTTTATTCCGTGTTCTGTTTCATTCACTCTCAGAACACACATACTTGGTACATACAGACTCAATAATGAATTTTTTTTTTTTCAACAGTCTTTAATGTGGTTTAATGTTCACAGACACTTATCCACATTGTGTTTGATCAGGTGTACAATGCTGTTTTTGATTGAATCTTTAAACCAGGGATGCCCAAACTTTTTCATATAAAGGGCCAAAAACCAAACTTGATTGAGGGTGGTGGGCCGCAGGTAAATATGCCAAACTTGATTAAAGTTGCCATTGGTGATTTCCTAATTTATTTAATATTTAAAAATAACTAGAAAACATTACTTTATATTAACTAATGCAGCATATATTTAAAAATTGTATAGTGAACTTATTACAGTAAAAAAACAATCCAATTTATTAGAGAATGGAGTTACAGTAGGCAAGCTGCACCTATTTTTTTTGCCTTGATTTGCTTGAAATTACGATCTTTGTTAAAGGCATTTGCCCCAACTCTCCCCATCATTCTCACTCTCTTCTCATGTGGGATGGTAGGCCAAATCAAAGGTTACCATAGGACAACTTTGGCCCGTGGGCCCTAGTTTGGACATCTCTGCTTTAAACAATTGCCAAATTCTATTCTGTACAGCGAATTCTGTTTTTATGACACAAATCAGCCCATATGCAGGATGCAGGCAAAAATAGCAAAAAATGTTAATTGTGGGCAGTTGCTGTTATATAGAAATCTGACTGATTGAATTATCTGACTTAATTACAGTGCATTAGTGTTGAATTAAGAGAAGTGTCACATGATAGACAATCCTTGTTATTAGGATGATGAGAGCAGATTCGCTCTGCTTTGTTTTTAGGCCATTAGCAGCTTTATGATGATTAGATGTGTCAGGAGAGTGACGTTCATTGTGCATTGTGGGCCAGGTGCCGGATCTAGCTCTAACAAAGTAATGAATAATAGCAAAATACCGTTGACAACAATGTAAACTATGGAATCACTTCGCTTAATACCCTTGTCATTTTTTTTATCCAGACGGGCTCATTTGTCAGTTCAGTATAGAGCGAGTGCTAAAGGAATTTTGTGATTGGTTGTAGGAAAGTTTGATGCGGCAGGTGGTCAGTCATTGTTTTATGATTGTCATATTAAAGAAAAGAGGCGTAAAGCACTGAATAAATTTTCTCTGATCATTGTGTATTTATCTTACTGAACACTTTAATATTCCAGACATTCTTGATTCAAAATTATTCATTGATGTATACAAATGCATATTATGTTCTCTGGATCTTAACAAAATATGACAGCTTACGTTTGTGTTGCTAATGGATTTGTTTCACAACTAGGTTTGTAATGAAAGTTTTTTAAGTGCTCAGTATTAGTATGCTTTTGTTTGTGGTTATTTGCAGTCGATTTGAATAATATATCAAGCATTTAAAACAAGTATCATTTGATAAAACTTTTTTAGAGATCACAGCAACAAAATATTGATCAATTGTCTTTGTTTTTTTAGCTTTGTAATTTACAGTCGTCTTCCCTTTGTCAGTAAAACGTTTTTGTAAGGGGTATTTAAAATGTAATAAAGTTTAGGGACACTTCAGGTTGGAGAGAGCATCTGATTGGACAGAAAGTCTTAGCTGAAATGCAGAGTGCTGTCAGTGAAATTGCTGATCTATATGGGCAGATGTGAGAGCGGAGATCAGTTCACCCAATGTCCCACTTCCGACCTTAATGTGTTCCAGTCAGTCACGCATCATAGTCACATTTTCACCATTTGAGATGTGAATATTTCATACAATTTCAGAGTATTGTGCTTAATATGGCTAAAAGTAAAGAAATAGAATGCTAGATGTCCTTTAAATACAGCTGATAAAAAACCCCCAAAAGAACATTATGTATAGCACTATAATATCAATTATAATAATATTATTATATCAATTGAGAATAATAATATACATTCATTCATTAATTTTCCTTCGGCTTAGTCTCTGATTTATCAGAGGTCGCCTCAGCGGAATGAACCGTCATCTATTCCGGCATATGTTTTAGCAGTGGATGCCCTTCCAGCTGCAACACAGTACTGGGAAACACCCTCGCATTCACACACACTCATACACTACGGCCAATTTAATTTAGTAAAAAATGCAAACACGGGGAGAACATGTAAACTCCACAAAGACAGGCTAACTGGCCCAGCCCGGACTCGAATCAGTGACCTTCTTGCTGTGAGGCGATAGTGCTAACCACTGAGCCACCGTTCCACCCACTAATAATATACAATAGTACATAAATAATATAATAATACAAAATAAAAATACAATAATATCAATACAGAAATAGCTTTTATTAGCAGGGTTCCCACATTGTGTGCTGTAAACAAACTTGAAAGCCATCATCTGTGGCTGAAGTGATGTCAAATGACTTCTAGCAGCATTCTAGACATTATTTGAGGAATAATTTTCGGAAGAAGTAAAATGTTTATTTTGAATTTCCTGAGGACTTTATTAATATTCCTGAGTAAATCACAGCAGAAACTGATTAAAAAAATGTATAAGCATTTTATTCCACTCTTCTAAGCTTGTCACTTTGCTTCTGATTTACTTGGGCCCAAAACTGAGTAATTTATGAGTAGGTTTGTTTGCTAACATAAATGATCTTATCAGAATGTTTTTTTTTTGGGGTGGAAAATCACTTCAGTTGTCTTTCATAAACTTGTGACATAATAAAAATCTGTGCAACAACAATGGTAAAATATAAAACATTAATATTTATCGAATTGAACACATCTAATAATAGAAGTGCTTTTGGTATTTCACAGAATGATGTTTTTTTTAACTCACTGTGCTGCAGCTCCACATGGTCCTCAGGGTTCTCTTTGATGATGTCACAGACTGACAAATGACAGTCAGTCTCTTATATGATTTCAGAATGGCTTTTTGATCCTGTTACTTTAAATGACCTTTAGCAAATTGCATATTCGGGAAAAAGTCCCCTCCCTGGTTATTGCAAGAAAAACAAATATCAATGCACCGAGCACTTGTTTTCTTAAAAAAGTCTGAATTACCATTACAACACTGTATGACAAATTTTCAGCTTAAAACATATCTTTCACTCATATTTTGATACATTATTTCTCTCAAAAAATATTTTAAACATTGAAGTAGACACGTTACTTGCAATTAATATGGTTTTATGCAAATATGTTGGCCACACTAACATTAGTTGATTCACGAGTTAACATGAACTAACAATGAACAACTTTATATCCATTAACATTAAGAAAGATGAATAAATACTGTAAAAATGTATTTTTTATTTTGTTTTGTTTGTTCATGTTTGTAGCTGCTTGTCTCAATATAGGATTGACTCTTCCACTGGTGATTCTTACAATTTATATGAGTGCAACATTCACACAAATCTCCGGAAAATCGTCCTGTAAGAGCTTTGTATAAAGAAAAACAAAAACACTGAGTAAGCAAACTGTGAAACAAACAAATTTGAAAACCATATAGAAATAAACAGACATCACTTAAATTCAATATGCAAAACAAACTCAATACAACAAACACATTGAAATATAAAGTGTCAGTACCTTGTTCTCTAATTAAACCAGGAGCTAAACCTTTAGACCCTTGCAGACCGCATAGCTGGGGTGCTGTGGCCACGTGCAATCTCATTTCTTTTATCCATTTATATCCTTTAATCACAATTCAAAATAAAAGACTTCCTTTTCAGACTAAACACAACCATAACACAAATTAAAGTAAAAACCATAAATATCAAAATATATACATATAACAAAGAAGAGAAGAAAAAAATCAAATCAAATCAATATTAACTTATATATTGTAGAAAATTGACAAAATAACATAAGCAACATATTCAAGTCATTAACAATGTTAGTAAACTAAATATATTAACTAATACAACATTATCGTGAAGTGTTAGCCATATATTTTTTAATATACTTCTTGGAACATCAACACAGCATATTTTCCTAACCTTTTCACATTAATTAACTAAAGGATGCTATGGATGTGAAACAAATGTAACAAAATTTGAACAAGCTGATGTCAAATGTACTCAGGCTGAACAAAAGCTGCGAGAAAGAAGAAAAAGTGCATTACGTTCTTACTCCTCCTGTGGGTAAACCAATGTTTTAAAAAAATGAGTTTGGGAGATTGTTTCAGAAACTAAGCTGAGGTGACAGCTAACAACATTGACAGGCGACATGCAGAGGAGGCATTTCAGTGTTTTTCTTCCTGAACATCCTACAATATAATTGCATCGAAAAACAGCTCCATGGCAGCTTGCGAGACATAACCCCATTACAGCTGTCATTTTCGGACTCATCACAGAGACCTGGCCAGAGGTGCAGAGGCCTTCAGTCAATCCTATTAGAGCATTACAGCACACATCTGCATGACCTGTAGAGCTGATCCCAGATCAGAATGGAGCCGCTGTTTTGTATAATGTCCTCTTATTTAATCCCTCGCCTAGACGCTTGAGCTCAATGGCCGCTGGCAGAGGTCTTGTTCTGCTGCCCAGTTGCTTTGGTTCAGTTCTCCTACAAACAAGGTTAGACCCAGGTTTGCTAGTTTTTGTCTTCTTTAGATGCTTAGCTCTCTCCTATTTTTGGTCTGCATGACATTATATAAGCCTTGATTCAACTTCATTGTACACTACAAATTGTCACATTTACTGTGTTGTAGTGACATTTATATGGGCTATAATCTTTATAAAAACATAAATACACACACACACACACACACAGGTTTGTTTGGAAGCAAATCATCACTCATTTTTGAGAAATAAAGTCAGATAAAAAAATTCAGAGAAATAAAGTCAGAATTCTGAGATAGAAATTCTGAGATATAAAGTCAGACATATATCTTACGATTCTGAGAAATAAAATCGCTGTTGTGAATTATGAAGTCTTAATTCTGAGATAAAAAGTCATAATTGCAGGTTATAAAGTCAGAATTCTGACTATACATCTCACAATTCTGAGAAATAAAATCATAGTTGCGATTTATGAAGTCAGATTTCTGAGATAAAAAGTCATTGTTAAGTAATTTAAGACAAAATTAAGAATTCTATATTATTAATTTGTCATGTCTGGATTTTGTTCCATATTATTTATTTTTTATATTATTTAAAAAGCTAAACTGTGTTATAAAATAATTGTAAAAACTTTAATAATAAAAGGACACAACAGTGTTTTAAAATGTAATATAATGAACCGATTTAACTCAGAAATTGCAAGTAAATTTAACAAATGCCAAATACATGCTGAACGGAACATTTGTAACAAACTGAAATAGTGTTTCCTTGTATTTGTTTTTGTGTATTTGTCTTGTTTTATTTACAAAGCAATCTGTTTTTATTTTATTTCCTTTTGGAGGCTGTTAACAGTGTGAAATACTTTCTCTGGGTAATACATCCCCCTGCTTTTCCACTTCCCTCCCCCTTTCCCTTTCACAACCTGAGATTTAGGCTGCACTAAATGTGTTTGCCCTGCCACAGTCTCCCTTAACAGTCCCTGTGTCAAAAGAAAGCCATTGTTAGGCTCCCAGCTGCCTCCCAGAGTCCCTAAACATTTTCCCTGTCTCTTTAGCCCTGCCCTGCACAGCCCGCTGGACGTCACCAACATGTTCAGCCATCAGTGGCCAAAAAGAACGTTTGTTTTCCCAGCTCTAATGGCCCTGTCCATTTAGCAGACCTCTTCTTTTCTCGCTTCGGAGGCAGCGCTTGCTTACGTATACATGTGTGTATTTAAAAGTTTGGCTTGTCTATGTATTTATTCTGCATGCTCGCAGACAAATCTGTTCAGGCGAAGCTACGACATGTTTCAGAGACTTTATGGATTCCTAAGCGGACGAGTGTTCCTTCAACCGGCAAACTATCCGATGTTAAATGGTTGGGTTTGCAAAAATAGACCCATACACAAGTGCATACAAGACATTTAAGAGTGGAAAGTTGGTGTTCAACAAGCAGTAAATAACAAATAAGAGGCAGTTTGTTTGTGTATGCGCACATTTATATCTTTGTGTATTTGTTTGTATGTGTGCATTTGCTACATTTTTAGCATAATTATCAGCTTCTGTGTCAATGCTTTTTTAAATCATCAAATTATACATACTCATGATAAATCAATACATGAATTAAATGCAAGAAAGGTTTCACACTTCACTTGATGAGCCACACGCACACAGTAGTCAGCATTTGAAGTGGGGTGTGAAAGTTTTCCTGGTTTTTAGTTATGTTAATGTATTTTATTTATAGAAATCTAAGTAATAAGTATATAAGTAAATAAGTAATGAAATATATTAACATTTTAAATCGGTTTTATATGTACTTATATAGTTTATTTTTTTAAATGGAAACATTTGAATTCATAAAAATAATTTAATATCAATAATTCAAAAAATAGACCCAGATACTATGAATTTCTAAGTCTGTGAGTGGTCTGTCAACCGACAAACTAATCAGTTTTAAATGGTTGAGTTTGCAAAAATAGACCCACACGCAAGTACATACAACACATTTAGCACTGCAGAACGAGTGTTCAATGAGCAGTAAACAAGAAATAAAAGGCAGTTTGTGTGTGTGTGCACGTGCATGTGTGTGCGCGTGTGTGCGTGTGTGTGTGTGTGTGTGCATGAATCTGTTTGTGTATTTGTTTGTATCAGCCTTGACTCTCTTCCTGCTTGGAAGCAGAAGAGCACGGTTCGTTTCATCAGCCTCTAATGGTGCGTCATTGCTTTTTTTCCCCACATTATCAAATTAATTTACTCATAATAAATCACCACATAAATAAAGAACAAGAAAACTTTCACACTTCACTTAATGTACCACATTTCAGCGAAGGGTTTTAATGAGTTCCAGCATTTGAGGAGGTGAAAAAAAAATGTTTGAATAGACTTTTTAATTGAAAACCCATTTCCGCAACATGAAACTTCAGGTCGGAGGACCAGCTGGTGGTTGGGTTGGGTCTGGTTTGCTTGGCAGCCGCTGCCAGTGAAATGGAGAATTATTGTGAAACAGAAGGGATGAAGAAGCACATGCCAGAGGGTGATCAGATCATGGCTCTTTTTTTTGCCCGACTGCTTCAGAAGTCTGAAACTCTCCGAGCTGAAGCTCCATATGGCACGCAGGACCTTTAGTGATCTGTCAAGACACTTTCCATCCATGGAGCAAGTTTCATGTGTGCGTTCTGTGGCCTTTAAGAGACGCTGGACCGCTGAACTGAGACCAAGAGCTGATTGTTTTTAATAGCGATGTAGACGTTGATGGCTAATGAGCCCTTGGGGCTCAACAATTACACTTGGAGAATTAAGTTTAAATGGAGTTTTTAGATTAGCTCAGAGTCATTTACAAGTGCCAGATGCAGATGAGGCTGAGAATGAACCTTAACTTACTTTTTTCATATGCACTTTCTTCTAGTTATAGATTTAAACACACTTTGTGCAAAAATTGTTTTGTACCTGCTACAGTTATGACTCAACACTATACATATGTGCTATTTCAGTCTGATAATATGTACAATTTCGTACTATTTTGTTCATATAAAACATATGATTTTTAAGAGGAGATGTGCCCCCAAACCCCCCCCCCCCCCCCCCCCCCCCCCCCCCCCCCCTAAACCCAACCATCATTGGGGAATGAGCAAATTGTACTAATTGCTGTGAGATTTCATTGGTAGAGTAGCATTTTTTGTGAGTGTTGTATTTATGCTACAGTATATACAGACTGCGTTTCACAATAACGTTAAATAAGTAATAATGACAATAATTACAATAACAAAAATAGTACATAACACAACTCAGGTTCTTAATTTTATCCATGTTGTTTTTTTAGAATGACAATGTAAAGACATTCAAAATTCTTGTATTTCAAATAAATTCTGTTATTTGAACCTTCTATTAATTTAAGAACCGTTGAAAATCCATCATAGTTTCCTTTGTACATTAAACTGTTTTCAGCATTAATAATCAGAATTTTTAACCCTAAAACCCTAACCTCCAAATTATCATTAAAAAATGATTCCTTTATGATCATGCAGCAAATGAAGACTGGAGAAATACTACAATAAAATAAAAAAAATATATATATCTTACTGTATTTTTCATACAGATACTTTTTGTTGAAAATGCACAATTCCCAAACAGAACAGATACTGTAGTTTATTTATTTATATTTAGATATATGAATAAATATTCATTTATGTTACACCACGTCACAACCGGAATACATTTTTTTAAAGACTATGACACACAATTTAAGACTTTAAATGCACATTAATTTCAACATTTTGTGTTCTGAGCTGTAACGTGGCGATTGCAATCGACTAGGAAGGTCATTCGCTCATACCGACAGTATTCAATCTGCTCTTGTAAAGTGTGATTTGAGAGTCATAGCTGTTAGTAATTGTGGTTTTCTTTGCCAAGCACTGAACGAGTGTGTATGACCCAGTGTATTCAGTAAACAAACTAATACAGAGGGTTTTAATACCCCTTTTGGTGTAACTAGAATACCCTATAACGTTTCACATATTTCTAAATGACCAGCAAATGTCTTAGCAAATGTTTATGAGTGTGAAAGATCCTTCATTTAACAGCATGAGGTTAATGCTCCGCAGTTTAATAGGTTCATAACACAGATGTCTTTTTCTTAAATTAATCTACAGCAGATCTTTATGTGCACTGTGGCATGCTGTGTGCGTTTGAGCTATGATGTGATGCATCTGGAAATTATTATATTTCCATGTACAGATCAGGAAGAGGTCTGCTACGTAAAGCTGCTTTCTGTAATCTTTTTTATTGGACGTCGCTAATTTATATTTTGATAAGAGACACTTTTATACTTCGTTTCTTTAGATACATTGAAAAGAGAATGCACTCTACATTCAGTCAAAGTTTTTTTATTATTTATGAGGAATATGTAACATCCATGGAAGTTAACAAAAACATTGGTAGTGTAAAAAGGTTCTATATATTATTAAATGTTCTTCACACTAATATTAAAATGATTGTCTTAACTCTCCCTCGAGTGGTTTCAAACCTTTTCTTCCTGCTGTTGAGTTTCTTTCTGCTGTTGAACACAAAAGAAGATATTTTGAAGAAAGCTGAAAACCTGTAACTATTGACTTCCATGGTAGGAAAACAGAAGTTCTGCAGTTCTGTTTAATTGAAGAAAGTAACTCTTAAAGGTTTGAAACCACTTGAGGGAGAGTTAATACTAAGTAAACTTTCATTTTAAACAGAAGAAAGAAAGAAAGAAAGAAAGAAAGAAAGAAAGAAAGAAAGAAAG
>CAIGQV010018106.1:6622847-6638137 GCA_903798115.1 Danio jaintianensis | reverse complement strand
CACACACACACACACACACACACACACACACACACACACACATACACTAGGGCCAATTTAGCTCATCCAATTCACCTATACTACATGTCTTTGGACTGTGGGGGAAACCGGAGCACCCGGAGGAAACCCACGCCAACACTGGGAGAACATGCAAACTCCACACAGAAATGCCAACAGACCCAGCTATGTTTATATATAATAACTTATATTTGATTGTAACATAACTTAATTTAATTGCAATGCAATAATGTGCACCTTTTGTAAAGCTGCTTTGAAACAATAATCATAATAATCATAAAAAGTGCTATTAAAATAAACCTGAATTGAATTGAATTCAATTATGTTTAATAAAATGCTATATAAGTATCTCTCACTCTTAGTTTATGCTACTGTAGTAAATACAGGAAATGATGGAACATTTTTGTAAAGTCTATTTTTATTCAGTTTATGTAATCTAAATTGTCATATTTTGTTTAGATGACGGAGATTTATTGTAAATACTTCTAATTTCAACAAATGCACCATCAGCACAACTTGACCAATAAAAAGTCTCTTCAGATAATTTTTTTTGGAGTTCTGATTCTGATGTTGAATCATTCTTGGCCAACTTTGCTCTTGCCATTGAAAGACCAGTTCTTGTCTTGTTCTGGACACACATTCTGGTCTTGGTTTTGACTCGGACTTGATTCCGGTAGTCTTAAACACTGCAATTAAGTGAAATCACTGTTGCTGAAATAGATTGATCAGAAACACTGCTTGAATTAGGCAGAAGAGGCATTACAAGAACCTCCTAAGACCATACTACAGTACATTCGAGTTCAACATTGTCGATGAATTTCCGAGATTGCATTGATTTTCAGTGTACCATGGCATGGATAAGATGCTCTGCCAGGGTCAGACTGTAGCTTGAGATGCTGATTCAGCCTCTTATTCAGTTTGTAGCATATCAAGTATCACTATTCCATCTCTGCTAAAATCACACCCTAAAATTTGGGGAGTGAAGCAAGTGGTAAAATATAAGTATAAAGTTCATATAAAATTCAATTCGAATCATTAAGCTGCATGAAGTGACTTCACGAGAGTTTATTAATGTCTCCTAATGGACTCAATTATTTTCAGTGTAGTAAGATGTTGCTGTAAGTGTAAGGAAATGTATCACTCATTATACTCAGAAGGAAAGCAGCTCCATTTATAAATTATGCTCTTTATTATAATCTGAAAATGAGCGCTGAAATGCTATTATTGTGTACTTCAAGTCACTGTGCTCTTAACTGAAGTATAAAATCATAGACTTTTACTATTCATTCATTAAATTTGAGGGTCATACATTTCAAAAACCTAACACTTCACTGCTCTTGCCTCACAAGTGAAACTAGACAACTGTAATTAGTCGTTTAGAGATATTTCACTGTATTTATAACTATTAGAAAATAGGCTCATGTTAGCCAACACATCCTTGCGATGCCCTTATGCGTTCCCTACACCGCCTGAAAATATACAGTTGCCTTTGGCAGACGCTCTGCCAAACTAAATGTGTGGTTACTGCGCTTTCCTGAGCACAGCTGCTCCCCATTTCATTTGTGTACTGAGGCAAGTCTTTTTCCTCTCTGATTAAAACTAAGAGCATGTTGGCCGCAGCATCTACTGCGCTTTGTGCTTACCAAAACAAATCGGCGACTCCGGGAACCAGCGGAGCGCAGAATTGGCCTCCTCCTCCTCTCGTTTCGAAAAAAAACCCGCCCCCCCACAAAAAACCCGCCTTTCTGATCTGCCTCGTGTCTCTCCTTAGGCCGCCTCAGTCTTGGGATTTGTTCAGGGTTATTTTTACCATTAGAGGCTCCATTACAAACATGAAAAGGTCAAAAAGCACATGTGCACATGTAATTGGGCCCTGACCATTGTTAGCACGGGCGGAGAAGAGAGAGCCGCCAGCAGCCTCCCCTCGTTTGTCCGGGGAGTGTGAGCTTTTAATTATTTAGCCTGAACCTATTTGATCGATGCCGAAGAACCGCACTTCTGTACCTCCTGTGGCACAATACCAGCGTCCCGGTTCCGCGCTTAAATATTTATGAGGAAAGAGTGTAAGGAGTTTGGAGGATGGTTGAAAGGATAGAAATTGAAAGAGGATTCCTCAAGAGGATTACTTCTTTTTTTTCCCCCCCTCTTTCTCTCTCTCTCTGTCTCGCTTTGACTCTAATGAATTTTTGATTATTAGAAATATGTAGACATTTCCATTGAAATGAAGCGGATGAAAACGACCGATGATTGCTTTAAGATCAGTGGAGCACCGGGTATCAAATGCGAGAGATTCTGGAGGACGGTTAGGTAGTTGTCAAGAATAGCTTTTATTGCACAATTTATTGTCGCTCGTGTGCTCTAAATCCACATCTCCCATTACTGTGTAATCACTGATCATGCTCTTTTATACTGGCCTTCATTTTGCCCTTTAGAAAAGCGCCGGATTCTCTGCAGTTCTCGTATCAAGCTCTGTCTAAATAATTGATCCTGATTCCATCCGTCAATGTCTTGTCTCTGGGTCGCGTCAATATTAAAGGTCTCTTTGCTAATCCCCCACTTCTTTCTGCACTTCCGAATGGTTATCGGATGTGCTGAAGCTATTGTTTACATATACAAATGGAAGCTGGTGAGGTGCTTATTTTGCAAACTTTTGAATCACTTGATGTATATGACATTTGATTGATTTTGTTGTATTTGTTTATGCACTATACTGTATAAACAAAAGAAGAATAATGTGTTTGTCTTTCTTTAGCTTAACGAAGGATTCCCATCATTGTTGTCATTCTTAACATTCATTTTCCCTCATAAGTAAGTAATTTTTGATATAGAGCTAATGTAAAATATATAAATATAAATGAAAAACTACAACTTAAAGGGGCAGTCACACATAAAAAGATGGTTAGTTCACCAAAATGATGATTCTGTTATCATTTACTCTCCCTGATGTCATTCTAAACCCATAAGACTTTCATTGATCTTCAGAACTCAAAAGAAGATATTTTAATGAAACCTGAGAGATTCATACCTCTCCAGTAATAAAAAATGTAAACATAATCCATGTATCTCCAGTGGTTTAATCCCAATTTTATAAAATATCTTCAGAAACTAAAGAAAAAGTATAAATGCATAAGGTTACATTACTGATTCATGTCAAAACTTGTGTGTGTTGTACTCCTATGAATGCTCATTAAATGTCTATAGACTTTTTTGATGTTTGGCACCCAGCATATTCGCATTGCTTTATGAATTTGGGATTAAACCACTGACAGTAGGCTCAGATGGTTCAATTTTATGCAATATTTCTTAACCTTTTGAGATTTGAAGCCTTCAGGAGAACATGGTTTTAATGGAGTGATTTTAAATCTCTCAGGTTTATTTAAAATTTGATCTTCGATATGAGGGAGAAAAACATGACAGAATTTTTCTTTTAGGGCAAACTAAGGCCTGGGATGCACTAGATCATCTTAAAATCTTAACAAATTATGCATGAACTAGTTGATTCAACCAGACCACACATTTATCAGTAACAGATTCACAGTGGCAAATCAATGTTCATTTTATCAATCAAAAAAAGGGGAAAAATGTTTGTTGCCTGAAACTTGACAGGTCTGGTTGGCCAGTAATGTGACTGAAAACTGTGAAACTGCACACTCTGATCTGCTCATGTAATGAATAAACAGCGCAATATCGTTGACGATACAAGATGAGACTAAAATGTAGTCAAAAAGATAAAAACTAAACGGCATTAATTTTTGTTGTTATCCACTGCTTTGTGCTCTCCAATCATTAGATGAGTGAAGCAGACCTGTCAATTTTCAGTTTTCTCAAGCCATTTTCATCGATGAAATGAACATTGATGTCAATTCCACAGATACAGCTTCTCACAGAAACGCCTGTTATCAAACATGACTTCAGATGAAAAAAAAATATGGGCAGTCAATTCTCCACTTTTGTGATATATTTGTAGCTGCTACAGTATGTTCCAAGCACACAACATCTGGTTGGTGAAGTTAGCTTGATCTCATTTGCTGTTGTATCATGTCAGAGGCATGATTTTGTATATATATAAAATCTATAATATTTCTTTCTGCTGGAGAAGGTCTTATTTGTTTAATTCAGGCTATAATAAAAGCAGTTAAATTTTTTTTAAAAACAAATTTAAGGTCAATATTATTAGCCCTCCTAAACAATTTTTTGTTGAAAAAATCTTCTCTCTGTTAAACAGAAATTGGGGAAATAAATATACAGGGAGGCTAATAATTCTGATTTCAACTATACATATATTCTGTGATATTTATGATATATTTATATCATAAATATCACAGAATATATGTATGTATCATAAATATCACAGAATAACTGTTTGCATTGTATTCACCAAACTGGATATTAATGTTTGTTTTGTATTATACAGAAGAAAGTCACACAGTTGATTAAATAATGACATCATTTTTTCATTTTGGGGCGACGCGGTGGCGCAGTGGGTAGCACGTTCGCCTCACAGCAAGAAGGTCGCTGGTTCGAGCCTCGGCTGGGTCAGTTGGCATTTCTGTGTGGAGTTTGCATGTTCTCCCCGTGTTCGCGTGGGTTTCCTCCGGATGCTCCGGTTTCCCCCACAAGTCCAAAGACATGCGGTATAGGTGAATTGGGTAAGCTAAAATTGTCCATAGTGTATGTGTGTGAATGAGTGTGTATGAATGTTTCCCAGTGATGGGTTGCAGCTGGAAGGGCATCCGCTGCATAAAACATATGCTGGATAAGATGGCGGTTCATCCCGCTGTGGCGACCCCAGATTAATAAAGGGACTAAGCCGAAAAGAAAATGAATGAATGAATTTTTTCATTTTAAGTGGTGTTTAGTTAACTTAATAGATGAATTTATTTCATTTTGTAATAGTTATTTTCTGTGACTAGCCAAACTTGTTTATTGTAATTGGGTGTCTGCACTCATTTTCCCAGTGTGTGTGTGTGTGTTTTTTTTATATTCTAAATGTGACAAAATCCTCCAAAAAGTAATTTCGCTGGTTAGAACAATTCTAGTTGTCATTTGTTGACACATTTTACTATGGAAATTGCTGTGTGGATTTGATTTTAAATAATGTTGAAAAGGTAGCGATTAGCATAATAAATTTTTCAAGTGTTGAATCGGTCGTCGACTGTCTGAAACCTCTGTTTTCAATCAATCAAGCATATTTTGAGCTGTTGTTGGTGGCAAAACAGTGTTTCGGCGGAGCGGTTATTAACATTTTAATGAAGTTTTTGCTCAGTGGGTTTTCATTAGATGACGCTGCTTGACTTCTTTTGTTGGGGTTGCTGACAGACGCTTTTTAATGGAAGTGCTCTACCTGCTGTGTCCAACATCAAATGCACCTGCCTGATAGTACCAGCTTCTCAGAAAAGCACAGAGACTGATCTTCGCTTTATTTCCATACTCGTTCAGTCACAGCATTGAGGCCGATATTGTTAAAGTGGACAGGTCATGCTCTCTCTCTCTCTCTCTCTCTCTCCCTCTCTCCTGCTTTGTAATTGGTCAAAGTGTGGAAAGCCTCAGACGCTTTTATCTCTGAGCACTTTTATAGTACAGACAAATCTGATTACTGTCAGACCTGCTCTTCAGATGCTGGGAGAGTCCATTAGAATGGACAGAGAGAGGAAGAAGGTAAAACATATTAGGTGTCTTTGTCAGTGGCAGTCATGATGTAAAGGTCACAGAGTAACAATATTTCCCAGTATTTAATGCATATGTTCATTGCTAGCCCATTATTCTTTTATGAGTTCACAACAGTCAACTCATTTTTAACGTAACTCAGAATCTCTGAAACTTGGCTTTCATTGTCAACTATTTTTTTTTTTTTACTGTGTCATCATCTACACTACAGTATATAATCTTCAGCGAAAGAGATGTAACACACATATTCACGTGGATTTGAGGGTACACAACAGGGTTTCATTTACACCACGACTTTTTGGAGGCCTGAAAATGCAAAAACAAATTTTAAACATTTTAAAAACAATATTGTTATCCTTGTGTAAACCACAAAAATGTAAATCTTCTAAAAAGGTGACATCAAGTCCAATCACAATTAAAATGCTTCATATAAAAACCTCAATTGGAATGAAAATACTCAAACCAAAGTAAATTGTAATCGGTTTGACAGAGGCAGGATTAACCTTTCTATAACCAAACAAAATAAAAATTCTGCCATGTAAATACATTAAACAGATTTTTTGTCATGATTTACTTATGACCTAACGTTGCCTTCCAGCAGTAGTATACCTACAAATTCACAGTGGATACCTAAATTCACGCTGTTGCTTGGTTAAGAGAAAGAGTTTACAATAAAAACAGTGTGCATAGAAAATAATGGAACTGAACTCATGTTGACCAAAGAAAAGGCAGGAAAACAGCTGTATGTAAACCACATTGGAATGTAAACCACGTTTCATGTAAACCACTTTTTTTTATAAAGTGACACCTACTGGCCTGACATGTATACAGCATTTGTAATTGTTTTCTCAGATTTGTCAAACATTTTTATTACAGTACATTGTTGTCATGTAAATGTATTCCCAGTTAACCCAAATACGTTTCATTTAAGTGAAATATTTTCAACATTTTGCCATTTTATACGCCTTTATAATACTTAACAATACTTTGAGATTTCATGTGTGTTTTCCTACAACAGTCAGTTGCAGTACGTGGCAAGTGATGCACATTTTATAACTAAGTATGTTCACATGTTAAAGAGAATATTCACACACAAAACAATTCATCATCATTTACTCCCACTCATGTTTTTCTAAAATTGTACAGCTTACTTTCTTCTATACAAATCCAGAAATTTGTTTTGAAATGTGAATATTGAAGTCCAAGCTACATTAAACTGCACTCAGACAGGAGAAATATGTCCATAACTGCATTGTAACTGTTGCAGCATGCAACATGTGAAATGTTCAAGAACATTAAAAACCTAAAAAAATATATTTAAGAACAAAATTGACTAAAACTACACAGAACACTATGGGGTTTGTTTTAAAATCAGGGCAAGTTAGACAACGCTGTGCTTTTGTAGATATTTTCCACCATCAGATGTGAAGAATTAGATCACTTACAATGAACAAACTGTACAGACTCAAAGCAGTCCACAGAAATATTAGTGTGCTGAGCACCCGAAAACATACCTCAAACATCTTTTCTCATTTCAGCAAAATTCTCATTAAGCAAAATGCTTATTCCTCTTCCAGACTAGCTGGTTAGTTGCTAAATTGCATGCGGCATCTGAGCACCTCCTGTTCGCTTACGTGGTTCATTACAGCCACTCTGTTCAAGCATCTGCTCACCTGTAACCAGTTCAGTGGCTGAGTAATGCTGAACTCAGTGACTCGATCTGTCCATATGTCTTCAGCATCTCAAACCAGAAGCACACATCCACTCTCTGGGACAGATGACATGATGGGGATTTCTCTACAGGACGTCTCATTGAGTTCTTGCTGCTCACTGCACATCGAAACAACCCCATTTCAATACAATACAGTGATTCTCTGAAAAAAAATCACCCACATGGTGGTACATGTTTGCCAGTAAAACTTGCATTTGCCACCTCCTCCAGCCATCTGCTAAAAGAGATCACACATGAACTGTGACATCGATGACAAATCATTGAAAAATTTGGCCAGTAGTGGACAAAGGACACAAATAACAACCTTGAGAAAAAGTACAGATAGTACAGTGTAGTACAGACTTGGGCAAAATGTGTATATTGTAAGAAGAACGCTACGCATCCATACTAGTTTTATACAGGTATATTTATTATGTGCTACAACAGGAGAGGGATTGCATGTACAAAGCAAACAGATAAGGCAGTCGGGCTTTATTTCTGTGATAACAACCACCCTTTATCCTTTACTTAACATTGTTTAGTTTTAAAATGAAATTATCTTATTCAGACAGTAATACAATAATATGGACATTTCCACATTTAAGTACTTCATATAGTGGGCTTCAAAAGCTCACACTTTGGCAGCAGATTTATTTCATAAACACTGACAATTTTGAGCTAATTATGACTTACATTTTTATTAATAAATCCCAAAAATTGCCAATAAACTCCATTAATCACTGCCACTTCCAATTATAGGATCTCTTGTTTTTAACACAATTAGAAAATAGTTCAGTGAATCATCACTGGAGACTCTCTGAATGGATCATTTAAATCAGTGAGCTGTTGACTCAATCAATTGCAATCAGATGTCAAATTCATGAATCAAATCACCAATTTAAAAGAGCAACTGACTAGATTCAGCTTATTCTCAAATCAGACATCATTTTGCATCATATAGTAAAAACATTTTCTTTTGCTCAATTTATGAAACACAGAGGGGGATAAAGTACAATATTTAGTTTTGGAATGTAATGACGTAAAAGTAAATGCTTCCTAAAATAAAATACCCCAGTGAAGTACAGATACTTTAAAAACTTACTCAAGTACAGTAGTGAAGTAAAAAATAATTAGTTACTGTCCATCACTGAATTTGGGCCACACAAAAAAAGAAACCTCACCGCTTGAATTGTAGGATCTTTCAGACTTTGACCCACCCGATGTCTTCTGCAGCCGTTTGCTTTTTTTTCTTCTAACATCCCTGAAAACTTGAAAAGGACTGAAATAGCTGTACTCTTCTGTAATTAGCTTTTTTGTCATTTTCCTGACCTCAGTTTCCCCTCTCAGCCATTCTGGATCTTGCACAAAACAGGAAAAAACGCTTCCTTTTCATCTCTCAGCGGCGCAGCGGCAAAATGGCGCTAATTGTTTTGAGATAATTAGGACTCCTGGAAGAGGTAGAAAGGGTGCTGACTGAAATGAGAGGTCAAGAAAGAAGACATTTAAAGAGAGGAGCAAGCACCTCACGTGCTGTAAGTGGCGCTCACTTCATACAAGGCATGTCTATATTTGGGCGCATCTTAAAGTATAATGCTACTGTAAATACAGGTGTAAATGGGGCTGAATAGTTTTGAGCTTGGCTCCTTCCAGAAGGATTCAAAAACACATCCTGTGGTCAAATGTGTTCAAAAAGAGCCACTAAAACTCTGAAATGACCTAACATGTTATGGAAAGCATTGCTGCAGTAGCTTGATGGGATTTAAACTTTGACGTCTGAAATTGCAAGTTTTTATTGAAGATGGGAAAATGTGAAAAGCACAATTTTCGCTTAGTCCCGATTGTAAGACAAACCAGCCATTTTTTGGGGGCTGTCAGAGCGGAAACAAAAGCTGCTTCTCTCCACATTGTTTCACGTTCATATGTAAAATTACATGAGCTTATTTTGTATTAAATCAAAAAATCAGAAAAAGCCCATACATACACCCGCCTATACCTCGTTGCTGAAGCTAGCTTGGCTTGTAGTTTGGTTGTTGTGGGTTTGGTTGTTAAAGAATGAATCAAAATAAAAAATCCCTTTAACGCAATTAATTTTGTACTTTTTTAGCTGTTTTATCACATAAAAGTAAAATTTCTTTAAGAGGAAATATCCTAATTAGTGTTGTGTATTCATTTTTACTAAAATAAAATATTTCACTTAACAACATTTTCACAAATATAACACATTATCACATATATCCCCTAATGACTGTTATTTTAATGCATGATACTGTCATTCTTGCAAAATAAACCTCTGTAAACATATTACAATAAAATTATTGTTTTGTAATTATTTAATCCAATAAATTATTATTATTATTTAATCCAACACTGAAAAAATGTTTCATTGGATTTACAAAAGTTATTTAAGGTAAGTGGTTGCAATTTATTTGGGCTAAATTTAAACAAACAAATTAAGTTGAACATAAGTAAATTTAAATTGTTTAAATTCAACCCATATAAATTGTTTACAACAATTTAGCAAAAATCTTTTTTTCAGTGTACTGTAAAAGTGCGCCCATCAGTCTCAGAGATCGCCTGAATGGATTCAAAAATGGAAAAACTCAACTGTTTAACTCTAGGGGACTTGTAAAATGAGCCTATATTAAAAATATATAAATAAATAAATGACTCAATCCTCTGATATATTCTTCAGTTTAAAATGCACTGTTTAAAATATAATATCTTAATGCTGCATCTTTTTTGTGGTTTTGTGAGTGATGGTGACAGTCAAATAGTTAAGAATGTGAGTTGCTAACACAAGGTGGTTGAATAAGCACTGAACTAACAACTGGACAGTAGAGTCAAATCACTTAACTCCAAAGACACGGTCTAACAATTTGTATGCTCTATAAGGCCGTTGTCCTCCGAGACGATATTCATTTGAAATCGTCATTTAACTAGCCATTGGTGAATCAGAGGAAGCATGTCACAGCGGGGAACATTACCAGCCCCAGTGACAGAGTTCCTTGCTGAGTTAATGGCCTTCAGACTGAATCACAACATCTGGAATGCTTGAGATTATCACTAACAGTGGCTGAGATCAACTCTCATGACTTTGACAGTGACCTGTGAGCTTCTTTTTATATCGAACACTTGACAAGATCTGATCTAAGCTCTTTCCGCACATGTTCACTGAGCATTTTTTAGGTTGGAGAATGTCTAAGATGTGATATACTGTAATCCATGTTGGTCGGAGTTTGCAGTTGCATGTGTGAATTGACCTCAGACAAGAAAACAAACTGAACGAAGGGGATATTTAGATATTTCGTTAGATATATCAGTGTCATCTGAATTTTTCGTCTGAAATGAGCATTTTTTTCTTAACCTCCTGTGTTTATGTTCAGTTATTTCACTTTTTAGGGCAATGAAAATAACATATTTTTTTAAAGATTTGTCATTGAAGTGAAAAATTCTGAACCTACACTCAGGAGACTGAGAAGAATGCTCAATTCAGAAGAACATTTCAGATGACACTTAGAGGGTTTTGCATCTGAACTCTTCATATGTCTACCATTGTTTATCAGTGATGAAGCAGCTCTTAATGCATTTTACATTTACATTTATGCATTCGGCAGATGCTTTTATCCAACGCAACTAACAAAATAGGAAAACAGCAAGTGATTCATGATAAAGAGGTTAATATTTGTGAGAAGTGCTACAGTACTAATACAAAGATTGAGATATCTGCAAGAAGAAAAAAAAAATACACAAAAGCAAAAAGCTAAAATAGGGAGGGATAAAGAAAATGGAAACTAGAAATAATTTTTACATTGTCACAGAAGAGATTATGCAAACCAGACTAATTGAAAAAATATGCATCTTAAATACATCTTATATGCGTCTTATATATTCAATACATTTTTGCAAAAGCAATTCACTGCAGTTTTCAGCTGGAATGAACAGTAGAGCAACTTAAATCCACCAGAATCAATTCCCCCCACTTTTTCATTAAGGGGCAATATGTGTCCCGGGCGACACGGTGGCTTAGTGATTAGCACTGTCGCCTCACAGCAAGAAGGTTGCTGGTTCGAGTCCTGGCTGGGTCAGTTAACACTTCTGTGTGGAGTTTGCATGTTCTCCCAGTGTTCATGACGTTTTCCTCTGGGTGCTCCGGTTTCCCCCACAGTCCAAAGACATGCAGTATAGGTGAATTGAATAAACTAAATTGGCCGTAGTGTATGTGTGTGAATGAGTGTGTACAGATGTTTCCCAGTACTGGGTTGCAGCTGGAAGGGCATCCACTGTGTAAAACATATGCTGGATAAGTTGGCGGTTCATTCTGCTGTGGCGACCCCTGATGAATAAAGGGACTAAGCCGAAGGAAAATGAATGAATGAATGAATGAATGAATATTTGTCCCCTGGATTTTATTGGCTGAATTCCTTTTTCTATGTTTACTTTGCAGGTTGTGCGAAAACTATTGTAATCACTGAAGCTGTGAAATGAATCTCTTAAATTGTTTCATTACGGAAATTCATGACAAATGCGTAGAATTCAGTCAGTGAGCTTGCAAAAAAAATACAAATAAAAATTGATCGCCAGTTATGTTTAAAAGCTTAGCAGGTGTGTGCACGATTGGTTATATAAGGCTCAGTGTTACAAAAAAAAAAGTTGCAGTGCATTTTCACATTTCACTTTAATCACAATAGCTGTAATTATGCTAAAACCAGTTCTGTTTAATTATGCAGGTTTATTTTTGCCCCCTTGTCTTGATTATATATGGCATATTTGTTCATTTTGTTGTATTCTTGTCACAAGCCCTTGTGAATTTCCAACCTTGATTTTCATGCAAATTATGATTATAGGGAAGATTATTCATTTAATAAAGTCTTACTTCTTAATAAATATTATGTTATCACACTTTTTAATAAGTATTTATTCCATGACTAGTGAACAACTCTGGTGGTGTAAGTGAAAGGCAATTTATATTTGAAACATAATTTTAAAAAAGTATCTAAATATGGATACAGATGAATGCTTACAGTATAAATACACAATGTATTGTAGAGTGATTACATAACAGTCTTTTTTTTTGTCTCGAATTCTCCTATACATAAATGACTAACAAAATCAGAGAGCGAAGGCAGAAAGCAGTCTGTGTTTATTGAATATACATCTTTTTCTTGCTGAAGTGGCATATAGCCTTATAACAGCCCCAAAGGGACAAATATGCATCCACATCTTAATTCAGTCTATTACAATAGTTTATGTTAGCGTGGTGCTCCTGTTCTTATCTTCACATTGATTTAATGCCAGAAATGGGCCAATGCAGCTCATGAGGGATTTGGAGAGACCTCAAAATGAAAAAGGGTGAGATTTCAGCGAAAAACAGTCAGTAGGTGTGACATCTCTACAAAAATCTGGAGTTGTTGGAGTCAGATAGTGGGACGCGCCGCCTTTAGTTGCTTGGATGAAAAGTATCTGTTAAACGATAATTAACCAAAACAGTTCCCACAGAAAAATCTGTTAATTTAGTGGCAAACAACAAGCATTTTTGTGTTTTGCAGAGGCAGTAATTGGGTCTAATTCTACACAAGCAAATCTCTGTGATCTGCTGTGCCTTCTGTGGTGGAAGGTGCTGATTGCTGGAGTAAACTGAGCCAGAGAGAAAGAGAGAGAGAAAGAGCTTACTTACAGCCAATATTAAACACTTAAAAACACCAACTTGTTCTTTAATAGGGCTATTGTGGATGTTTTCAAAAGTATGAATTTTGAATCGTAGCAATTACTGTAAAAAGGATAAAATTTTATATAGAGTATTTTTTTTGCATGTTTGTCACAATTTAATGTTTCAGATCATCAAACTAATTTAAATATAAGTCAAAGATAACATAAGTAAACACATCATGCAGTTTTGAAATGAAGGTTTTTATAATCTTAGCAGGAATAACTGCAATCAAGCATTTTCGATAACTTACAACGAGACATTTTGGCCCACTCATCTTTGTAGAATCGTTGTAATTCTGCCACATTGGATGGATTTTTGAGCATGAACCTTCTTTTTAAGGTCATGCCACAGCATCTCAATTGGGTTCAGATCAGGACTTTGACTAGGCCACTGCAAAGCCTTCATTTGGTTTTTCTTCAGTCATTCAGAAGTGTACTTGTTGGTGTGCTTTGGTTCATTGTCCTTTTGCAGAACCCACGTTCGTTTCAGCTTGAGGTCGCTAACAGATGGGCGGATATTCTCCTTCAGGATATTTTAGTACCTAGCAAAATTCATGGTTCCATTTATCACAGCAAATCTTCTAGGTCCTGAAGCAGCAAAACACCATCACACTGCCACCCAGACATTTTATTGTTGGTATGGTGTTACTTTTTATGCCACACATAATGGGACAAACACCTTCCAAAAAGTTCCATGTTTTTTTCACGTTAGTCCACAGAGTATTTTCCATTCCATCACAAACCTTTTTTTTGCCTTGTCTCTTTCTTATGGTGGAGTCATGAACACTCTCCTTAACTGAGGCAAGTCAGGCCTGCAGTTCTTTGGATGTTTTTGTGGGTATTTTTGTGACCTCTTGTTTGAGTTGCCGCTCCACTCTTGGGGTAATTTTGGTCGGCCAGACACTCCTGGGAAGGTTCTCCACTGTTCCATTTTTTTTTTTGCCATTTCTAGATACATACTCACTGTGGTTCGCTGCAGTCCCAAAGCTTTAGAAATGGTTTTATAACCTTTTACAACCTCAGTTATTTTCTTTCTGGATTGTTTTTGAATTTCTTTGGATCTCAGGCATGATGTCTCGATTTTGAGGAACTTTTGGTCTACTTCACTTTATCAGGCAGGTCCTATTTAATGATTTCTTAGTTGCAAACAGGTGTGGCAGTAATCAGGCCTGGGTGTGGCTAGAGAAATTGAACTCAGGTGTGACAAAACAAAGTTATGTTTTAACATCATGGGGAAACACTTTTTCACATAGGGCTTTGTAGTTTATTTTTGTCTTCTCTTAATAATAACAGCCTTCATTTAAAAACTGCATGATGGGTTTACTTGTTTTCTTTGACTAATATTCAAATTTAGGCTGCATGGTGGCGCAGTGGATAGCACAATAGCCTCACAGCAAGAAGGTCACTGGTTCGAGCCTCGGCTGGGTCAGTTGGCGTTTCTGTGTGGAGTTTGCATGTTCTCCCCGTGTTCGCGTGGGTTTCCTCCTGGTGCTCCGGTTTCCCCCACAAGTCCAAAGATATGTGGTATAGGTGAATTGGGTAGGCTAAATTGTCCATAGTGTATGTGTGTGAATGAGTGTGTGTGGATGGATAATACATAATATAATATTTTCCCAGTGATGGGTTGCAGCTGGAAGGGCATCCGCTGCGTAAAACATATGCTGGATAAGTTGGCGGTTCATTCTGCTGTGGCGACCCCAGATTAATAAAGGAACTAAGCCGAAAAGAAAATGAATGGATGAATGAATAATATGCAAATTTGTTTGATGATCTGAAACATCAGAATGTGACAAACATGAAAAAAGTAAGAAATCAGTTACACACAGTTAGACACGCATGCACACACGCACACACACACACACACACACACACACACACACACACACACACACACTGGCATATGATTTCAGTTGCAATCTTTTCTAGAATGCTTTTTACAGCATAATGAAAAGATGTCATACTGTCGCCTTTGACTCAAAGTGACTTCTTTTGATAATTTTAGTTGTTTGAAATGATTCTGGTTTTAGATTGTCTGGTTTGGTCTTGTAAATTACAGTTCAAAAATCAGACAATGAACTTCCAGTATTTTTATTTATTCTTTGCTAATTTACAGATTTTACTTGTGCTGTGTAGTGTTGCTGTGCACACTTTAATGTTAACAGAATTAAATGATCAATTTCTTTCTTTC
>CAIGQV010018106.1:6607142-6622837 GCA_903798115.1 Danio jaintianensis | reverse complement strand
TTCTTTCTTTCTTTCTTTCTTTCTTTCTTTCTTTCTTTCTTTCTTTCTTTCTCTTTGTACAGTACTGTAAACAGTTGTATACATGTAATCAAAAACATCCAAAACTATGAGCTTTCAGTAGTTCTGCTATTTTACACATTTACTTCTTAGGGTGTTATTGTGCTGTAGGCACACTTTAAATGTTATCCATGTTTAAAACAGTATTGCTGATTATTTGTATTCAGTCTTTTACTTTTAAAAAAGACCAAACTTATTTAAAAAACTGTATAAATGTAATCAAAAACATGGAATTATCCTGACTTTCAGTGAACACTATGTCCTCTGCCTCACTCTGCCCATTTTTTCAGAACACTCATATACCCCCCCATCCCCCCTCAAAATACAACAGCCCTAAACCCACAAAACAAGAGCAACATTAAGGGCAAAAGAGAGAGACAAACTCCGTCCGCGCTCTTATTTTGGTGAAAAACACTTGGATGTTGCAAACAGGCCAAATAATGAGGGAAAGAGGCGCTCAGCGAGAGTGTGTTGAAGCACAGCGTCGTGTCTGCATCCTAATTTCATGGCACTTGTGAGGACAGACTGCAGGCTCTCTGGACACTCGTGCTGCCCGCCTGCCATGCAGTATAATGTGTTTGGAGAGCAGTCCTATTATCCAGACCTGGAGGGAAGGAGGCTGAAGTGGCCGCTGGAGCAGCCCTTAGACAGTACTGTGTGCGCGCGCATGTGTGTGTGTGTGTGTGCGTGTGCGTGTGTGTCTTTATTAGAGTCGCTCCTCATAACAAGCACTCAGGCTGCGGTCGAGTGAGCGAAACACCTCTGAAGAGCTTTTTCATTTCTCCTCGTCTATGTCTCTTCCTTCAATTCTGCATTCGTGTTTTTAACACAGTGTTAAAACTGTTACAATGTACAAGAGTGTGTGAGTGTGTTCTCGTCTGTCATGGAGTTATTGTAGTTTAAGCAGAGGGATTTGGGTGTGTGATACTTAGAAATACCTGTTTGATGCTTGCTGTCATCTTTGCTTTTTAGTTATGGTCTTTTCCTACCCTTTTTTTAGTTAAGGAATTATCTAAAATATTCATAATTAATGGATTAAAATGAATAGATCATTACTTAATGCAATTACTGAACACATGAACTTAATTACTGAACATTGTTTTTTTAATACAATATTGTTGTTTCATATAATTTAATATTTGTGATTTTTATATTTATTCCATAATATATAATATAATATTTTCCCAGTGATGGGTTGCGGCTGGAAGGGCATCCGCTGCGTAAAACATATGCTGGATAAGTTGGCGGTTCATTCCACTGTGGCGACCCCGGATTAATAAAGGGACTAAGCCGAAAAGAAAATGAATGAATAATATAATATAATATAATCGGTTGGCATTTCTGTGTGGAGTCTGCATGTTCTCCCCGTGTTTGCGTGAGTTTCCTCCGGGTGCTCCGGTTTCCCCCACAGTTTAAAAACATGCGCTATAGGTGAATTGGGTAAGCATTTTTACCAGGGCTTGACATTAACTTTTTTTGATCACCAGCCACTGTGGCTAGTAGATTTCCAACATTACTAGCCACTCACTAGTTTTCACTATTTTCACTAGCCACAATTTTGTTGTTGGGAAAAGTATATTTTAAATGCATAAATTTGACTTTGACGTGCTAAAATGACTTGATTTAGATTTTGTGTTGTTTCCACATGCCTCCTCATTCATTTCACTTTTTGTGTGTGTTGTGTATGAGCTTGCTCAATGTGCAAGAGCAAATGGCTTGTGTCGCATTGCAATTAGTTTTTTTCACATGGCTCAAAATTAAGGATTTACCAAATTTATTTCTGACCACACCAAAAATAAATAAATAATTATTTCATAGCCACAAATTTTAAATAATGTGTCAAAACAAGCAAAATATAGCTATATACACACGCACTTTTAATTCAACAAAACTAATGTCATGTATCTAAAATACTTAATGCACAGTAATCTGTCCTGGCTAAATCCCAGATCACCAGTTAACTATACATAAATGGGGAGTTAATCTCATATTAAAGCAATGTTAAAAAAAGATAATTAAACCATATTAACAAAAATAACTATAAGCAAAAGAGAAAGCAGGTAAAAAACATACCGTGTGTGATAATGAAAGGATGATCACGCGCACACGGTTAATGTTAGGCCTGTTAATAATCTGTTCAAAGAAAACAGCGACCACTTCCGCTTAAAAAAGGATATATATAAAAAAAAATCTTGAGCTCTTGAAAGCAGCAGGACTGTGGGTGCACGATCAACGCTTTTTGTTTAGTCTATTTCAAAGAGAACCGATTGCACCAGTTACGTTTCCTCTAGGCACGGTTGCTTTGCGCAAGTAAACGGGAGCGCGCACGCTTTTTAACAGTTGCGCGCATCACCTGTGCGCGCGAGTGATCATCCTTTCATTTGGTATTCACCTGCTTTCTTTTGCTTGCGCGAACACAATTAGTTTTGTCAGTCATGCTGCTTCTCGATTCTAAGATCACATTTGCACGAATATTGGGCACGAGTATTGTAGAAAACTACAATTTAAAAATTATTTTTTACCAGCCAAAGTGGCTAGTGGGAGTGTCTGTCTAACCCGCCACAGCTGACATCTAACCGCATTTGGCGTGTTGGCGGGTGTTAATGTCAAGCCCTGATTATTACCCAGATTAATAAAAGGACTAAGCCGAAAAGAAAATGAAAAATGAATGAATAATGTAATATAATATAATAATATAATTTAATTTATAGAATACACTTAAATAAGAATATAATAATACTTTAATTATAGCTATTTGATATAATAAAATATAATTAATATGTTTTTAATTGGGGTCACCAATCTCGGTCCTGGAGGGCCGGTATCCCTGCAGGGTTAAGCTCCAACTTGCCTCAACACACCTGCCTGAATGTTTTAAGTATACCTAGTAAAACCTTGATTAGCTTGTTCAGGTGTGTTTGATTAGGGCTGGAGCTAAAATATGCAGGACACCACCCCTCCAGGAACAAGTTTGGTGACCCCTGATCTAGATGCACTGAGACGCATCGTCAGTGATGTATCCTGGGGTCACTGGGTGTTTCGGGTCTTTCAACATCAGACACCCTCGCCCAGGTGACCCAGATGAGGTTGATCAGACCCCGGCTTGCGTCCCAGTAGCCATCACCCACGGATCAGCCTTCTTTATCCATAGCCATCTTGTGGCTTTCTCTGCAGCTTCACAAACTGACTTAATGGCCCTCTTCTTAGCTGCTACTGCCAGTAGTTGGTTAAAGACTTTACAGAGTGAACGCCCTGCAAACCCTCTACAGCCCACCTCTATTGGCTCACAGTGAGTCCTCCAGCCCCCTTCCCGGCACTTCTCTACTAGCTCCTGGTACTTTGAGCGTTTCCTTTCATTTGCCTCTTCCATCCACTCTTCCCAGGGCACTGTGAGTTTAAGCATAATCAACTGTCTTGTTACCTCAGTTGTAATATATTAATATATTAATATAATTAATATAATATTAATATAATATTAATAATATTTTTATATTTAGATTTAATTATAGCTATTTAAATACTAATAAATAAATAAAAAATAATAATAAAAATGCTAATGCTAATATAAGATTATTATCAGACAAATTGCTTATATTATGGCTTAAAAATGTAATATTAATGAATTGCTTTTTATTAAAATAATTTTATTATATTATCAATTTAAACTTAATCAGTGAATTCTATTTTAATTCTTGAATTAATGATGAATTACTGAATGAATTTTAAAGTTATTAATGCATTGTATTTTATTGTGTTCTATAGTAAAATTAAATATTAACTATTCATAATATTTGAAGTGAACACACCGGGTCTTCTCCATTTCTTCTCATCTCTGTCTTTAATTCCACATTTGTGAAACAGTGTTAAAACTGTTACAACACTTGTGTGTGTATGTGAGTGTGTTCTTGTTGGTCTCGCTGCTTTGACGTTTGCGTTGGCACTGGTGAAACAGGACTAAAGTGTCATTTGTATTTTTAGGATATAACAGAGTGCTGTAATGAGTGACAGAGAGAGAGAAAAACAGCTGTTCATAACACTTTATTGTCGTTTTGTTAAAAACTTGTATTTTATCTGGAAAACCTGTCTAATGCTTGCTGTCATCTTTTCTTTGTAGTTATGACCATAGATCTTATAATATACTCCGCAATGTAGTTCAATATTACATTTTAGTTAAAAAATATTCTCAAATATTATTATTATCTGTTCTGTGTTAAATTTTGATATTAGTTAGATCGTTATTTTTGAGGAAAATGTACAGTTGAAGTCAAAATTATTAGCCCTCCTTTGAAATGTAATTGTTTTTAGAAATATTTCCCAAGTGCACAGAGAAGATTTTTTTCAGCACATTTTAAACATAATATTTTTAATAACTAATTTCTAATAACTAATTTCTTTTGTCTTTGCCATGATGACAGTACATAATATTTTGGTACTTAATTAGCAAGATATGAGTATTCAACTTGAAATGTAATTTAAAGATTTAAGGTTATCATGTTAACTAGACAAGTTAGTTTAATTAGGCAACTCACTGGATAACAGGGATTTGTTCTTTAGACAGTCAAAAAAAATAGTTTTTAAGGGGGCTAATAATATTGATCCTAATAATTCAAAAAATATTCTGTTACCTTATAATCCACACGTGTGATGATTGAGACAGAACTAATGAATCTTGAACCTTGTCGAATGGCTTAACACTAGTGAACTAGCCTATGGGTGTCTTGGCTTTTTTGTTGACCAGGTTAACACTAATGTACTTGACAATGTGTGCCTGGGCTATCTTGGGGAATTGCTGAACACTATACTAGCCTATGTTTGCCTTGGTTATTTTGCGTACTGGTTTAACACTAATTTACCAGACTATGTTAGCCTGGGCTACCTTGCTGAATGGCTCAACACTAGCCCATGTTTGCTTTGACTACTTTGCTGACAAGCTTAACTCTCGTGAACTAGAGTATACCTAGGCTACCTTGCCAACTGGTTTACCACTGATATGCACACTATGTGTCCTTGTCATGTTGCAGGGTGATAAATAAACCCAGCAAGCACCTGAACAAGTATAAATGAGAACCTTGATAATGTCATTGCCATAGCCTTGTAGATAATTCAAAACAGTGTTAACACAATGCCCGTTGGCATTCCCAAAATGAAATAGCAACAACATAAAAACAGATCTGAGAGAGAAAACGAAATGAAACAAACAGAGAAGGAGCATAATTTCTCATTAGAAACTTGTTCTACATGTTCAATGGAATCGAGACGGGTAAAAACGGATTCTTAATCTTGCCACCCTTCACACAGCCCTCCAATGATGCAAAAACACAAAAACAAAGCAACCTACCACAGCCTCAAATGCTGTCCTGCTCTTAACTGCACAACAAATGTGGAATTTTTACGTTTCCATGATATAAAGACAGGATCTGAGGCTGCGCCCAGGCCACACACATACACACTGGAGCAGCAAACAATGGCTTGTATTTGAGATATGATGTGTGGTTAGTCTCTGATGCTGTGTGCGCATTTAGCATAGCTAATGGACACATCACCTTTGAAATGGCTGAAAAAGTCATATATTTAAGCAGCCAAGTACCTCTCTATATAACCCCATTGGAGCACAAAGTTATCAGTTGCTAACTGTACCATTTTGGAAACACTGCTGCTTATGTTTTAATAGACAAAGTTGTATGACTGCTCAATTAAAAACATTAAGAAGACCAACAGCACATGAATACAGATAAAAGATAATCTTAACTTATCTTATATATTGTTTTCTGATGATGATTTCCAAAAAAACGTGCTCCAGATTACTAGCGCAATGTACAATACGTAGTGAACATTGTAATGCCCACTTAAGTAACGCCCATGCTACTGTGATGGTTGGGTTTAGGGTTGGGGAGGTGTAGATGTTCATCCACTTCATATTGGACCTGGTCCAGTACATCACCAAGCTGCAGGCTGCAGCGAGGACTGTCTCAAATACACTGCAGAATTTAAAGGTTGAGGCGCAAGCTCATTGGCCACTGAGGTGACAGCAAATAATCACCTGCACCATGATATGAGTTGATGATGTGGTTGGAAGCACATATCAGCCTATCAGATTGGATAGGACATATTAGGCTGCATACCCAAAAGAGTTTATGACAGAATGTTTTTTTTTTTTTTACATTTTTATAAAAAAAAAAATAATAATTATTGTCATTTTAACTAACTATTACCTATTTATATTTATCTATTCTACATTATAATGTAATGAAAATTATATTTTTAGCATATATTCTATAGTATAATCAAATATTATCCATTCATAATAATAAATATTCTATAATATTTTATATTATTATTAAATTAGGGATTTATATTTTTGTAAATTTTACTTAAATACAGTTAATTATTAACAAGCATTATAATGTCCATGAACACTCACAGATTCTTCCTGGCAGCAGAACAGGGTAGTTCCAACATCCACCAGCAGGGGCTTATGGGTCTAAACTCCTTTGAAGAATCAACGTCGGTGTGTTTCTGAGTGATAAATAATGAGTGCAGAGTGATAAAGAAAAGCAGTGTGAAGGAGAAGGCCTGGTCATTACATCAGCTATTAAACATAACCTAAGCTTGTTTCCATGGCAAAGTAAAGCCCCTTTTGCACATCTCTTAGGGTTTCCAGAGCTGTTTGTTTTCTCTCTTTTCCACAAAGCAAACTGTCCACCGGAGACACCAGTAAAAATAAACTGAGAAAAGCCCATCGTCCCTCCGCCCCGGGGCTTCAGGTAAAGCCAAATTGTTGTGTGCCTGCTTTATGCCGCATGCTCTGTACTGTGGTACTTTACCTTCAAAGACTTCCGATCTGCACAAAGAGCTCAACATCGCCTCCGGTCCCACATCGAGTTTGCCGTGTCGAAAAATAGACTGTGTTCTCTTCTTCAGAGTATGAAGGAAGAGCAACACGATGTAATGCCTTCTCATATCTGGCAAGTGTAATACCAGTGAAAGGATTGTTTTCATCACAGTTATCCGCATTTCGTTACTGTCATATATCTGAAACTTTGCATGCTCGTATAGAATTCTTTTTTGAGCATTTATGAAATGGTATTGTCTCATATTGGCTAATCCCCTAAGAGTCCCTTGAAGTGCCTTGAAATGTACAGCTTTGTTCGATGGGTGACGCAATTTGAGCTAAGACACAAAGACTGGGTGGGACATATCAAGTAGCCCCTCCCCCTTTTTATTTAGCCAATAGTGTCTGGCTTATATCACAGCTCAGACAGTCAAAGTTGTTGATCTAAAGCACATTCGCCTCATGACAGACAGTTGTTGAGTCTGTTCAACCTTTCTTTCAAATACAGCATTAAATTAAAATGGGTCCAATGGGGTGTTTTGTCACCTTTGTGGCTTCTTTCACCACAATGGAAACATATTTTCACATTTTTAAAAATTATTTATTGTTTATCTGTTACATGTTAATAGGGTGTGGGTCAACAGATACTACTGAGAATTTGATTGCTCAGAAGATCAGGTGACAAGTTAGGTGTTAGGTGATGTCATAACAAAATCGTTGAATCTTATTGGTGGACTGAAAACGGTAAATTCTGAATTCGAATTCTGTTATTGTTTTGGAGCACTTGCATATTAAGACTAACATATTGATACTAAAATACAATAATTTTGATTTAAAGTGTATAATTTAAGCCAATAGCATATTTTGGTCTTTTATTAATGCTAGCATACATGTACATAAAAAAAGTTAAATCCACAGCTTTTCAAGCTATAGTTGGTTGGTTTACTATCATAGTATTGCAATACAAGAGCTTCAAAATACTGGCGATGACACTATTTTGGTAAGTCACACTAAAAATGTCTTTAGTCTGCATTTTCTCTTTCCAAAGTTTATGCAATTGTTGTCATATATTTTAAAGCCTGAACCTCTGAAAGCTTGAAAGTTATGAGTGATAAAAATGTCTTTACTCTCATTTCCTTTATCTTTTAATTCCCTCATGCAAGCATGTCAACATGGGCTTCTATTGTTTTTGTCTTCTTTTGTTTGCTGTTCTGCCTCTTTCATTTCTGAGAAAACAACAGTGCAGTTCAGTGTTGACAACTTATGGATAAACTAATTAGAAAAAAAAAAACATTTAAATTGTGAGAGCTGTGCATACATTATATGAAAAATGTTAAATCAGGCTGTGCATATACAGTACTGATGTACTGTGCTGATGACAAAATATGAGTTTGCATACAAATCTATGTACTTTGGACTTTAGGCTTTGTGAAGTGTGTCTATGAAAAATATTATAAATTCACTAGCCATTCCTTCTTTCTTTTGTTTTAAACTGCTCTTATAAAAGTGTTGTGTATTTCCAGTTGTTATAAATACTCTTCTGAAATGCACCACATTTCATAATTTTTTAGAAGAGTTAAAATAACAGAAGACAAGGGAACAATGTAATGTCACTTTTAGTTCATCCAACTACAGTACAACTGCAGGGTAACTACAGTAAAGCTAAATTCATACAACTAAAACAGTTTTGGTTACATGACATTAACAAAATATGCAGTGATCTGTAACAGTAACAATAATTATAATAATGTAATAAAAAAACAATAAAATATTAATTAATTTTCCTTCATCTTAGTCCCTTATTTATCAGGGGTCACCACAGCGGAATGAACCGCCAATTATTCCACCATATGTTTTACGCAGCGGATGCCTTTCCAGCTGCAACCCAGTACTGGGAAACACCCATACACTCTCACATTTACACACGCACTCATACACTACGGCCAATTTTGTTTACCCAATTCACCTATAGCGCATGTCTTTGTTGTGAGGGAAACCAGAGCACCCAGAGGAAACCCACGCAAACATGGGGAGAACATACAAACATGCCGGACTCGAACCAGCTACCTTCTTGCTGTGAGGTGACAGTGCAAGCCACCATGCCACCCTTAACAATAAAATATGTAGAAGAAAAATATTAAAAACTATAATAAAATACATATATTAAAATACATATTAAAACTAATCTCATTTCACTGCTAAATTGTATGACTTTCCTTCTTTTGTTGACCACAAAAGAAGTTGTTTTACAGAATGTTTAGTCTGCACTTATTTGTACAATGAATGTGAAGAGAGATCAGAAACGTCAAGCTGTGAAAAAAAGATCAAAAATCATGATAAATGATCATAAAAGTAGACAGTACAGATAACAAAATAAAATAAAATAATTTGATTTGATTATAATTATTATTATTATTCACTTTCCCAGAATTCCCTGCATGACGTCACTTTTTCTGTTTTTTGTTCACATTATCATTAAAGTATTATACTAAACGTAAACGTATGAATGGCAAGGTGAACTGTCCCTTCAAATTGAACCATCAGGCACGTTTGTTCCTCATCACGCCAGCAACCTTCTCACACCATTATAAATCTCTCCACCCACTCTCCCCACTCATTTCCTGCTATAATTATCATTCCCCTCCCTGCTGCCTTGATCTAAGCATTTCTAATTGAACGGTCACAGTTAACAGTTGGTCACCCTGTGCCAAGCGAGAGCACCAGTCAGTCTCAGTGTGGCGTTTGCTGTGGCCTTTTGTTTCAAGACTGATTAAGAGGCTGCTCTGCCCAGGATGGATTTTGGCAGATTAACTTTAATAGAGTAGCACGATATGACCTGTCTTACCATGCCATAGAGATTCTCCAGTAGATGGGTAGGTTGTATCAATTATTGACATTCAGCAGGGTTTTTGTATGCATGGCTGTTGTTCATTTATTAAATGAATTTGTTTATGTGTAAAAAATGTAACGTGACTTTTTCTAAGCAGATGGTGTGATTGGATAACTGAAAGCATTTTGGGGTATGTTTGCATGACAATGACATATTAACAATGGGGAAAAAAAAACATTTGCATATGAGTATCAACAACAACGGTGGTAAAAACAATTCCTGTTTTTACGGGGATCATACTAAAAATGCTGTATTATGCATGCCAGGCCAGTGGGTGGCAGTGTGCCTTTGTACAGAAACCCTTCAAATCACTTTAGTCATTGTGAAATGCTAAAATCTGTCTTCAAAATAGTTTGGGTAAATTACCTGAACTGTTTTTTGTTTTCAAGAATCAGATATTAGCCTCTGAATGAAAGATAACATGACAATGTTTATTGTATCGTCTATATACTCAGAGGCGATAGTTATTTATTATGTAGGTAACAAGAGCTACAGTGGTTTCCCAGGTTGCAGCAATTTCCATTTTTATGGTTGTTGATTACACTTTCCAGAAAGGATTGATTTTGTTCTCTTGAAAATGTGGGATGCAAACTGTGCTTAATTTGCTAATTATTTATGTGATATTCCAATTTTCAGTTAGAGTTAGCTGAATTCCCAGCTCATTATTTGGCCTTTAGCCATCAAGTCATAGTTTGGCTAATGAGTGTTAATGTGCAAGTCTTTATACTTGCTGTGAATGTGTGTATCTGTAGTCCCTTTCAGCTGCATGTGTAAAACTGTGTTTCAGTAAACTGCTTACTGCCAGTAGATTTTTACGTTTGGATTTTATTTGCTTGCTTATGGTTGATCTTTTAAAACATGAATAATTAAAAGAACTACTTCACCCAAAATGTTTTTCAGGATTTATTCACCCTCCGCATTTTCCAAACCTATGAGGTTCTTTCCTTTGGTGATATTTCAGTAGAATAAAATTGCATACAGGTTTAGATCAGATTGAGGATGCATATATGTAAGTAAAAATGTCTTTTTGCAATGTTTAAAATAACGTATCCCAAACATTATGTATTCAATCAAATTATTCAGACATACATAATGTTGTAATACTTAAAATCATTGGTAGCATTAAAAACAATTGTTGTTTTTCTCAACAAAAGCTACAGGCAGGCTGGTTTAAAACTGCTATGCAGGACCCAATTTGGCTACCCTTGTTCTAAACCAATAGATTTTTCTTTGCTTTTTGTTGCTGACCATATGTTTGATCATTAACTCTACAGTATGTACCAAAACCAACAATGAAGTTATTTGAACACTTGAATTGCACAGCAAGGCCAGGCTATTTGGCTTCATGAGAACTTAGATTTATGTTTATTTTTTTATGTTTATTTCACTAAATTCCATTGATATTTCAGTTTCAAAGATGTCATAATCATAATATATTTTTTTAAATGTCAGTTTTGACACTTCAATGTTTGAATATTAAATTACAGGCCATATCTCTGAATCAACAGATCACACGTCCCATTGATTTATCAAAAAATCAAAAGATCCTATAAAATTATTAGTGGGTAATTAATATGAATGATTTAAGCCTTCATCTTTCTGTGACATCACTACCAGTATGTTTGGAATGCAAATGGTTATGTCAAATGCCTCCGTTTGGCTAGCTCTCCGTTTTCCTATTTGAACACACTTTGTCAAAGGCCAGATCAATGGGAAGGGTGACCTCAAACATATATTTATTGAAAACTGTAAATTATGAACGCATAATATATATTTGTCATTATTACTGTTCCACACAACAAACGATTTGCATTGCCGGCTTGTCCCGTCTGCCAATGAAACATTTATTAATGTAAATACCAGTTGGCAATCAATAAACCAAACAAGAGTGCCTCCCCGTATGTAAACACGCTCTTCATTGAACATATTGACAGCGCACTGCCGTGTCCAACCTGAACAATTACAGAGCTGTTTCCTGCTGCCTTTCTCTGAAATTGATTCCCCTTTGAAGTTACCAGTTTGCATTTTAGCACTGTTGATTTAATGTTAAACTCAACAACCTATTCATCAAAAGCTTTTTGTTCCTTTTTAGGAGAGATTGTTCAGTAATATGCACATGACGTTAGCTGACTGATGCTCAGGGTAGTAAAATGCATGTCTGGGTAATACATTTGATATAGCCCCTTTCTTACAGTGATATGAGTAAATTGGCACACATTACTGTCATGACTTTACTGGTAAATTTAAAAATGAGCCGTTTACACAGGCAACGACATTCTGTATTTTTTTCCCAGAAAAGCACCATTCCATTCCAAAAAAATTCATGACATCATTAACCAGAAATGAGCTCTAAATGATTGCAATTGTATTTGTAACTGGGCCAGTCTTTTTGTTCATGGTTTCATTTTTGTTTCAAACATTTCTGCTGTTTTTAGACCCTAGACAAACCAAAATACTGAACTACAGGATAAATATTTTGTTGTTGACATCTGAATGCAGAAGTGCTACCCAGGGTTCCCAATCTTCTTGAAAGTACCTTAAAATGCTTGAATTTCAGACATATGGAATCAAGTCCTGGAAAGTACTTAAAAACAAACATAGGTCCTTGAAAGTGCTTGAATTCAATTTGAAGTGAAATTTGTTTATGGTGTTATTTCAACAATTGTACTGTGCTGCTGTCAAAAGCAGAATGAAAAAAGGAGAACTTCTTAATTTACAAATCTTACATTTAAACCATGTACAAGAACTATGACAAATGACACAAAATTTATCTAAATTTCAGAAACCGCATTTGAATATTACTAGTATTGAATTCAACAAATGTTATTAAAGTTATTTGAACATGATTGTTTGAAAACAAAATTTTAGTTTAATTTCAATTTAAAAAAATCAAAACATCGTTATTACTCGCACATTTTTTTAATGTAAACATTAAGTGTAAGTGAAATGTTAAGTACACTAAGGACTTTCATGGCACTACTGGGGGTGTAAATTACAACTGTGCTTGATTCAAAATTTAAAAAGTCCTTGAAAGTCCTTACATCTGCTGTACATGAAAGAGTGGGAACCCTGGCTACCTCCAGCTACAAAAAACTGTAGGGTTTACATACATAGTTATAGAGGTCTGTGTGATGAACATAGGCAGTTCTGCAGATACACGGGAAAGGGTATTGAACAACTTAGGAACAACTGAAGAGATGTGAAAGGAACACTTTCACATGGCGAGAGATACAGTACATTTGAGTATGTGTTGCTCCTTGTGAGATCCTCTTTGGAATTAAGTATCAACATTGTTGTACCTGAATCCGTGTCACACAGTTGAAATCAGCACCGGCATTTAAACTCACAGCGGTTTATCATAAGCATTATATTGATTATTTTTTCCACATCAGCTGGCACTAAGAAGGAACATACTGTAGAAGCGTTGTCTGATTAACAAACAGTAACTAAATGTGTCTGGACAAAGGATTCAAAGGCTTTTATTTATGTAAGTGAATACATCATCAGGACCAGAATATTCTGATTGTCCTGGAGTAGACGTCTGACGTCAGCGTGTTCTGAAATTGTACGTGCTCATACCATACATGCAATTTGCCTTTCGCGTTTTCACACACAGCATAATACCAGCAATTTACTGGTAATGCTAAAACTTCTCATTCTGGACAATTGCTGTTAAAAAAATTATGGTATTTTTAATAAGGGCATGTTCAAACATGATCTCTTTACAGTAATTTGCTAGTAATTTTCTAGAAGTCTGTATATGTGAAAGGTAATATACTATTTAGATATAATATACTGTAAAAAATGCTGGGTTCCACTGATTCCATTGATTTGTGTTGAGACAACATGAAGGAATTAAGTTAGCTTATTAGTTTTTACAAACCTCAAGAATTGTGTTGTTTCAGCTCAACTTAAATAAGTAGTCTGAGCAAACAGCAAATGTTATTTTTTTTGTTTATATGCACTAGTATATTATTTGTCTGCAAATACACTGATGAGCCAAAACATGTTACAAATGAACTGAATATTGAATATATCTTGTAACAAAGCCACTTTTTAAGGTCTGGGTAGATTAGATCATAATCAAACAATCAGTTCTCCTCACTGATGTTTGGGATGCAGGAGAAATGAACAGGAATAAAGAGCTGAGCAACTTTAATAAAGGCCAAATTGTTATTTCAAGGTGACTGGGTTAGAGTGTCTCTGAAACTTTAAGGTTTGTAGTCTGCTCAAATGGTGAGAATCTATCAACAGACAAACTAAAAACCAATGACAGGGTTGTCCAAGGTTCATCAATGGACATGAACAATGAAAGTTTGATCTGATGAGGGTTTGCTGTGGAACAAGTTCACTGAAATTTAATGGTGGTTATGGAAGGAATGTGACACAACACAGAATGCATCACACTCTACTATGTACAGTGTAGACCACACCAGGAACCACATCTTCAGGACAGTAGTTTTTTCTTAATGGAATGGGCTCTTTTAATAGATTAAGTTTTGTATAAATTACCCTGCTACACTGCTTACAGTGTTCAGGATTGTTTGAAGAACATTGATGGAGAGTTCAGATCCACCAAATCTCCAGTTGAGCATCTGTGCTAAACTGGACCAACAAATTCAATCCTTAGTGGATTCTCCTTACAGCCTACAGGACTTAAAGGATTGTCTGCTATCGTCTTGGTGCCAGATACCAGAGGATATTTTCAGGAGTCTCGTAGAGCCCATGCCTTGGCAGGTTGGTGCAATTTTGGTAGCATAAGGAGGACTAATTGCATTCATCAAGTGGTCATAATTTGGGATATACCGATATGAAATTTTGGCTGATATGATAATCGATTACTTATTATATTCGAACAACAATAAGTAGGCCAACAATATGTAGGCAGAAAATTTGAATATTGTTAGCAACCTGATGAAAAAAAACTATGCAAACAGATACAATGTATTATATTTGAAACCGTAATGACAAGAAATTGCGGAGAAACATCTAGAGCTTTCTTTTTCCAAAATCATTTCCAAAATCATTGCCCTCTGTTTTTCACTCTATTTTGAATTTTTTGCTCCATTATTTGTCTTCAGTTTTGCATAAGCTTCTAAATCATTCCTGCTGTCTGCGACATGTTACTTCATCAAAAATTTAAATAATCCAATGTTTTTTTTAAATAATAAAAAATTAATTTATTCATTTTCATTCGGCTTATTTAATTCGGCTGATTTATAAGGGGTCACCACAGCGGAATGAACCGCCAACTTATCCAGCATATGTTTTACGTAGCGGATTCCCTTCCAGCTGCAACCCAGTACTGGGAAACATCCATAGTCTTTCACATTCACACACGCACTCATACACTACGGCCAATTTTGTTTACCCAATTCACCTATAGCGCATGTCTTTGGACTGTGAGGGAAACCAGAGCACCCAGAGGAACACAAAATATGTTGTTTTACAGAATGTTCAGTCTGCACTTATTAATACAATGAATGTGAAGAGAGATCAGAAACTCCAAGCTGTGAAAAAAGGATAAAAAATCATGATAAATGATCATAAAAGTAGACTGTACTCACTCTCACATTCACACACACTCACACACTATGGCAAATTTAGTTTATTATATTTACCTATAGCGCATGTCTTTGGATTATGGGGGAAACCGGAGCACCCGGAGGAAACCCCTGCGAACATGGGGAGAACATGCAAACTCCACACAGAAATGCCAACTGGCTTAGATAGGGCTCGAAACAGCAACCTTCTTGCTGTGAGGCGACAGTGCTAACCACTGCGCCACCGTGCTGCCAAAAATTCATTAGTGGCTAAAATATTTCCTTACTGGGCTAATAATGATAATATATATATATATATATATATATATATATATATATATATATATATATATTATTATTATTATTATTTTTT